>JABMIG010000408.1:0-85000 GCA_013187285.1 Cyclotella cryptica
TCTTCGTCATCGGGTCCATCGAGTTGTTCCATTAGAGATTCTGATACCGAGTCCACATCCAAGGTGTTGAAGCTAGAGAGTTTATTATAGGATTTTTCTCGGTCAGATTGCATTGTTCGATACCTGGGGGATACGCTTCATACAAACTCCGAACTCCACCACCAATCCATTTCTTTCCACTTTCAATAGCTAATGCAATGGGCAGAATTCCGTCAGCGTTAGGAACCGCTGCTCCATCGGGATAGGCATAGAGCAATTCATCAATGACATATTTGGTATATGAGTTTGGTATATTGCTGAGCGAATCGGTATTGCACTCATACCCGCAGCATAATGCAAGGGAAGATTCCCGGCCGCATCCTTTTCCGCCACAGCCTCCAAATTAGTCTCGACAATATATCGTAACAGATCCGGCGGACATGTCCCTACCCTTACAGCATTATGCACCAACAAATCTTCCATTTCGTCTCCATCTTCCTCGTTGTCCCTCGGTCGTCTCAAGAGCAACTCGACAATGTTAAAGGTATTGACCGCCGCATTTTAAACCACTCCCGATGCCGTACCACCTCCTCTCTGGAATTATCCCCCTCGAAAAATCGTTCACTCTGATCAAACTGTCTTACGAATCGACGATAGAGCAAGGCCAAAACATCATCGTCAAACTGCTGCTGCTGTTGTTGTTGTTGTTGTTGCTGTTGATCTTGTGGTTGTTGTCGTGGTTTCTGCAGGACCGAACCAGAAGCCGTTGCCTCTCCACTCTCCACCAAAATACGTACAAATTCCGCAGTGGGACCCAGAGGAGTGGCCACATCGTCCGGCAACGCCTCAATAATCTTATACAATTTCATCCCCCTCAACGAAACGGCCTCGAGACTCTCCCTCAACAACAGTTTGCACGCCTCATTTCTAAAATAAAACCGTGCCGACAGCCGTTCCACCGAAGCCGCCGACACGCCCTCCCCTCCTCCTCCTCCTTTCCGAGAAGAAGAAGACGCCACCACGAGCAACCCGCTAAAAATTCCTCGAGCGGCACGTTGCCATGTCCATCCTTCCGTCCCGCCCCGTCGCGGCAATGCTTGGCAATGCTCGAGAGACAGTCCACCGCCGCCTCGGCCGCCTCCATGGACTCAATGCGAGCGCTGCCCAGACTGGTAACGACGTGGAGGGGCGTCCCTCCCGTAGTGGGGTCGATGTAGGCGGCGAGAGAGGGGACGGTGAGGCAGAGGTTGGAGGCGGTGGACCAGAAGTTGGCCGTGCTTGCGGCGATGGTGGAGGGGTCGTTGGGGGACGGGCTGAGGCCCGTGAGGAGGTGGTGGTACAGCGTCGGCTGGGGGCCGGAGGGTGACGAGGTTGGCGGCGGTGGCGATTGGAGGAGGGATGAGCCGGACGGAGTGGGCGAAGTGCTTGTTGCCTTCGCGCCAGGCGGGTGGGTGGATTCGTTGGACCGGGGAGGGACGACGCCGTGATTGTCATTACCCGTGGCAGTACGAGAGGCCACCACGGGGGACGGCTTGCTTTGTTTGCAGCCCATGGCGAATTGATGGCGAGTTGAAAGTCTTGATTATTATTTCAATGACAACAGGACAGTGGGCATGGCGCCATCATTGCATTGGCGCAGCGTGTATCGTACTGCAGTTCAGTGGAGTAAACGATGACGAGCGTGGGTTGTGATGTGGGTTTGGCGGTTTCTTTTCTTATGTCCGTCTGTGTAATCTTGTAGGGGGATCATCGTGGGCGTCTCGTCGAGCCTACTAAAATACCTTTTGGACTATTTTCTGTGTACGTGGGAAGGATACATCATTCGTTAGGACTACCTACTTTTTGACCTGAGGCCATCCCTGCAGGCAGATGAATTTCACCACTTTTTGACCACCCACCCTCCGTCTTTGCCTGACCGTCGCCCCGGTGGGTACCCTCATCTGCAGGCAGAAAAACGAACGTGTCCGTGCACCCCATTTTGGTTCAGTTCCACGCTATCTAATCGTGAACTTGACAGCTGTTAATACGTCATGACCACTTTAAGACAAGAATGGTGTGGTAGGTATGTGTGTATTATAATATACGAGGTGCAGTACCGAACACGTACAAACCGAGAAATAAAAACCAGAAACAAGCGAATTTGTGACGTCAACATCTCTAATGAAAGGGGGTGGGTATTTCGGGGTGGTCAAAAAATGTTTTCTGCAGCACTGGCGACCGAGATGCAGAAAATATTTTTCGACCACCCCCAAAAAACCATACTCATAACCCATTAGGTGGTTTTTTTACGTGGGTGGATAAAAATTCTGCCTGCAGGGATACCCTGAGACCACGGCGGAAAACACCTCCCTCGAGATGTCAGTCTTGTACAATGCAAAAACTGATGCTGACACAAGATACAATACGCATCTTACGTATCTTTCAAGTCTGGATACGGTATTGTACCATACCATATTCTACTTGCCGCATTACTCTCGCATTACTATTTTATATTATTGTGTGCACAATAAACAATACTGTAATCAGGGTTCTCTTGTCACTCGGCCACAATCAAGCTAAATCAAGTTCAGTGAGAACCTCGTAATAATACTCGTCTCATTCATGTGAATAATGTTGATTGAGTTTTCACATCGCTATTGGAGCATACCGAAAACGCATTTTAATATCATGATGACCACAAAGAATAAAAACAGGAGTCACTTCTTTATTATCGGTGAGTTCATTCTATAATAAGATACAGCACATCAAATAATGCTCATCAAGTTCCTGTCGACCCATTGGTTCCTACTATGGCCGAATAAATACAATTCTCCATTCTGCTTCACAAAATAATGTTCGCCTTCTCATTTTTTCTTTCAGTTTTATGTTGGTGCTACTGCTGCGATTCAGCAGTTGTGTGGTACCATTCGCCGCAGTGGAAAGTAGTGCATGCGTTTATTCCTTCTGTATCGAATGCCAAGACCTCATTGACAAGGGCAATGTCCCTCGATCGATGGAAAGCAAGAGGGTTTGTCCCGACGCTAGGATCAAGAATGGAAAGAACACTCACATCGCGAGAGATGCTTCCTCCCACAAACAGTATCGCCGCCACTGCCTTGTCAAACAGCCAAGCGGCAGTTGCAGCATCCATGGCGAAAAAACTGTACCCAGCATCCATGATTGGGACACTCGGTGAGGCGTACTTTCGAAATAGGAAAGAGATGGGATGTCCTCGTGGAGCAGTGAGTAATAATAAATGCTTCGCGTGAATTACGACGAAAAATGTGTTAAATGAGTGTTACTATTCACAGTGACGGATGCCGCTTCTTACTTGTCACTGCAGGTGGTAGGGTACATGGCCCAAATCCTCACAATACTTATATCCATACCAATGATATCGATTGTCAAATCATCTTCGCCCGATATACACTCTATTCTACAAGTGGACTGGCTTCATTTCATCGAGACTGTATTGTTTTGGGCCTCGATTCATGTTCAATGTATGTCGTTTCGTGAGGCTGTCGGGGCTGTGGAAAGGGGGGATCCTTCCTTGCCGGTAAGTAAAGTTGATTTCAATAGTCAACGGGTTGTTCTGCTGCTGGTTTCTATGATTTTATTTTAAGGTTAAACTTTTGAATTTCTTTCGTTCTTTGACAGGCAAGCGCCCTTCATTACAAACCAAAGACTATCAGTGTTTTGCTTCTCTTCGGAGTAACTTTCGCCATTGCCATGGGTCATTACTTTGCAAACCCATCGTCGTGGCAGCATACGGAACTGTTCGGTGGATGGTTCAATCCACCTACACCTGGTCGTGATTTTCGCCTTTCGGGAGAGCTGTCCTTGCTGACATGGATATTTCATTGGTCCATGATCATGGACTACATAATGCAATTGAGATGTATGTGGCGATGGGGTGATTTAACTGGGAACGAAAAATGGAAGTTGTATACATTGTTGCATCTTCCAGCATGTTTAGTGAATGGGATAGTCTTGATTAATCATTTACACCGCGATCAGATAATTGCGTTGAGGTTACTCCATCCAATTCTGGTATTTTTAGGCAGCATTGCCACGTGCTATGGTTCGTATGTCGTTGCTCATATCAATGGGTGGAATGTTGTAGGTCGGAATGCCAATAAAACAGTTGATGGCATGGCCTATATTTCCTTGGGACCAAAGGACAATCTGCCGAAACTGATCAAAGGTTCCGATCTTTCGTACACGTTTGCATCGTTTGCTGTTGGATCGCTACTTGCGTATTGTTCTCTTTACTTGACTGTTTAACATGATAGCCGTAACATCAAGCATCAAATTTGAATTTGCTCACGGGACACACCACTTCTGTTTCAAACATACTCCTCAACTTATCCAGTCCAACTTTGCGTAGTGTCCTTTCATTCAAAGCAGCAATGCGTTCCGTGACAACACTGCTAGAACTATTCTGTTGTTGCGCTTCATCTTTCTCTACAAGCACATCAATGGCACTTGACATAACAAGCGAAATGGTTGGATATGGTGTTCGTTTTTCAAAGTCTATGGGCGATGCGCTCTCACTGACATCAACTTTGCTGTCATCTGTCGTCAGATCATCCTCGTTGTTGAATTTCCACCGTGGATGGAATGCGGCGATTGTAGTTTTGCAACCATCTGGAAGCTGGTCGTCTGTAACGTTGTTATCATTGTCGTCATCAATTGCTTCCCAGAACGCATCACACTCATCTAACAAACGATCCTCGAGATCCAAAAAGTAGTCGTGGAATGACTCAAAGTCTGGTAGCAAATCCATAGAACTTTCCCACGTATTCAAAGGCGATGCGTCAGAAACATTTGATTTGGTCGGCACAAGAATGACAAACGAAATGGCCACGGATGCATCAATCGACTTAAAATTGTTTTCGATGTCAGATAGATTACCTTCCTCACAGGATGCAGAGTTTTCGGCTGTGATCAACTCTAGCTGCCTTCCAGCTGCACGAACAATATGCTCCACACCCTCAAACATTCTTGACCATTTTTGACCCAGCTCACCGCCTGAGCTACCCTCATACTCATCAACTGATAAAACCCAGTATCGAATAGCACCTACAGTATCCAAGCTGGATCCCGCCCAAGGGCACAAATGGAGGGACGAACAAATCGTGACGCCCATCGATGCGTTGCTTCAATGGCGGCTATCGCTTCATTCGGCGGGTATTCAGACTTTTCAGACTTAGACTGTTCATCACTCAAATAATAGTCCGCAATTTTTGTCGAGGTAAAATGATCTAGGGGACGCATCCATCGATCTGTCGTGCTAAGCATGGTGACAATTGCGTCGCATCTGCGCAAAACCGATTCTTCTTGTGCAGAAGATGCCGCGTTGCCTAATAAGAAATGCCAAGATGGAGGGGCATCGCCCGAAGGTGAAACGTGCAGTTCCTTGTTGGTCCGGGCTCGATTTAGTGCATTTATCCTCAGTGGCTTGGAAAAATTTGGAGGGGAGGATAAGAACGATTCGACTCCCCAGAGATGGGTTGATATCAAAGATAATTGAAGTCTGCGGAGGATAATCTTGAAATTCCCTGTCCACTTGCGGCAAAGGCGTGGTTTCTTGCGATCTGACATAAAAGAAGTCGAACGCGAGTGATGAGCCCCTAAAATTTTGCCTGTGGTCTCACAGCGGTGATAAGGATTTCTTTGTGATCCGCTGATATTGATGCAGCGACGGAAGAGAGGTGGACCCGTGGTGTGAAATCTTGGAGTCCTCTTGTCAGCCTTGTATTGTAAACCTATTGTAAACGGTTTGTTCCTTCCTCGTCGGGATTCGAGCTGTGCACGAGGCGACACGAGGAGGTACAACAAAAAGACTAGATATCTGAGAACCTCTTAGAACGAAAAATGAACCCTTGAGAACAACATGGAGAGAAATGGGAAAGATAAAACAAAACACCTCAAAAGAAGATAGAAAGATAAAAAAGGTACGGTACCATATCATACGTCTAGAAGTAAAAAGGTAGGGGACTGGTAGGGAAAAGACCAGCGGGCCCAGATGAGTGTTGCGCTAAACCTGAAGGAGGAAAAACCCCAAATTCCTTTAATTAAAAAAAAAAAAAAAGAAGAATTAAAATCCCCAAAAAACTTCCTACATCCCGAAAACGAGTTAGGTTTAGTTTGGTACTGTACCAGAACCCCGAAAACTCCCCAAACAAAACAACGACCACCCCCTTCATGTGGGGGGGTGGAAACCCCCCCGCCCGGGGCGGGGAAGGGGGGGGCAGCAGTCGTCTTCGCTCGCACGACCGACGTCTGGACAGAGGGCAAAACGGGAGCAAAACGGGAGCAAAACGGGGCAAAGCAATTCATGCAAACAATAATGCCGCAGTAATCACAGACAAGACAACACACCCGCGTAAATATTGCGGCTGTACACCGCAAACAGCCGCAGACTCATCAAACCATTGTAATCAAAAACTATTACTTGCACGTCCTGTAACGAAACGAGCATTTCGCTTTCGAGAAATCAAAACACGAGGGAATCCCCGATGCACAAAGTGCGTCAAGATGACGAAACTTCCATCCTCCGTTAAATGCAGTGATCAAGACGACCTCAGCATTGCATATGCAAAAACTTGTACAGATCCTATTTCATTTGACGATGTTTTCGACATACTTCAGGAATACAAACGGGAGAACAATGGGAGCCTTACAATTCGACCAGATCATCCATGCTTCCCAAAAATTATTGACGCTCTTGCATCCTTACGAATCGACTCTGTGATTCTAAAGCGATGGCTACAACGTCTGGCGTTGGTGCGGTCGTTGGAATTAAATGTGCCTCAGAATGAAAAACAACAACACAATTCATTGACCTGCACGCCAATGATGGACCCCGATGTTGGGACATGGATACAGACTCAACTCGACTACTGCTGCCTTCATAATCAAGGGCTGCCCAATCCATTGAGCAGCGGGCAGCTTAGGATGCTTAGCGAGATTGGGCTTCAAACATTGTTAAAACTGAGGTCTGTTGCGAACGCGCGAAAAGAGACTCCTCTGGACCCTTTGAAAACTTCAAAAAATGCTTCTGAAAACTTCCGCCTCGAGGAAACCGAGCGAACTTCTATGTCAGAATCTAGCAATATACCGGCTCTAATTAAACAGGAATCTGTCTTCAATTCGCCATGTAAAAGCAACCCCTACGAGACCTCCTTTGTCTCTGAACTTGTTAAGGAAGAAACAAAAAGCACTTCGACAGGCATTGCTGCGTCAGGTATTAAACAAGAAACAGCAGTTGGATCAAACTCTAACACTCGCGTCAACGGACACGAAAAAAACAATAGTCAGATCGAGTCAATTTCTGACAAGTCTGACGTTGCAATCAAACATGGCGAAACAGATAAAGAAGATTCTGCTGAGATGAAAGGTAAATGCGACGTTTGTAGGAAAAGAGACGGACACAAAGGACATAATCTCCAACAATGCAAAGTATGTGGCCTCAAAGTACACGAGCTTTGTTACGGTCTCATAGCGACACAGGGCAAAAACCCTGACTTCGTCTGCTATGCATGTGCAGCCGTTGGCAGGCAAATAGAAGTCAATGTCCCCTCCAGAGTTGGTGGCCCAGGTAAAAAGAATAAACGCGAGTTCATGACACAGGAAGCACGGCCAACCGAATGCGTGCTTTGTAGTTTCGACGACGGAAGTATTCATGCCATGCATCCAATCATGGATACACACGGAGAACACGGAAGACAATTGGTATTGCCAAAGACGAGTAAAAAAGAGAAAAGATTGGCGTGGGCCCACACTCTTTGCGCTACCTTTATTTGTACTAATCCTATCACAGCGGGTTGCGTTTATGGTTTAGATCAAGACAATGAATTTCAGCTCGACAACGATGAAGAGGAAGAAAGTAACGACGATCAAAGCGAACGCGAGAGTTGCGCTGAAGGCGGAGAAGAGGACACCGAAGCAGGAGCAGAAGAAGGGTCTACTTCTAAGGACAAGGAAAGTAATAATCTCAGTAGTTTGTGTGCGTATGCCATTGCTGGGAGACGCGAAGACTGGCTATGGACAAATCGCATCAAAGAATGTCGCACGTATAAGTGCTTTATCTGTGGAGAAGACGACACGCACGTGTCATCATTGAGAATTCCGATACAGTGTATTGTCGATGACGAAGAAGATTATGAGTATATTGAATTCAGGGACTGGCGTCAGAATTTCGCCAAGCAGCATCCCGAGCCGGAATTTGTCGAAGAAAAACGGAGTAAATGCTCTGTTGCAATGCACGTGGGATGCGCTCGATGGAAAGCTGACTTGGAAAAAGTGAGTGGCAAGGCAGCACACCTGGTTTATTTTTATCCTGGACAGCAACAGGGCGAGCTGGATGCAAAGTTCCAAAAGGCTGTTGCCAATTGCTATTGCACAGCACATGCACGTGAGGTCATTCTTGGCAATCCTAAAAATGCTGTCAAAAAAGACAATATCCCAGTTCATGCGTCGGAGGTTAACGTTGAAAGGCCCCAGAAGAAAAGGAATTTGAGCGCAACAACATTCAACCATCAAATTCAAAATAAGCGAGTGAGAAAAGTTCCAGGTCCCAAGAAATCTAACGTTCCTCCAATGATAAGTGACCCCAAACCATTTGGCAAGAGGGATTCAGGTGTAATTGTGTCAGACGTCAGAGAAGAGGAATTTGTGGTGTTAGGAAAGGCAGGCAAAGCTTTATCAAGGAAAACTCCTGGTAATAGCAATAGCTTGAAAAAGTTACAACAGAATCCAGTTGCAAAAGTTGATGACCCCGTGATACCCCTGGCGGCGAAATCTAGTGAGCTAAGTAGACATATCAGTATCAGTTCATCAAAGGCAAGCAATAGCTTGAGAAGTATCCTGAATAAAGTAGTAAAAGGAGACGAATCTCAGGTGCTTTCGGCAGCAACAAAACTTGACGATTCTTCTACATTGTCAAGAACGACTAAGCCAAATGCTGTCCCAGGCAATACATTCTCGCTGAAGCTGCCACCAAAGAAACCCGTTGGAATTCTTAAGAATAAAACGCCAGGTCCTATTATCGGAGATCGAGGCTCTGTCGAAGAAATTGTGCGAGACCGCCAGCTGTCGTAATCAATTCTGCTGTCTCCTATGTTCAACAATTCTCTACACCTGATCATAACACAATCAAATCATGCTTCCGAGATCTCTGAAGTTCAAGTAACAGGAGTAACCGCCAAGAAAATCAGCAAAGCTCCATGCGCAATGTACAGAGCTTCACTTTCAATCACTTATAAGTCTTCTGCTATCAGCGCGGAGTTTCGCACACAAGGCAAGGACCTCAAAAGTGAGAACCCAAAACAATTCGCAGGGAGCTTAGTCATTGCAACGGGCGGGGCCACAGTTCTTGTTGTCCTCTGCCCAACTATGTGTCTGCCGAAGGAAAGACAAGCGATACATATCTGTTAAATGATGGTAGTAAACGACTCCAATTAGATAAATGTGTGGAGTCGTATAAAATATCCGCTTCGTCATGTTCCAGGATCACGGCGACAATCAGACTTAAATTTACATCATCCCAACAACGTCGAAGATCTTTAATTTACATAATCTTAACAAGTAATCCAGCAATGTCCACATAGTTCCGCTAAGTAGCTCACTCCATGGCAGTATACAATGGATAGGTCGCCCCAACGCCCAACCAGGACGAAACGGTATTATAAATACCTTTTCGCGCAGCTTCGATTGCGGCCCCGTCCGTATCCTGAACCTTGTGTGTCCAGAAATGATGGGAGGCACCAGGAACGGTGACGGTCAGTTGGTTTGTGGCGCCCCGAGCTCCAGACACTGCAAGTTCAGTCCACGGGTCAACATCACCATTAGCAAATAGAATTCTCTGTTCACCTTGATCACTAACAAGGCGAGGACCGGACGATGAGTTGGCATTGTCCATGGCTTCTGCACTCGGGGTGAGCTCCCATCCGCCGTAGTATTCTAAAGTAGACTGAACTGATGTTGCTACATCAGCAGGATCTATGCCGAATACTTTCTGACACAATTCCAAATCTCTGTCGACATCATGATATCCTTTTCCATAAGGACATTGTGAATCAATTTGGCATGTCTGATAAAAACCAAATTCAGTACATGTTTGGTACATCCACGACCTATCGTTAGCATTTTCGGGTGTGGGAGTAGAGAAATAATCGACGTACAAAGTCCAGTCGACATTACTACATTCATTGCCGAGTTCGATCCCATTGATTTTGGCAAGAATCTCCATAGATGACTTGTTGGGTTCCGCTTGGCGTTCACCAGTAATTGCATCACATAGCTATGCCCGACATGTCAAAATGAACAAGCAAAATATGGGATTAAGAAACAAAACGGAAGAATGTGGAGAGACAAAAAAAGTGAACGCACTTTCTGAATGTTGCACAACTCTTTCTCACAGCTGGGATCATTCTCCTGGGCAGGAACTCGTAGTATCCCGTCACCAATCAATACTTCTATATTTCTTCGACTTTCTAGAAGAGCTTCAGCACCGTCGCATATATTGAACAGAGTAGCAACATATTCAACTGGATCGTCGCCAACATCTTCATGCTTAGGAAAGGGCCCGCCTTCGAGTGCAGCAACAATCTGCGCATGTCCTTCCACAAAAATTCTGCGACACTCCTCACTGCCGCCGACAGCTTCATCTGCCAAATCCAACGCCACACGATCATAGTATTCGCGAAAGTCCAGTTCGGCTTGAACAGGAGCGGAATTTGCCACTGCTCCATGAATTATATCTGGGAACAACAAACGCGACCATGCCGAAAGCATGCCAGGGTAACTTCCACCAAAGGTAATCCACTGAACATTTATATTGGTTGACGACAATGAGCTCATATGTTTTGAAACTTCGGGAGACTGCACAAACTCGATAACGTCATGGATCGCTTGCCTAGACGAAAGATAGGTGAAGTCGCCGTTCATCAAGTCATTGTCATAATCGTAACCAGTTGTGTTGTCGTCAGGAGTGGATGCACCTACATTGGAAGCAAGAACCACTGAAGACGGAACAGATTCACCGTAATATCGATGCTCGAGGGCAAACATGTGAATGTCCCAGTTGTGTTCGTTGAAGAGCTTAGCAGCCAACCCTATCATGTCACCAGTCTATAAAAAATGTGCCACAAGGACACGGCGAGATGAACGGGATATATTATCACAAGCAACAGAATTATAACCGACGAATCGACATAGTGATCTTACACAATGAACAGAATCAACAAGTACAGAAGGTTTCAAGGACGGCCCTTCCCCACCCACGCAAAGAAACGCAGCAGTCTGCCTCGTCGTCTGCCCCTCTGTCTCATCGTGGACATAACGACCAGTATAAAAATAACGTTGTCGAAACGTCATAGACGCTTTTGGATCATCGCTCTTGGAAAAGTGATCGAGTCGCTGATCCAGAAATAACGTTTGCACGTCATCATATTCTTCGGGAGAGGCTTGCAGTTCCACCGTCTCGGTCCGGTGCCGACGCTGCTTGATCTCGGCGAGGATTTCGGGGATTCGTCGAGGCGTGGGGAGGGCGCGAGCTTGATCGGCGAGGAGTGCAAGAATTAACAAGAGCTTCATGCCACGGGCGGGTGATATTGATTTATAATTCGTTTGTTCTTCTTATTCGCCCCACCACTCGGTTATGTCACCTTTGAAATGGTACGGTATTCAATACAGTTCAATACGTATTGTTGTGTCTCGGGATTCTTTCTCGGCTCCTTTTGTTCTTATCTTAAGAATCGGACGCGAGAAATAAAACGAAATCTTTCAAAGGTAAAATCTTGTTTACCTACATAGAGTGGTCATAAGACATTCACCAAAACATGTTGTATTCATAACAATTTAAAGGTAGATTAAATCTAACCGTTCGGAAAACCCCATCGAACATGGATCGACACCTGACAAATTGACAGCAAATTGACGCAACAGACCGGAAAGAGGCCTGACCTATCGTACGGTATTGTACATCTAGAGAGGCAGTAGAGAGGCCTTGACACACTGAGTTACAACGGGTTCTAATAGGGTTACAATAATGCTTGTTGCATAGCCGTTATAGCCGTATCATCATCAACCACAAGCAGCCAATGTCGTCGATATCCGACATCTTCCAAAATCACGACCGGGCAATCATCGGCACAGCCGACCGGGCAATCCTCGCCAAGCTCTCATGCGTCGAGAAAGGATACTACGACGACCCATTCCTTCGTCCGATGTCACGTGGTGCCATTGGATCGGAAGCCTCGACCGCGAGGAGGGGCGCAGGAACTGCGTCTTCTATGATGGAACCAATCATACGCAAGGGGACACATGCACGTGTTCTTGCGATTGATCGTGCGATTAGTGCGTTTCTATCGCTCCCTCTGAAGTCGTCGCGAAACAATGCGAAAGTTACGAGACAAATAGTAGTATTGGGATCTGGGAGAGATACGACATATCTTCGACATCGTTTTGAACACTTGAAGAATCTTCATTCGAACAATACGCGTACAAAAGATGGAGCGGCCGAAGACTCTGAACAATATGTAAGATGGTATGAAGTGGATCATCCTTCTGTCATCCGTCAAAAAGTGACTGATTGGCTGCCGTGTTGTATGCCACGGGGTTTCGTCTGCGAGTCCATTCCAGTTCCTCACGGGGGCGAGAATATTCAAATCGATGGTCCATATGAATCTTATGTAGTGTCAATATCAGGAAGCAACGGAGGTAATGATTCATTACATGGCATCAATACGCAAACATCAAATTATCATCTTATCGGGTTTGATTTGAGGGATCCGCCATCCAATCTATTTGAAATACTGTCTCACCCACAACACGGATACGACAAATCAATCCCAACATTCTTTATCCTTGAATGCGTCGTAATGTATCTCCCGGAGGATGCATCTCGAGAATTATTGCGACATCTAGCCGAAAGTGTCAATGCAACGGAGGAGCACTGCAACGAAGATTCGTTTGTGGCAGTGGCTGTCTATGACCCCGTTCCGTGCGGTGACCGATTCGGTGAAGTCATGATTCATAATTTGCAAAATGCGGGAATCGTCGGCAGAAGAAGACAACACCATTCACAATCTAGCCCCTTAAGTGAGAATAGAAAGAAGCAAGAACATGATAGGCTGCCAATACTCAGTCTAGAGTCAACACGCACTGTAGCAGAACAACTTGCAAAGCTCATACAATGTGGGTTTGATACAGCCGTAGGTTGTGATATGATGGAGGCGTACGACCATGGCATAATTTCGATGGACGACAAAAGGCATGCGGCAAGGTGTGAAATGTTGGACGAGTTGGAAGAATTCACTTTGTTGATGAGACATTACTGCTTCATGGTAGGCGTTAAATGTTCAAATCGTTTCAAGGCATCGACCACACTAGCCGATGTATCCCAAACTATGATGAAAGAGGATGGGGGCGCAACAACTTGTGTTGGATTCGACCTTTGTTCAATCGGGAAAAACTCTCCGATAGGGTTCCAAGAAGGGCATTGTATATCGGTCCATAAATAATAGTTTGGTAACAGTAGACAACGGACAATTACTGCGCATGCGTGGCATTATTCAACAACGCTCGACACCACTCTTTCTGCTATCAAACGATATGAAACACAAGTGAACAAATTTGTTACATCCCCATGATAATATATCGATATTTCTTAGCTTGGAAGGTTGCCTACGCTATTGCACCGGCGTCACCCAAAGAACCCCGGCCAAAAATCCAAGCACAATACTCAACCCTATAAACATTCCCACAGCCAAGGCAGTACAAAAATCTCTCCCGTTGACAATATCACGATCTAAAAAGCCCAAGCACGTCAATGTCGATTTCTTCCCTCGTCTAATAATATCAAGTCGATAATCGCTGGTATTCACTGGTTGGGGTGTTTGATGTGTCTTGTTGGTGTGCGTCGTCGAGGATGGAATGTCATGTTCTCGTGTCAGCGCCTCGTATATCTTTTGATACAATTCCAAACAGAGTGAAATAAAAAGAGGAGTCCGCTGGTGATTCACATTGCCCCGGGCAGACGACGCATCCGAATGATTGGACCGTTTCTTCTTCGGGTTTTTCGACGATGAGGATGCATGCTTGATTTTTTCTCCTCCTCCTCCTATGTTGGAATGGACGCCATTCCCCTTTCTGGCCACAGAACTCTTGATTTCACCAATCGACGACACTTCGAATTGGAATTCATCCCCCGGCTTGAGGCCTTCCGGGACGCGCACTTTAACTTCTTGGCCGTCGGGTAACCGGACGCGAAGGAGCGCGTTGGCTGGAGCTCCTTGTGGGACGGTTGCTTGAAGGCGGGGCATCGTTTGAAACTGGGGAAGTTGAGTGTTGTTTGCGGCAGTGAGTTGATCGGGGGTGTATGGTGTGCTCGCTGTAGGAGTGCTGTCATACAATTATCCGCTATTTTCCTGTACAATACCGGGAAAACATGAGGTACATGATCCTTCGCAATTCGGAGTAATGTGCTAATGGGATGTCCTCGTGAGTGTCGGCCTACTGTCATGGAGCCATGCGCCGAATCGTGCCATGAGTGCTTCGTGATGAGTACGATGGGTACGTATGTTGTATTCCTCTTGTGGTTACCTATGATTACCTACAGGTTCCCTTTTTTGTTCTAAAAAAGGGGCCACTTCCAGGCCATTTTCTACCACTTCATGCTCCCCACGCGACATTTCGAACCTCTCTCTCCCCCTCTCTCTCTGTAAGAGCGAACTCACTTGTCGGTTGGAGATTTCGAAGGGTCTCCCTTAGGTCTCCCTTGCAGCTCCCTTGCTGTCCCTCCTGCAGATTTCGGGGGAAGGCGTTCCTCCAGTGTCACCCCCGTCCGACGACCTCCTACGATACAACAAATTGTTCTCCCTCTTTAATTCGCAGGTCCCCTTCACACGAGCATAACAATAATAATAAGACCCTCTCCAACGACACGTCGCCCGACGCAATGGCATGGAGATCCGCATCACTGTCTTCCTTCAACAACGAAGACGCCGACGATCCCAGCCTTTCCGTCCCTCTCGTCAACTCATCTCGTCAGAGCAGCAGCAGTGTCTCTGCGACCGCATCAGCGGACAACGACATCCAACGACGCCAAGACCGATGATGCCCTTCGCCACACCATCCCGGGGCCGCCCGTCTCGAGTGGCATCCCCGCCGTCACGGGAGGAATACACACGTTCCAAACCGAAGACAACTTGAGGCATCGCCACGTCTTGCACCACCCAACCAATGCCCCCCTCGCCGACATTGCTTCCACCCCGCCCAATCGCTACAGCTTAATGAGCGTGTCTCTCGACGATGCCGACATGGCGGCGGGAGCGGGCGGGGTCAGCCTCAGCGAACCGCGACATCGATCCCTGTCTCAGCCGTGGACTGTGTCCACGCCGAGATCGCATCCCGTCGCGGCGGGGGGATCGTTGGAACGACTGCCTCGTCCGAACAGCGACAATGTTCGACGGAGGAAGAGGTTGATGCGAGGGTCCGTGTCGGAAGATAATGCCGCCTTCTTCCTGGAGAGGATTGCCATGGAGACGAAGGAGGCGTTGCCCCGTCCACCGTCGCTTCAAACCATGGATCGGGGGTTGCATCACGGTGTGACCGGGTCCGAGACTGATTTTCTATCCCTGTCGTACCGACCATCCGTGACCGATGAGTGCGAATCCATGTCGTCCTCCTCCGAGGGGGACATGCTCACGAACGTACGACGATCCACGACGTATCCTCCCTATGGTTTGCCCACCATCGATGGCTCGCCGGTCTATCAGCGACGTGTCGTGTCCGTGGATACGACGGCCGTTCACATGAACGACGTAGTACGAGAAGGCACCTCCACCTTTGTCGTGTTTGGATGGGATATGACCAACTTCTCGCGACGGTCGCAATTCCTCATTAGTGCGGGGGGTACCTTTTGTTTTTCCTTGATGTATGGATACCTCCAGGAATTGATTAGCGTGGAACTGTGTCATCGCAAACTCGGTTTATTTTTGGCGGCGGCGCAATTTTTGGTGTATGCGGTGTTGGCGTACTTTTTTCGGAATTTGGACAAACCGAGGAGCAGTGTGGTCAGTGCAAGACACGTAGTTCAGAAGCATAACTCGTATGGTGACAGATCGTTATCGATGACTGTTCCGTTGGAACTGTATGTTGGATTATCGATTCTTCGGGCGATTGATTTGGGTATGACCAATTTGGCCATGCAGTATGTGAACTATCCTGCAAAGACATTGATGAAAAGCACACGAATAGTGTTTACAATGCTCTTTGGGGTGCTCGTGACGAAGAAAAGATATGGACTTGCAGATTATGCCATTGTGGGGTTGATGGTGGCAGGATTGGGTATATTCATGCATGCCGATATGCACTCGTCCGCCGTATTTCAGCCGTGGGGAGTTATCATGTTGACCATTTCTTTGTTGTGTGATGGCGCTATAAGCAACGTCAGTGAATCGATCATGAATAGATACGAGGTTGGACAAGATGAGTTCATCTTTCGGCTCTACAGTGTCGCCTTATTCTTTGTATCAATAGCGGCGGCTTTCAAGGGTGATCTTCGAAGCGGCCTTTCGTACCTCACTCAACCAGGTACTTTGAAAGAAATTGACGAAGGCCTTGATCCAACATGGTCAATATCCGCGAAACTATTCACCTTGGTTTTGTTTTCTACAACTGGGTATTTGAGTTCCAGTTGTTCTGCTGCCATCACCAAATCGTTCGGCGCCCTCACCATGTCGATCACCTCTACCGCACGGAAAGCAGCCACTATTTTTCTCTCGTTTGCTTTATTCCCGAACGAATGTACTTTGGAGCATATCGCAGGGATCATTTTATTCATCGGGTCATTAGTAGGTAAAAGTATGAGGGCTAGCCGACATAGAGGCCACCACCATCGCCATCATCACAATGGTGACAATACGAGGAAGGAAGTCTACTGCGCAGATAATATTGTTGGCAGTCCACGAATCGCAGTGCAGCTACAGTTATGAGACGGAAGCACATTGAAGATGCTGTGTAATAGTTGATAGGTTGTAAAGAATCTTTGTTTAATAATATTATTCTTAGGTGAGCACAATCACGAAGTGACAATGTAATACATCATCTTTAGGTTCAAAGTGGCACTTTCGGCAAAAAGACGAACGACTACGTACTGGACTTGCCGGCGATAGCGATGGACTGTGAGAATAAATACCTTTGATGCTGAAATTCACTCCTGCTTCTGCCACTTTGATTGAACTGGAAATTGAAAATAGTTATCGCACGGATAAGTACTATGTCATTACTCGTGATCAAACGACTAAGCGGACGAGACAGTACCATAGCATAAAGAAAATACTCGGGCGACACTTCTCGGTCGACTATGGTACGCCGTCCGGCGGATCGTGCATGAAGGAAAAACGGAGATAGCGAATATGCCAGCTCTTTACTTATTCAACCGTCGGACGCTCCTCGCCGGTGACGACCTCCAGCTGCCTTCCCTTGCGTGGGGGTGCTTGTCGGCGGTTCAGTTATTCCTTCTCCTGCCTTACTTGCTTTACTTTACGATCGAGCTCCTTCTTTTGAGAGGCAGTTTATCGGATCCGGAGAATAACTATTTAACATGGGAGCAACAACGTTTTGCTGATTTAAGCGGGTTTCATGATGTCAGTGTGGACAAGCGCTACCACGAGAGAAATGTACTTGATGTGGATGACTACATTACCTCCATGGAGCAGCGATTTCCCAACATGCATTCGGCAGAATGTGCCCAGGCCACTGCTGGATTCAGCGACATGACATATCCTTTCCTCATTTTGTTGTATTTCTTTGGAATGTCGGGTTTCTGCGCGGTTTCGCTTTGGTACGAGCAAAAGATTTTTCAACTGTCATCGCTTGGAACGCCAACTTTGAATATTGATTTGCGTGCTCCGCTGAGGAAATTCATTGAGTCTAAAATGACTCTTTTGGCGGGTGTCAATCTATTTCTGCTCGTTTATGCTTCCGCGTGCACCATTCGGTTTATTGCAGATTTCGTTCGTTGTTTCAGTACGATGTGGTGGATCACTTGGTTCGTCTTACTTGGAACACAGGGGCTGCAGTGTTTGTTTGCGTTTACAACATTGATTTCGATATTGCGAGTCAAGCCAAGTGCATCTCGTGTGGAAGGTAGTAGCACAGACTTTCCCAGTGCTGTGGAACCTGATTTTTATCATCAACATACCGATCATTTGCACACACACAATAATGCAGAGATTGCAGAGGAGATATGGCGCGGGAGATGTGAGGGATGTTGCCGAGTATTGGCTGTGTCAACGTGCTTCTTATTTGGGGGACAAAGCATTGTATCGCAGGCTTCGGAAGGTAGTGGTGAAAAGTTTTATGGTGACATATCACGTGCACTTGCAGATTACTTTGCAGGTTTTGGAGACATGCCGACCGGTGAGCCTGGTTTGGATGTTGTCCCCAGTGATGTGGCACTAGGATTTGTAGTCTTGCGTCATATACAAGCACAGAGAAAACTTTTGGCAAGGAGAGACGCTCTTCAGCAAATGGGTTACGGTTCTCAACGTGGAAGTTCGATTGACTTAACAGAACCAAATAATGCTACCACACAGGTTATGAACAGACGGACCCTTTTATTCCGCTGGCGAAACAAGTCCAGCAGTACCCAAAGTATTGCCGACGTCGAAGCTGAGGGTAGCTCAATACGGAACGAAACGAATAGCATTTCAGTTACCGACCATCCGATCATTTCGCGAACCGATGAAGAATACCAATCCTTTTCACGAGTCGTTCTGTCTCCATTGAATTCTGAGGATGTTGCTGCCATTGACGAAGGAGCTCACTTTGCAAGGCATCAACTGGCAATTTATACTTGGATGCTTTACTTTTACATGTTTCCTGTCACAGGAACTTTGAGGTTGATTGGGAGAGTTTTGAGAGAGAAAATGCAGTGTGGCAACAGCACAATTGAGGGAAGTGGTCGTAATTATGGCCGTTGCTCACTTGATATAGACGGAGAAAATGCACCAACAAACGAAACAATTGTTGGCGACAATTTCCTTCATACCCATGAAGCAACAATGCTCGCCCACGCTAGACTTGACAAGTCTGACATAGCCTATGCCTCATTCGAAGCAGGCTTCTACGAGACTCCTTACTTTATTGTCGTCGATCGGGAGTGGAAATCAGTTGTATTGTCAATAAGAGGTTCGCTAACGCTGGAGGACTGCGTTGTTGACGTGCTACTTGATCCCAGTCCGCTCGACAATCTAGGAGAACAGTATGGATTTTCTGGCAATGGTCAGTATTGTCATGGGGGAGTATTGGAATGTACACAGTGGCTCTATGCCGATTTAACAAGGTATGATGCAGCGAATCTGGTTCTGCGGGTCTATGTTTAATTTTTCTTTTAAGACTTCTTGTGGCTTTTCTTTGATTGCAGGCACAAAATTCTAGACAAGTTACTTCTTGGAGAAAATTCGGAATACAGTGATTACACTCTAAGGATTGTTGGACATTCGCTTGGAGCGGGAATAGGTGTTATCCTGTCGCTGATGTTGAGAAACACTTTCCCGAACCTTCGCTGTATTTGCTACAGCCCGCCCGGTGGTTTACTGACTTGGGAATTGGCAACCTCCTGTTCTGATTTTGTGAATAGTTTTGTTTTGGATTCAGACATAGTTCCGAGGCTATCCTTAAACAATATGGAAAGGTCAGTCGTTGCGCTCGACGTGAATTCTTAACACGTCATTTACTTACAAGACTTGTTTGATGTGGCCACACCAACATGCAGCTTACGCGATGAGGTGCTCAACTTGATCGCGCGTGTCAAGTTGTCGAAGTACGATATTGCAAAGAGTATATTTTGGCACGGTCTTTGCGGTGAAGTTGAATTGGGCGATTTAGATTTTCTCATCCAACAAAATGATGACATGCTGTATCCAAGTGATAACGTTCCCGATTCTGCGTTTTTACGACAACTCCGACGCTTTGAGTCGATGCAGCAAAACAGGCGGTCTACCCGTGGAGTCGCAAGGGAAATCAAGCTGTATCCACCTGGTAAGATTGTTCACTTGGTCAAGACAGGTCAGAACAAACACTGCGTTCATAGTTTAACCGCCTGTTTAACATGTGGTGCTTCCAATGCTGGATCTGAGTATACCCCAATTCGGAAGGAAAATGATGACTTTAATGAAGTTGAAATATCTCCGACTCTTTGGACGGACCATTTCCCAAACCGTGTTTGCATTGAAATCGAGAGAGTTGCTGCAAGATTTGGGATCAACGCCACCAGAGTGACCTCCTAACCCCGTTTGACGCAACAAAGATATTATGAACGCAAGTGCAACCGAGACCAAACATGAATCATGATCTATTTCGAGAGTCGTTGTTCGGCAAACCTGGAACGAAATTCAGGTAGGGAGAGTGGCCGGATCGCTTTTAAATGATGACAGTCAGTCACAGAATTATCATGGCGCTCGCTGCGTTCGGTGTCATCTGATTCCCTCTTTGACTGCTCAAGTGACATGTTTATATATTCCTCTAGGTTCGAACAGTTCTCAGAACAGTTGTCCCCGCTATCCACGTGGCTTCTGAACTGCACCCCATTCATAATTGGTTTATAGTTAGGCGGAGGGCTACACCATTTCCCATCTTTGAACATGTGCATACGGTCACTGTAAAAATATTTTAAATATTCTTTTGCATCCATGACACTGAATAGAAGAGGATATAAGAGATGAGATGATTGACTCACATCTGATGGAGACAAATAATTTGGAAACAATCCTACTTGCCGAAAAAGAGGTAGATATTCTTCATCAATCCCATTGTTTTTTGCATACGGAAACGTTCCATCCAAATATACTTCCAGTGGGCACGGATATGGGGTTATCCAAGTATCAACATCAAGTACTTCTGCCGTCCTACTGGTAGAGTCTACATCAGAATCATGAGTAGAGGAGGCATGATGATTCGTCCGCCTTGATCTCACAACAATAACATGATAATCCCAACACACATACTCTTTCGGATCGTTGGGCAATGCGCGTTGCATGAACATGGGACAGCACCGACGTGTGTTGCTGATAAAGACAACATAGTATTTCCATGTCTCGTGAGACGTTGCCGACGTCTGTTGGGAATGGAGGTGGCGGTAGACTAGTCGCCACGCGTTCTCTTCGCAGTAGCATGGAATGCGTAGTTCGTGGTCGGTAGAGCATTGGAGGGATGTGGTTTCGGCAGAGGGTTCGAGTGTCAGGTCCATGATGTCAGTTATGGATGAACTATTGAACTATTGTCGATTCATAATCGAAGTGCTCCTGATGTCAATACACGCTTTGCTCACGCTATGGCATTGTAGGCTATAGTTACTATGGCCTTTGAAGCTTCGCTCAGGTTCATACTGTGTATTTTTTGTATTCCTGTTTTATATCATTTCGTAGTGTGTGTAATTACGTGTAGGTACGTATTGTATCGTGCCGTACGTATATACCCGAATACCAGGTGTAACCAGTGTCTACCCTGTTCTTCCATTTTTGACACCACTTGATGACCATGACGGCACGGCAATCGTTCCTCTCCAACAAACGAGACGACGGCAATCTGGCCTCCCTGGCCACAACCATCGCACTGAGCTTTGGCGCCGGGGTATTCTTCGCCACACACCTCCTTCGACTGCGCGATCGCGAACGCCTCCGCCGAGCATGCAGCCGCACACAAAAGCATTTGTTGAAGGGTCAACGCTCCGCCTTGGGCGTCGATCTCACGAGTTGCATTCCCATTGTAAAGGGAAATCCAAACAAAAGGTCGTTGTTCTCGGTGCTGGAGCGTTTGGCACGGCCATGGCGTATGCTGCTTGTCAGGGCGGGAATGACGTCGTCATGTACATGCGGGATGCTAAACAGTGCGCTGCCATTAATAGCGAACACCGCAATCCCAAGTACCTCTCCGAATTTTCTCTTCATGTGGATGGGGTATCCGATATTCGGGGCATTTGCACGCTGGAAGAACTCAAAGAGGAGCTTCATACCCCGGGCGTGGTCATTATTCATGCCTTGCCTTGTCAATTGACCCCTCCGTGGTTTCGTGAAAACAAGGATATCATTCCCAAGGATGCTCTCATTTGTGTTACCTCCAAGGGGCTGTACCTTCCTACTCAACAGCTCATGGGACATGCTATTCTTGATGCATTGAATAGAGCCGAGCAGCCATTGGCGTTTCTATCGGGACCGAGCTTTGCGGTGGAAATCATGAAAGGCGATCCAACGACCTTGGTTGTGGCATCGGACGAGTTGTTTCAAG
This sequence comes from Cyclotella cryptica, assembly GCA_013187285.1. Classification (NCBI taxonomy): domain Eukaryota; phylum Bacillariophyta; class Thalassiosirophyceae; order Thalassiosirales; family Thalassiosiraceae; genus Cyclotella; species Cyclotella cryptica. The sequence continues at coordinate 22,258 of JABMIG010000408.1, forward strand.
CAGTGAGAATGCAAAGGATCATGAGTAACTTTAGAACCTTGCGTGTTTTTACATCCGATGATCCAGTGGGCGTGCAGTTGGGTGGAGCATTGAAAAATCCTTTGGTGAGAAATGGAATTGAATTGTTTTACCGTATGTCTTATTAGTTTGTATTTTCCCCTGGCTCGAATGACAAACACTGCTGCCATCGTATCCCTAGGCTGTTGGAGCAGGAATGATATCGGGAATGGGTTGCGGTACCAACACACTATCTGCTTTCGTCACGAGAGCCTCGGACGAACTACGTCAACTGTGCATTGCAATGGGTGGAAATCCAAGAACAATCGACGGACTTGCAGGAATGGGAGATCTAATGCTCACATGTTTTTCAGCCCAAAGTCGTAACCAGCGTTGTGGGCAGCGGCTCATCAACGGAGAAAAGGTGGAAGATATTCAGAAAAACACGACTGTCGAAGGTATTGCAACAGCAGATGTGGCTATACTCTATGCTGATATGTGTGGTCTTGAGTTGCCAATATTTCGTTGCGTTCATGCCCTGATCCATAAAAGAATTTCTCCAAAGCAAGCTTTGGTGGATCTTATGGGAAGGCCCAATCGACATGAGATTGTTCAATAGTAATGTCTTGGATTTTACGCTGTATTTTTGTGGATCTCATGGACCTTATCGCCTTGAAATTATTCAATGGGGACGTCTTGAATTTTGCACTGTATGTTTGATTAGAATCTATTATTTAGGAGAGTATCAGCACAATTCAATCCAAAGCGTAATGTGATGGTACATTTGAACAGCATGCATACTTCTGTGACATCGTTCTTATGCCATACTAACGGCAAAATTTTTACATGCATCTAATGAGGCTGGAATGTTTCCTACATCGCTAGGCATAAACTAGGGTTTGCATGTTATTGTAAGACTGATACTGATACCAGATGACAACATCCCCTCGGAACTAGTTTGTGTTTTTCTTAGAGTTGCCCACTGACAGCTTAAATATTGCCGAGTAGTTATCAGTCAACTTTTCACAACATGATTTTTTGTCTAGGGACAAAGTTCTCATTTGGTTCTCAGTTGTTTGAGTAACTTCTTACACCACAGTGATACCACTTTTCCCATTGCATACTTCATTCTCTCACAGATTTTGGCTCTACAATGTTTTATCAATAAGTTCACTCCATCTCTTAGGTGATGTCAACATAATTGGAAGGAGTGCAGTTAGTAAGATTAATTCAAGGGACAAATAGCCAAATAAATCAAGAAGGATATCCCCATATTGTAGTTTTCATCAACTGCCACACGTGCTCCCCGGTCATGACTGCAACTCAACATTAATCAGGAAAGCCGCAGTGTATGAACTTTCCCTTTGTCATTCAAACTCCTCTCATACAACTGATGTTGCGCTTGGAACCAAAGCCATTTCAATATCCCTGATAGATTTGAGAAATCATGTGACAAAATTTTCATCTCCTATTTCAAAGCAACCATCTCTAGATTTGTCCCACAAGAAACATATTTGTCTGCATATTGCTTTATGTTTTCAGCGTTGAACTTGCCCGCCACTCTATTACAACACAGAAAATGAACCAATGCCATCGTAGATGAGTTTGGAGTGTACCTTGTTGAGTATGGCAAATCTGACAAATAAGGTTCATGTGATTTTTTTGTGCATTTTCAGTTTCATACATGAAAATCAATGCACTAGGTGGGGTTGAGATGAGCATTACAAAATGACAAAAGGACAAAAAGTTATTAAAACGTGGCATGTTATCTTTTATATTAAAAGTCAGAGAAATGTTGTAGAGCTTTATAGTCATCATGAACATTTATTTTGTGTGGATCAGAATGACAAACAAACTACTCTTCCTTGGTTCTTTTATACTCATAATTTTATTTTGTAGCTTAGTTGAAACAATGAATAATGAATTGGATTTTGGATGTAATCAAGAAGCAGTTTATTGCTGTGTTTTTGACATCAAAACATAGATTCTTACTAGATTTATTTCATCTTGTTTTCTTCCAGTTTTCAACTCAATGAAATGTGTTCAAACATAGAAAAACCATCAACTTCAATTACTTCATTTGAGAAATAAAAAAATTGTTTTAACTGCTCTCAATCACTTTATTAACCTAAATCAACGGAATGGATTTTTGAGTGTGAAAACTGAGCAGTATGTTTGTGCTTGATTAGGGTTGACGCTTTTCTTATGCCTAATAACATGCTCAGTTGTTCTCTTTAGGTTTTAGAAACAATGGAATACATTAACAATCTTGTTGAAGGAAGAAAACCATCGAGATGAATATTTTTGAGGTTTCATCTAGAAATGTTTTTTGAACAGAATCCATGGCAATGCCATGTTCAAGGTAAGTCTGTTCTCAATACATCAAGTGTCAATCATATTTCTGTGAATGTGGGGGTTTGCTGGGGCGGGAAAGCAAGCATGCATCTGTGCATGCAGGAAGGTAGTCACACTCCATTTCATCATTCCTCATTTTATCTCTGTTCAATATCTGATATGACATAGATGATGGCTGAAAAAGAAGATTTTTATGGATTTAGGTTTTAAAGTGCACTATTTTTTCTGTCATGTTTCTTTTTCTCTTTTGCTTGCATCATCCTGTTGGAAAATTTTGTACTGATTTGTTCACCTGTGCATGACCTAATGTTTCATTTGACAATGTCATCCTAAAGCTACTTCTATTTGACAGAGCTTGAAATAAGGTAAAAACTTACATTGCAAACTTTGCACACAGATTGTTGTTTGATCTCAGCTGGTCTGTGGTCTTGGGTCTCTGCTTGTGAAAAAAATGTACATGAGAGTCACCAGCCGCCAGAAAGAAATTTGACGAAAGTAATTGCAGAACAGAATCATTTACATGGTGTGAGAGATGATGTTAAGAGTTGTTTGATGTGCTTTGTGGATGTGCTTTGTGGCATAGTTATGGTGTTGTGGGGGGTGTCTTTCCTTCACATCATGTTGATTGAATGCAAGAGTTTATGGCATGAGATGGTAAAACTATCAAATAGGTATGGTAGGGTATTGTATGGTACAATACCACTGACTATAGGAAGATTTGCAAGAAAGGAACCAAGATGTGTGCATACCGAATTTTTCCTACACGTGTAAGTCCAGGACGGATCTATCTGTCACAAGATCGCCAAAAAACGACCCCAGATCATCATGAACCGAGCGAGACAGAGCGAAGCTGTCCCATGAACGATGAAAGTGGAAGCTGCGGTCGGCATCGGCGTCCGTTCTCTGTTTCTTGACCATAGATAGCATCAGACCAAATCAAACGGAGATATCCCATCAGCTTCTATCAACATATTATTTACACAGCACCTTCTATATCCAAAATGAGAATAGCCCTCGCTGCCACAGCCTCGCTGCTGTACAACATCTCCCCCGCCGCCTCCTTCACAGCCGTCCGCACGCCCACAACCCACCAACATAGTTCCTCCCCGTCCGCCCTCCACGCCAAAACCTTCGCCGTCGACACCGCCAAAAACCAACTAACCGTCACACCCATCTCCACACTCTCCGGCACCGTCACGCTTCCCGGATCCAAGTCCCTCTCCAACCGCTGCCTCCTCCTCGCCGCCCTCTCCTCAGGCAAAACTCGCGTGGAGAATCTCCTGGAGAGCGACGACATTCGATACATGCTCGAGGCGCTCGACACCCTCCAAGTTCCCGTAGAGAGAGATGTCACCGATAAGACCGCCGTGACCGTCACGGGCCAGGCTGGTCCCATCGACTCGCCCACTCCGGACGAAACGGTGGAATTGTTCCTGGGCAATGCCGGGACGGCCATGCGTCCTCTTGCCGCGGCGCTGTGCATGGGACGCGGCTCGTTCGTGTTGGATGGGGTGCCGAGGATGAGAGAGCGGCCCATTGCCGATTTGATCGATGGGTTGAAGCAGTTGGGCGCCAAGGTCAGCTGTGTGGAGGAGACGGGCTGTCCTCCTGTGACCATCCGTGCCGATGGCTTGGAGGGGGGGAAGGCCTCCATTTCGGGGAAAATGTCGAGTCAGTTCCTATCTTCGCTTTTGATGGCGTCTCCTCTTTGTGAGGGAGATGTCACCATTTCCATCAAAGATGAACTCATTTCCGCACCCTACGTATCATTGACTATTGGTCTTATGAAAAAGTTTGGAGTGTCAGTGCAAATCGAGGGAGATATGGACGGTACGCCATCTTTCCTCATTGGTTCCGACGAAAAGTACACCTCTCCCGGTTCTATCCTCGTGGAGGGGGATGCCAGTAGTGCCTCCTACTTCCTCGCCGGGGCGGCCATAACAGGAGGGACCGTCACCGTCCGAGGTTGTGGATCCGATTCCGTTCAGGGCGATGTCGCCTTTGCAAATGTCATGGAACAAATGGGAGCGACGGTCACATGGGCACCGGAGAGTATTACCGTCACGCGGGATCCCAGTGTGAGACTGAAGGGTGTGGATGTGGATTGTGGGAAAATTCCTGATGCTGCCATGACCTTGGCGGTGGCTGCCTTGTTTGCGGAAGGACCCACGACGATTCGGAATGTGTATTCCTGGAGGCTTAAAGAGACGGAGAGGATGAAGGCCATTGTAGCAGAATGTACTAAGTTGGGAGCCACAGTTGAGGAGTTTGAGGATTATTGCATCATTCATCCACCAGAGGGGAATAAGGTGAAGGATAATGTAGTGATTGAGACGTACGATGATCACAGGATGGCAATGACTTTCGCGTTGGCGGCTTGTGGGGGTGTGAATGTGATTATTGAGGACCCGGGTTGTACGGCAAAGACTTTCCCGACGTATTTTGAAATGCTCGGCAGTATAGCCAGTTAGTGTCAGGACTTAGTTTTACCTGTAACAACTTTATTTCTCCTGGCAGTAAATCTTGTAGATCCAACCAAACATTTGGATGACAATAGTATGAGCTGTTGCAAAACAATTGTTGGTTATCTCAAGCCTATTGTTATTTTAAGAATGTTAGCCTAAAAGCAATGATTTCATGATTTGCCTGGTGAATTTTTTCTCGGACACGGTTGCAAATACATTTCCTTTGTTTTTGGGTCAAAGAGTGGTCAGTGTAGTGTCATCAATCCATAGATGATATAATGGTCACATGCTATCCAGTAGCACACTACCAAACTAGAAATTGAAAGGAGACAGAAAAGAATCTAAGAGAAATCTCAAAACATAACGTGCACAGGTGATCAAGAAAAAGATCTTACTCTTCTTTCCACGGACATGACACAATCCACTTCCCCAAGCTTATCCATCAGACTCTGCAATTCATCCAAATCTCTGACCCGAACAAGAAACTCCAGGATGCAATGCTCGCTCGTCGAACTCGATCCAGTTTTAAGTATCTCCGAATTGCGGGACGCAACAGCCCCGCAGTCGGCTAGGAGCAACTTTCTATCATTCGCCACAACTACCACTTCAGTGAGGAAAGTTTCGGAGTTTCCGTCTTCCCATGAATCTTCTAAGGCAGGCCAAACGAGTTGAACTGGATATTCGTCTGTCTCAGGCCGAAGCACATTCTTTGAAGATAGTTTTGACTTCGATCGAATTCGAATTCTCTTTGTGTTGTGACCCATATTCGAAAATTCTCCATTGATCGCTGGTTTTGATTTGGCGTTGTTAAGAACTTCTTGAGCGTAGGGACATTCCATTCTATGAACTGTTGCAGGACCGTCCGCGGACATTGATTTTGTTCCAATGATAGCATCCCCACGTACAGGCAAGCAGGTTTGACACACGTGGTCAGAATAAGCGAACTCGAAATCTACTCCAGCGCCTCCATTAAGTACGTCACCGTAGGAAAGTCTGCCTTTATCATCTGATTTAAGATTGCTCGATAGCTGAGTAGCGTACAGGGTCCGCGTTATGTTCGAGAATCTGCTTTCGTCCAGGGTTTTAAGCAGTGTTAAGGGCACCAAGAATATCTTGGACACCTTCGATCTCAGAAAATCGACATCGCGGGACTTCCCAATGTCAATCAAGAGCTCATTTCACATCATAATAGTGAGATCTGCCGGGTAAAAACGTTGATAGCTCGTCCACACTTCGCGGAATGTCAACAAAATTGTTCAAATAAGAGTTTTCCAAAATTGTGTCCTTGCGTTGATCAATATAGTCAAACATACGCATTTCGCCAGAACTACGATAGCTTTCCATTTGCCTCGATCTGAAGTACGAGCGCAGCTTTGACCGAGTAGATCTGCTTTTTGCAAAACGCATCCATTCCGTAGACGGTACTGCTCCTTCTGCAGTCAAAATTGACACTACGTCCCCATTTCTTAGTTCGTAGTTAATCGGAACCTTAGGTGAGATGCAGTTGCACACGTGAGACGGAGGGTATGTTATGAAATCAAAGTCTAAACTGCCCCATTCCGTGAACGTACCGGTTTTCCGTTGATTTCCACTCCATGCATTTGCAACCCCACCTCGGTGTGAATCTGAAATGCTGCATCGACAGCCGTTGCACCTCTAGCCAAATTAAGAATCTTTCCGTTCCTTAGGAAAACAAAAACTCTTTTTCCGAGTAACTCCCTACGAACACAGTCCACGAAGTCACGGGAACCTAAAGTATCCTGCTGCCATTCTTTAATACTTGAGAGCCAAGGCGTATTGTACAACTGCATAGAAGTATTGCGTTTCTTCTCGTCCTTGTATGCCCAATGAGATGCCATGCCATACTCAGCCACTTGATGCATGTACTGAGTTCTGATCTGGACTTCAACACTTTGTCCCTTATACATCAATGCGGTGTGAAGTGATTGATACCCATTCACTTTCGGGAAACTGATGTAGTCTTTCACTTTTGTTGGCACGGGTTGAAAACCTGGTAAATGCTGGACCAGCCCCAAAACATGGTAACAGAGCCACACTCCGCTGTCTGCGCTTAAATCTTCACCTTCTTTCTTATCTGGTGTTAAAATAACGCGGACAGCGACCAGATCGGTAATATTGTCAAGGTTGCGATCATGCTTCATTTCCATTTTTAACCATAGAGAATACAGCTCTTTGGTCCTGCCCACAACTTCGATATTGACATTTTGACTTTTCAGTGTAGGATCATTGGTGAGTGTCTTCTTCAACACTTGAATAGAATTATCAAGAGTTTCAATAATTTTCGCTTGGCGTTGAAGCAATCTTTGATTCAAAAGTTTGTATTCCTCCGGGTAGAGATATTGAAATGCAGTATCCTCTAACTCTGATTTGAACTGCCAAATTCCCATCCTGTCCACGCGAACACGAGATGTTGATGAACACAGTGTGATGAATAGACGATGAGATCAGGCATCATAAGAAGAGCGACAACAACGAGATAGCGCATACTTGCCTATGCGCCAAGGGAGCAAAAATATCTAAGGTCTCTCGACTGATCTTCTTTTGCTTTTCTGGCTTCATATGCCTGAGAGTGCGCATGTTATGCAATCGATCCGCCAGCTTGGGGAAAAATGTCAATGAGAAGTCAGTCTATTACAACCTGTGACAAGCAACAAAACACGATTTCTCTGCACGACTCACCTTAACAATGATAATCCTATAATCATCCGTCATCGCAATAAACATCTGTCTCAAATTCTCTGCCTGCTCATCGGCATACTCCGCAAACGCCAACTTTGGCAATTTACTAACCTTCGTCTCCCCCTCCACTATATTCTTGACCTCCCGTCCAAACATAGCCTCCACTTGTTCAAAGGTCAAATCGGTATCTTCGACTGTGTCGTGCAACAATCCCGCCATGACGGTTTCGGCATCCATCTTCATTCCGGAAAGGAGCAATGCCACCTCCACCGGATGAATGATGAAGGGTTCGCCCGACTTCCGCACTTGCGATCGATGAGCACGGTATGCCACGCGCAATGCCTGTTTGACCTTGGCGGCATTGGTCGTGCCCAAATAGCTCACCGTGGGGAGCAATCTATCCCAGTAGGATTCGATCATGGTGTTGTCGTGGGAGGATAAGTCCTTCAAATCGTTGTAGAGTATTTCCATGCCCTCGACGAGAGTCATCTCCTTTCCCGGGCGGTGAATGGCAGCATTGGTCCCGTCGGCCATGAGCGTGGTCCACTTGTTGACCTCGGGAGCACATACCGTGTGACTGTTGGCGCTGCCATCGGCGATGAGCGTGCCGCTGATTTCGGGATCGTCGTAATCGCATCCCTCGTCGTCGAATGTGAAGCCCTTGGGGAGAGGAGGGGGAGAGGAGGACGACAGGGAGTGGAGCAGGCCGTTGGAAATGACAGACTCTTCGCTGTAGGCGTCTTCCGTCACGCCCCAGTCGCCGTTGCTGTTGCGGGAGTAATGATAGCCGATGTCGAATAGACGAGTGTCGGTGGACGGTGAAATGCCGTGGCATCCTCTGCGGACGGGACTCGATGTAAACGATGCCGGGCCTGAGAACGCAAAGGCACGACCGCTGTTTCGACTGACCAGGCATAGTAGGGACAGCCGCGAGAACTTATTACAAGTATTCCAGGTCAATTGTATCTTTCGCCGTCGACAAGGCCGATATTCGGGCATGGTTCTCCTGGAGTGGCTACAGCGCAGACGATGAATGAGGAGACGACGGCAGTGTGTCAGTGGCGTTGCGCTGGCGTAAGGGGCAAGTAAACCTTTTGACGGCCTGCGAGCGGCAAGGGCCAATATCGACGCCCAGGTTGGGGATTGCACAAAGCAACAAGAACTTGTTGGTTTGTTGGAATGAGAGAAATTGTGAGTGGGAAAGAACTGGGAGGGAACCTGAGGGACGGCACAGGCGATGTCAGAAGAGAATAAAAGTAGGGAGCCCCGCGAAGTGCCAGAATTTTTGTTTACCTTTTAGGTTTTGAAATGTACAATATTCGGGGTTTGTATTAAATATTGTAACTATAGGTAAGATATTTGATGGACATGTTAGCCCATGTTGTGTTTTGATGAGAGAACAGCCTAGAACAGCCTTAATCCCTATGGTATAATACCCAGGATACAGCTAAAGTACTATACAATACCTACTGGTCAGTATTGTAGTGGGGGCTATGAGACAAGTGTTTTTCATACTAAGATTCATAGTAAAAAATCAAGTAGGCAGTTCAGTCAAAAACTATACTTCCCACCATCCCAACATCAAAGTTGGAACAGATTTGGAAAGCTGACGTTGCTCTCTATCCAGAAATCTACGACATGGTGGTGTCACAGTTCGGGAACAGGATCTTTGAAGCCCTCAAGTATGAGGTGTCAAATAAAAAATCTGATCTCTAGAGTACATGCTCCACGAATTCCAATGTAGAGGAAAACATCTGTCTATCAAGTAATGCTCTTGCCTCCATCAACAAACACAGGCAGCACAAACAGGACAGATCAACACAATTGTCACTCAAACCACTGAGATCGTGCAATTGCAGAACTACGAATAGTCCCTAAGCAATCCCAGAACTAAGAATTGTCCTGAATTACTCATCGCGCAATCCCAGAAGGACAAATCATCTGCAATCAACCAAGTCATGTGATCACAGAACTTCCGAAATCATGCCCAACCCCGTTGCCTGTGCTGGAAACAGACACTGTGTCTTGTTCCGGGCATCCTCCCACCTTTGCGCCCGACTCTGACAGTCCAAGTTGATGCCAAGACTCATGTCGAAGGATTCAATCCAGAAGGAGCACGGCAAACTCTCCTGGGAAGAACTTATAGAACTCTTTGGAGAAGAGAACATGAACTGGATGTCCCACAGAGAGAGAGAGAGAGAGAGAGAGAGAGAGAGAGAGAGAGAGAGAGAGAGAGAGAGAGAGAGAGAGAGCATGACTGAGGTTGAAACTATTCCGGAAAGGATCCCATGAGTTCCTGACCCTTCTACAGTTGATCACAACAGAGTGTTGCTTGACCATTTTTCCTATCTTCAACAGGAAAAGCAAAGGTACTTGATGACTTCCTTCGTAGACAGCCAAAGAACACACATCGGCAACCCATGGAAGGTAAGAGTTGAAAGAGACAACATACGCTTTCACCGTGAAGACTCTGATGATCCGGATGAGCTGGTGAGTCTATTCAAATCTTTTGCTATCATTTCTTTCTTTCAAGTCTTATGTGGCTGCACAAAAGGTCAAGTTGTGTCTCACACTGATGGTGACCGCAGTATTGGAGGTCAGCCGTGGTGTGAAGAATCGTTGGTTGTATGGAGCATCAGCAGCCATGAAATCATACCCAAACTACGGTCAGTGCATTCCTTTCAACTACATGAAAGCATTCCTCCATGGATTGCCCTACATGTGGGCAGACAAAAAGTACTAGATGTCGAGACCGACATGGTACCCTTTGACTTCATCTAACCTTTTGTGAATGAATATAACAAGTTGAGGTGTGAGGTGAGGTTTTTGTCTTGTCATTTTTGTCTGTTGCATAATGAACTCATCCCAATTACTTTCGCCTCAGATAATGAATGTTCTTGAGCTAATGTTGGATGAATCTATGTCAGGCTGGCTACCAAAGACGTCAAAGACTGGCGGCCTGCCCCACATTAGCTATGAAGCTCGGAGGCCAGTACCCCTTGGCACAATGCTAAGAAACACTGTGGAATGCACAACTGGCATTTTTGTACATCATGACATTGTTGAGAGCTCTACTGATCAATGGAAGAAAAAGTACTCACATCCTCCTACCAAGTCTGGTTTGCCACGAGGAGAAATGGTGAGTTATCAAACTGCAGAGGTGCTGCGGCAGGCAGAGGGTGCAAATGTTGCTTGAGGTGGATGGGTTGGCGGCGATGCATGGTTTGGGTCCATTGAATTGTGCATCGAGCTCAAGAAGTGTCTGGGGCTGTATTCCACTTTCATCATCAAGCAGAATGTTCAGTATTTCCCCATGAAAATTCTCCATGCTGTGTTTGTTGCAAGACATGGTCCATGCCTGGCTGGACATTGGGTTGTCGTGAAGGCTAATATTGGAGGTGTGGAGTTCTATGTCATAGTATATGCATGGAGCTCGAAGTGAGTTGCATACATGGTTTCATCCTATGGAAAGACTTTGAGACATGAACAGTTGTACACCCCCCGCTTTGAAGATGAGTATGGTAATGCGCAAGAAAAGGAGTTGCATAGTCCTGCACAAGCTCACATATTGTATGAATTCCTGCCACTCATAGATGAGCATAACAAGGCACGCCAAAGTTCTCTCAAAGTTCTCTGGCACTGGAGAAGTGTTGGATGACAAAGAGCTGTTAGAATTGGATCGTCCCTACACTCCTTGGTATGGCAGTTGTGGATGTTCAGCATTGGCATTGGGATTGGAATAAGAGGCATGGCTACATGATATTACTTTGTAATTAGTTCTTTGTGTCCAATTGTGCATTGTAATGTACATGGCATGCAACTTGATACAAAAATTATATTTGTTTTTTGTTTTTATGCCATACAATAGATGTACCTTATGTAGTAGTTTGAAGCTTGTCCCTAGAGCTTGTGAACCCATAGCAAGCCCCATAGTTCTACACAGAACCACATGAGAATCATACTTGCTCAGGACTATGATTCATAAGTCATAGCCCCCATCCCTGACCACGAGGTAGGTAGTGTGCCACTAAGTTCAATTACATTAGAGCTGGAATCTCCTACCATGTTCAGTCTTGCATCCCCTATATGAATGAATGTTGGAAACTATGATCTTTCTTCCCATTATTCGAAACCAAACTCAAGATGAACAATTCAACAGGGTTTAATACTACTCCAAGAACATTTCTTTTGTCATTTGAGATCAGTCATATCAATTGAACCCAATGATATGAAAGATGTGTTAATTGACGTATGATATCAAAATTGATCATGGTGATGGTGATGGCGGTGGTACGTGATAATGATCAATGATGAATGATGAATGATGAATGATGATGATAAAGTATGATATCCCAATTCCTTCTAATTCTAAGGGTGAACTAGTTAACCATTAGAAAAATTATAGCTGCTTTTTTTCTTGCGGCGAACTAGTTCACTGTTAGAATCATACTAATTTCCATGATTTTATCACTGAACTAATGACCATTTATGAGAGACATTTTCAGAAACAATGACCATCCACATATTGATTTCGAGTAAAGTCTCAATCTGCGTTTTCAACTTGTGATTACTTACTACTATTTTGTACTGTCTATGAATCCTACCCTAATTCTATTGAATGGACCACCCACCTAGTACTATCATACATAGAATACTACTGCTTGCACACAGCACACCATAGTTTCCCATTACTTAACCAGAATTATACACCCTCAAACACCTCCCAACCCCATTGAAATCACCTGCGTCCTCCTTGTTCTCCCCAATATTGGACTAAAAGGAGGTAAAACAGGAACTCTTATATCCTCATCCTCATTGTTACTGCTGCTCCCAAACTCACTTTCTTCCACTTCATCTGCATCTGGTATACTCTTTCTCTTCCTTTCAGTTGCAGTAGTGCTTGCCTTTCATTTTCTACATTCTTCAATCAAGTCATCACACTGATGCCATCATTGAAAAACAATATTCCTGCCTCATTCCAGATGGATGGGTGCAGAGAGGAATTTCACATCTTTCACACGCGAAGCTTGTTTGTCAGTACTTATAATTGTCCTTAACAAAGAGTGAACTTTGCTTTTATCTTCCTGTCTTTTAATGGAACTCTATCGTGTCAATTTTTTGGCTGAAGTGTTTGCGCACTGAACATAACACTGGATCATTCACATATCTTTCCAATTGGCCATATTTTCTTCACCTTGTACTGCTCAAAATCATGTTCCGCGATTGTGTTTGCTCACTCTCTACTATTAGCCCCATTTGAGCCTCTACAGACCTCTGGTATCTTGAAGACAGAAGAAACTGCAGTGTATCCAAACCCAGCCAAAACACATGTTCCTTGATTGAATGTCCTTCAGTTGTGCTTAATTTGCTCCATTGTTGGAATAAGACCAGGATAAAGAAAGAGTGAAAGCCAAGGTGATATTGCTGAGCATCAACTCCATCTGATGGATCCAAAACAAACTATCTCAACAACCGTCAGGACTCATGAGAATACTGAAATCCAAATCGGTCCAAGTTTCATGGTCTAAACTCATTAGGAAGTCAAGATATCAGAGAAATAGAATGAAATCACAAAAGATGCGTGCTGAAGAGATCATTCAAATGGTCCAAGTTTTATGGTGTAAACCAGGAAGGAAGCTGAGATATCAAAGAAAGAGTGACAGCAAGGTGGTCATGCTAAGAATGAACTTCATCTGATGGATTCAAAACAAAACATCTTAACAACCATCGGGAATCACGAGGAGAATGAAATCACAAAAGATGTGTGCTGGTGGGATCTTTCAAATGGTCCAAGTTTTGTGGTCTGAACCAATCAGGAAGCCAAGATATCAAAGAAAGAGTGAAAGCAAGTTGATATTGCTGAGCATCAACTCCATCTGATGGATTCAAAACACAATATCTCAACAACCATCAAGCTGTGATTTTGTTGGGAAAATAGTCAATATCAAATAGCTATTCTAGGGATTAAACCTAATTTGTATCTATGGAATGGAAATCATGATTTTGTAGTAAAAATCGGAATCATCTTGACTAGCAAACAGGCCAATAGACTAATCACGATGTTCCCCCCGTCACAAAAACAGCAGCATCTAGTATTTTTAGCAAAAGCTAATGTTTGTGATTGTGAAAAAGGGAATAGCATAACTTTGGCACTTTTAAAATGGTACTGAACATTTTAGAAAAAAATATCTAAGTGTAATAGATGGAGTCGTGCAACAATGGTGGGAACTACTATCTGAAATGCTATTCGCTATTGGACTATGTCTATTTGAAATGGTCAAATACCACCTGCTGTTGGATGATTCAACTTTGCTAAATCAAATAGTTGAGTAGAAAATTGTCAATTTTGCTATCAGTTGCTCTATTGGTATAAACTAAATCATGGTTTTGAGGCAAAATAGCCCAATAGCGTTTTTTGGCAGAATTGTTGTTTGTCTATTCGGCAAACAAAATCACGGCCTCAGGACTCAAGAGGAGAATGAAATCACAAAAGATGCGCACAGAAGCGATCTTTCAAATGGTCCAAGTTTTGTGGTCTAAACCCATCAGGAAGCAGAGATATCAAAGAAAAAGTGAAGGCAAGGTGACATTGTTGAGAATCGACTCTATCTGTTGGATTAAAAACAAAATATCTCAACAATCACCGGGACTCACATTACACAAGGAGAATGAAATCACAAAAAATGAACGCTGAAACGATCTTTCAAATGGTCCAAGTTTCAGGATCTAAACCCATTAGGAAGCCAAGAAATCAAGGAAAGAGTGTTTTGGAGTTCATGGTGAATTCCACATAACAATGATAACCTTGGATTTTGATATCAAGGTTCTGCCAATCAAAATGAAAAAACGAGAACATTAGTGAATAATTAGGCTAAGATCTTTCTTTTGTGGCAGATATAAATCTGATGTGGCTTGAGGTATTTGCATCATTCAGGGTCATTGAACTATCATTCCACCAATCTGACCGTATACACATCATTCAGAGAAATAGATGGTTACAAGAGTTCAACGCAATATGACTAGGGATTGATGATCACAGTATGTGAGCCTTAAACATGATATTTACAGGATACTGGACTCAGCTTAGATGGGTGTCAAATAACTCTCAACAAACATGTGCAGGAAATGCATGATTTCAAAGGAATGGCTAAGGCATTATCTCAGGTAGAACAAACAACATTCAAGTTTGTTCTTGGAAGATACCAAAATGAACAAAAATAGAATTCTATCAAGTCTGGCCAAAAACTATGACATGGAACAGATTGAAATTGTCTATCTCATCCTAGGCTATCCAAAATTTAATCTAGCTTGGTGATGAAAGCAAGCATGCATGATTGCAGTTTATTTTTGAGACTTAATTCAGGAAATGATCTTGTGAGAGCTTAATCCAGGAAAGAAAGCGTGTGAAGCATATTTAGAATTCTTTGTTGTGTTTTCCTGGGAGAAACCCGTGTGAGAATTTACACCCAGAATTTCCCAGCGTTAATCTAAGTGGCTTATCTAATGAGCAGAAAAATATTTTGGGCCATACCCACAGCTCCCAAAAAGTGTGAAACTCCTTATTACCAGATGTCATATGATTTCAAAAATTGTACTATCTGGTTTAAGCCAAAACATAGCAAGTTCATTGTTAACTTTTCAGTGGGTGTGGAAAGTAAATTGCCTTACAAATTAAATTACAAGCTTTGATTTCAATGAATTGAAATTATATTTGCTGCCAGCAATTACCGTTTAATTTAAATGCCTCTCTGTTGGGTGACTTTGCCATAGAGTGTTCAAGGAAAGTGCTGAGCTGGCTAGGAGATCTTTGCACAGTATTCGACACAGCTTAGGGTGTGTGATTTGCTCTCAGATGTCAGAAGTTCCTTGGAAACTGTATCTGAACCAAACAATGTTCAAGACATCCAAGATGTGATACCAGGGGATGTCTGCAAGGGATGTCAAAAGATGTCCTCAAATTATTAAGGACATTCATGCTTACATTGCAATAAGATCTCAGGACATTTGAGGGTGTATCTCTAGATCATGTTTACTTACCCAATGAAGGGAACCCTAGGTGTGCTGCAACAGCAAACAATGGTCAAAAGCAAGGCACAAGCAACAAGCAAAAGTCAAAAAAGCAGTCAAGTGGCACATTGGGCAGAAACACTCCATATGCATGACATGAGCCAAGGATACCTACTGGTACCCCTGAGCCAACCAGGCCCCACTTTCAGGCCACAGGCATAAATACTATTCCCACTGAAGAGGGGAAGTACACAACAGTTCAACTCATGGCCTTCTCAGAAACAATGAGTTAAGTGGTACATACTTGTCAAGTATAGTTGAAAGGGTTCAACTGCTCAACTGGCAAATGGGAATCTTGGATGCAGCAGTTCCAAGATAGTACAAGCAAGTTGGAATCTTGGATACAGAATTACAAGATTGACATGATAAATTCGAGAGGATCACCATTGGGCAATCCTCGTTTGTTGATTATTTTATAGCTCATAAAAATAATCTCCAATCAACTGGATCACCCTTTTCTACTTCTTTATCTACAGTTACTTTTCGACTACTTCCCGCTTAGGTCACTATCGTACGATAGCCGAACTCGGTAAGTTCATCGCACTACCACACAACGAAGGATCTCCCGACGACCCACAGGCGGTTGAGAAAAACAAGTTTTTACCACCCAGAGTACTACGTGACATGAGCCAAGGATACCTACTGGTACTTCTGGCCCACATATGCCCCAATATCAGGACATGGGCATAATCACATAATAATATTCTTACCATTGAAGGAAGAATCCCACCAAACATTTGGCAAGACTCATTGGCAAGACCAGTGAGTCATGCAAGACCCATTGGCAAGACCAAGTAGTCTTGCCAGGATCCAATGTACAGCCTGATCAGGTGCACTAAAATCCTGATTGGAACACAAGAATCCAATAGGGTACAAATAAACCAAATGTAATCAAATAGCATGTAAACTACATGGTATAAGTGAGAGGACTAACATTGTGCAGTCCTCAGTTTTAGTCATTTCAATAGCTCATAAAAATAATTTCCAATCTACTGGAACTTCACGTTCTTATGTATACTACATAGAACTTAAACCAATTTTCGGCTTAGGTCACTATCAATTGATAGCCGGCTACTGTGTTGAGTTATGCACTCAGCAGTAGTTGTGAGTTTTACTCACGAGCTGTAAAAAACCCAGACACGTCACTGAGGCCATGTTCCCAGCTGACACGGGTATACTCCGCTCCTTCGAGCAGAGTTAGCATAGGTTAGCATGTAGCTTTAATCGCACATGCATAAAAAGACCACAGAGTGTGTACACACACAAGGTGGCATATTGCGCTCTTAGCAGGTATGAGGTACCATGCTTCTTCAGAAGAGCTTTATGATGTAGTGCGCTTTACAAAGTGCACGTAAAACATCTATATTATATATAAGCTTAAAGCTAGAAAAAACGATGTATTGCCCTTTAAAAGTGCATATAAAACATACGTAAGCTTTATGCTATAAATATTGATGTATTGCCTTTAAAAAAGGTGCAAGTAAAACATACAAAAGCTATTAAGCTAGTAATCCCGTTTTGCACATCAAAGTATGTGATAGGGAAGACAAGTTACCATTAATACGCAAGTATGTGGTAAAAAAATATCTAGGGCCTAGTCAAGGCCCTAGGTTGTTAATTGTGAGCCTATTTAGGGCTAAGAACAGTTCTTGTGACCCCCAAAAGGGAATAGTCACATAAAATGACCGCGCGATCCCCCTTGAAGTTCCCGTCTCAAGATACTCCAAGTTGTTTCAAGGGAGTTTGGTCAATTTCGCTGAGGTGGCAAATTGAGTTTTTCAAGGTTCGAATTTGGGCATAGGTTTGTATAGGCGATTGTCAGCTGGAGTATGAGATGAAGATCCTATCCCAACAGTCTTGCAAGAATGAGCCGTATTGCCCAAGTTAGATTCAAGGGAAGAGGAGGAGTCGCGCCCATAAAGTTCTTTCCAAATTCGCAACAGCCCGAATGGAAGGAAAGGTCAAAGCAGGTCAAATTGACTAGACTGGTGCCAAACCAGCCCCAAACACGTGTGAGTGAGCGAGGAACAGCCCGCACTACCAACACAATGTTGGATTAGCCTCACGATCCGTTTAGTTAATAAAACGATCGCGATCGCGAAAGAACAAGTAAATCGCGATTCAGCCCCATGGCGATTGATATTGCCTGGGAGCTAGCTCAGTCAGACTCCGTCTAAGGGCTCAGGGATTTAAATAAGTTTTAATCCCATTAAAAAGCGAAAGTGACGAGGAGTCACTAATTTGGTCGTTTCGACCATGGGGGCGTACCTGGACCCTATAAAAGGACCAGGATCAATCCCACCAGCTGAGGTATACTGCCAAAGGCACCTCTGACCGAAAAAATTTCTCGCGAATATCCAGCTCACATGAGCTAAAAAGTGATTTTTTCGCTGTGTTAAAGTAAGAAAACATTCTACTTTACCATTTTTCAGCAATTCAGAAAAAAACCTGAGAATCAGAGATTCCTACGAATCCTGATATAAACAGTGCTCAGTTACCACTTCAGAATGTGACTGAGAAGGGTAAAAGCTTGCGCACAAGAAGCATAGTGCCAGAGTACTTCCTCTGTGACACAAAGAGCTTTAGCCAAGTATAAAAAATAGAAAATTCAAAATAAAGTAATGACATTACTTTGAACTCAGGTACAAGCAACAAGAAGTTGTAAAATCCCTGCAAAAAATCATAGATGATTTTTGCTGTACTAAAGAACCAGATTTAATGAAATCTTGGTATGAGCCAAAAAGCAAATTTGAATTTAATTATTTCAATAGTTTTGGTTTATTTTCTTACCACAAGGCTGGAAGAAAAAAATTATGAAACAAAACCCAAGTGACTAGAATTTTCTGTCATGGGATGAAGACTTCCACAAAACCACAAATGGAAGAGAGAGCCACCGAAGTTGTGACATCTCATCAAGCAACAGAAAATCAAGCTTTGTTGAGGACCGAACCCTCAGCAAAGTGTTGCTACAGTAACACCAGGGTGATCAGACAAAGTTTCTGAGAGCACCACACAGTTCCAACAATAGAACCACTCATATGTTTTCCCTACCTGACTAAGCTGGTGTCGAATTCTTGGCATACGTCAGATGGCATGCTTCCTTCAAAATGGAAGGTAAAAAGTCACATGACTATGAACATTTCATGGTTAAATGAGTTTCTGTCATACACAGTAGTGGGAGACCAAAAGATGATCAAGCCAACATATGACCTCATTCTTGGACCATGTCCATAAAGGA
This sequence comes from Cyclotella cryptica, assembly GCA_013187285.1. Taxonomy (NCBI): domain Eukaryota; phylum Bacillariophyta; class Thalassiosirophyceae; order Thalassiosirales; family Thalassiosiraceae; genus Cyclotella; species Cyclotella cryptica. Next base: position 41,080 of record JABMIG010000408.1, read on the forward strand.
TCTGAAATTGTTCTAGATTTTTGAATAAAAGAATAAAGCAATGATAAAAATCACCCTGCCAGTGATAAACATCATCAAGTCTGCTTAAAACTATGAGATTGGGCTGCACCAACTGCCAGGACACAAGGTATCATGCACAGAGCTAACCACTCAAGTGCAGTGCTCACTTTGAGCAAAATTCTCATATGTGCAGAGCTAACCACTCTGGTGCAATGCTCCTCTGAAGTAAGAGAAAATAGCAGACCTTCCAAGCAGTGTCACATAGATGGTTGACACTACAACTCACCACAAGCTCAGCAACAAACATGTTACTGAAGTTTCAACAGATGTGTGAAACTGTTTACTTGAGCTTCAGTGATTGGAAGACAGTGCCTCTTGCCCTTGATCATACCATTCAGGAGTGGTAATACACCAACCTAAGACAGAGCATGACCAGTAGTAAACAAAGTAAAATCAAGAGGGGATTAACTTTGTGAACTGGAGGTATTAGTTGACAGTCGCCGTCAGATATGACTGGCCAACAAACACAATACCATATCAAATTGTGCTGCATACATAACAGTGGTTCTTACAAAAGGGGCAATATCAAACAACTAAGTTAGGAAGTTGTTCAAGCCTAAAGAACTCAGTACAGCACAGCAGAAGTCAATGAAAGACAGCTGCAGCAACAGAAAGACTTTCTGACAAGTCTATCAATCATTAGACTGGATACTGACGCATCCAGACTCTGTGCCATCATGAGATTTGAGCAGGTAGTTGCCCACTCCAATCAAGATATGGATAACACAGTGTTTCCAAGTGATGAACAATCACTGATACTGAAACTAATGATAGCCACAAAGTTCCAAAAGTGAACTAACTTGAAGGATTGACTGCTACAAGTCACTTCAAGGGCCAGCTTGGACAACCACACTAAACTAGGTTGTGAGGGTCTGTACCAGGTAGCAAGAGTCAAGTTTGAATGTCAAACTGTAAAAAAATTCTGCAAATAGAAAGAGGTATATGAGTTACCCAGATATCTACCCATGCACAAGTGCAACAATGCAGACAATACTTGCTGAAAGATCGTCCAATGGGAGTACTCAACAGTTACTGGGTGGTCCAGTACTACCGAGGCCCTTGGGCAAGACACTATGATTAGATCACCTCTCTCACAACTGAATTGTAGAGAAGGTTGTACTAAGTCGACAAGGCTACCAGAGTTGCCAATGAGACAATGTACATCAAAGAATAGAATCTATGGTGTAAGACTATTGTTAGAATAACAAAGTCCAGAGCTACCTAAGTTCATGTCGAATAAAGGTAGGCTCGCATTCTTTGGACAGCTTGCTGAACAAAGACATGCATAGACACAGATAACCAAGATTGAATCCCTGGCCATGTAAACTAATGTGGATTCAAATAAGGCTGTGTAAAGCTAGAGGATGGTCTCATGGAGACAACACTATCTGGCAATTGTTTCTCTTATGTGAGCCTTGATAGGTTACACCTTCAAGTATTCCATGGAGTACAAAAATGGCATCCATATTACGGGACTCTTAGGGTCGCCTTATTCGTTTTGTCCCTTCTCCAAGGAAAGGATAAATGGATGATCTTTGGTAGTACACCAAATGTTGCACAAGCCCAACATAATTGAAAACTCAATAAGAGCGACCCACTCAATGACACAAAGACCCACAAACTTTGTTCTTGTGAACCCACAGCATTAAATGGCAAGTAATACTGCAACATAAGGAGACTATCATGTCCCAGCAGTGAAAATCAAACATGATCATTTTCTCTATAGAAAGACATGTAATACTTTGTTAGCATTTTGGCAAAACAAAAATGAAACATGCCACTGTATGCACATCATTGGTATACTGAATCGGCTTGACAAACCTGTCAAACTCAAATGACAACAACCCCACATATTGCCAACATAAAGAGAGTTCAAAAGATCTCTGCTGTGAAGTATCAATATGGTTCCACGTACCATTTGATAAGAGTCAAAGACTGTCAAAAAAACCATCACTGACAAGAAAAGTTTGCAAACAATGCATTGTCATGATCACCATCAAGAGTCAAAAGGTGTAGACCTCATGTAAGGAGCCTCACCACTGAACAAAGAAGGATGCAATCCAAATTGAATCCCGACTCTGTTGGTATGTAAAAAGACAGACATTGACGTATGTGCTTTACAATGATCCTAGCATAACAAGGATGACTAGACATTGTTCATTTGCTGGTAGTTGACCCAAAGGGCATCTATTCCCATGGATACATAGGGGCAGAGAGCAAATAAAAAGACACATACCAGCACTAAGGATGTATGAGCTAGATAACAAAATCTACAGTATTCTCATCACCCAAGTGACAAGACCTGGAATAATATCCACATTGTAACCTCATTGGTACAATTAAAGTGCAGTTCTAACACTACACTTTGTTGCCATATGATCAGCATTTGGCATCAAGCGTAAGTCAACCAGAGTCTTCCAAAAAACCCAACAGTGAATATCATACTAGAGATCAGCATCAAATAAATCATGGTGATGCTTGTTCTGCTGAACAAATAATGGCCTTGTCAGCAGCTTCTAGTGGCATTGTGTGTTCCTAACAACCACCAATGTTCTATTCACTCATACCTACTATGCAGTGCCTACCGCCCTTGTAGTGATGCAACAAAAAAGAAGGAACTGATGTTCGGCATTCCTCCTTTTTCACACAACACAAATAACTAGGAGACCACAGGCAACACCAAACAGACCTTTACTGTACCCTCACAAGCAGGTAATGGTCACATATTTGGTGGATGCACTATCATAGTACAAACAGGTAATTAACCCGCAAACAAGTAGTCTGTATGACTGTGATCCTTGGCCCATCACAAATTTCATACGATTGGACAATCAGGGTTTCATGCGGATGTAAGTCATTATCATGACTTAGGAGAGCAAACAACAAAAACAAAGACATCAAAGAACACATATGTCAACAAGCAATGTCAACTGACAGCAGTCTCCCTCTCCACAAGAACTTACGCTCATAGTATACATACAAACTTGTATGCCATACATATCATGAAAACCAGCTTGAAATTTTTACCTACATCACTAGGTTTTTGCATGCTGGCACAGGCATCGCAGGAATTTCTTTTTCCTCAAAGAGGTTTTCATACCCTGCAAGCCATGGCTACTGAGGACCTTTTTTTCCTCATGGAGGTTTTATTTTTGTCCGCAAGCCACACTGATCCTCCAATCGTGGGGGCGAGTGACATGAGCCAAGGATACCTACTGGTACTTCTGGCCCACATATGCCCCAATATCAGGACATGGGCATAATCACAAAATAATATTCTTACCATTGAAGGAAGAATCCCACCAAACATTTGGCAAGACTCATTGGCAAGACCAGTGAGTCCTGCAAGACCCATTGGCAAGACCAAGTAGTCTTGCCAGGATCCAATGTACAGCCTGATCAGGTGCACTAAAATCCTGATTGGAACACAAGAATCCAATAGGGTACAAATAAACCAAATGAAATCAAATAGCATGTAAACTACATGGTATAAGTGAGAGGACTAACATTGTGCAGTCCTCAGTTTTAGTCATTTCAATAGCTCATAAAAATAATATCCAATCTACTGGAACTTCACGTTCTTATGTATACTACATAGAACTTAAACCAATTTTCGGCTTAGGTCACTACGTTCATCATGCACCACCGTGCGAACAACTTCTTTCTCAGCCCTCCAAGGAGTTCCTAAAAAAAATTTTTTGGGAAACTGGTGGAGGAAAAAACATGAGCTATGTCCTCCGTGAAAGCATTTCCCAAAGGGCTCAAGTGGATTGAGTGCGAACGTGGCATCGGAGGAAAGAATTCCCCCGTACGCTACATTCCCGAGCAGGATCCCGTGCAGGATGCCCTCGAGAAGACCAAAAAGACCACCAACTTCACGTTGACTCTTCCCAACACGGGGAATGATCCAAAGGTGGCAGTATGGGCGTCCGGGACTCCCGAGCAGTTTCTACTGCATGTACGCTCCGCCATTCACGTGTGCAAGCAAATGGGGCTTGACACGAGCTTCGCCGATGCCGAGAAGGCTGTTAAAACAGCCAAGCTTGACGCAGAGATTGCGAAGGAGGAGTATACGCAACTGCATAACTCGGAGAAGAAGAAGAAGGGCAATAAAGGCGATGCGCCCGGTACTACCGCCGAGGCTGTTCCGTCTGCCCTAGCTGAAGCTAAGGCCTTATACGACAAGGCCCTAAAGGCTATAGAAGCCGCAAAGCTCGCCGTCACAACGGCTGGAGCGAAGCCCTTCAAGCTGTATGGAAACCTCCTCTCTGACAAGGCCCGTCAGCCTTGGGAAAAGATCATCAAGGCCCAAGTGACTCGCGCTCCTTGGGAAGACATCAAGGGAGTACCGCACACCGAGACTCCCACGAAGACTTGGGACTCGTTCCACGAGTGCGTCATGTTCCACCTGTTGCAGGTGTTCGGTCATGACGCGGGTGAGGCCCTCAAGTACTACATCACTAACACGTTGAAGAAGCCCAACAAGGTCTCGATACGTCAGTTTTTCGTCCAAGTAGAACAGCTCAACAGCTACCTCGAGACATTGCCCTGCCTGTACTACAGCCCAAAGGCTAATCAGGCTACCAAGAAGGTATTGCCCTTGGATGACGCTGACCTTGCAACTCACTTGTTACGCATGTGCCCGGCCAAGTGGCAGACCCAATACGACTTGACCGAGAATACCACTCCAGTCAGCACTATGGCCCTTCTCTTGGTCCTAGAGAACATCGAGAATAACACGGAACTCGATGCGAAGCCTTGAGCACGACCAAAGCAAAGGGGGCTGATCATAAGCGCAAGATGGAGTCGATGGACTCCCGCATCCCCAAGAAGCACAAGAAGGTGGGCTGGACTGACAAGAACTGTGTGCTATGCAAGAAACATGGGGGGCCGCACAAAAGTCACAACACCCGTGACTGCCGCCGTTATAACAAAGACGGTAATCCAATCAAGAAGAATGGGGGCGCAGGTAAGCCCCATTCAAAAGAAAGGAAGCCAGAGGGTGCGAACTTCGCCCAGATAGTCCGGGCGGAGTTGAAGAAAGCACTATGCAAGAAGTCTAGCAAGCGCAAGAAACGCCGTGCCAATGACTCGAAAAGCGACAGCAACTCCGACGAAAGTTCTTGAAGGCGCGGGTCGGATAGCACTGGGGAATTACATACTTGTAAGAAACGTAAACTAATCACTGCAATTGACAGTTACACTACCCCAGTCCGAGTAAAGCTATCCAAACCAATACAAGTAAAAATAATAAATTGACTGTCACCAAAGAAAAGACATCAAAAAAATCTTGTTCCAAAACAAAAAATCTGAATTAAAAATTCGAAACAATTTAGAGACTAAGACCTCAAATATTTTAAAAAATCTTACGGCACAAACAATGTCAGTAGTAAAACAAAGGCCACTGAGGATATTATTAAGATTCCCAGTGCAAACAATAGTCTCAAGCAACCAAAACAAGAGGTTGCACCCCACACCAAGGACCGCCCCGGTGTTACGACACTAATAGCCATCATGGAACCAGCGACTGAAAGTCAATCCTCCAGAGCATACAAACAACCTCTGAGGAGTCACTCCAGTAACAAAATCAGAGTCCTACTGGACTCTGGGTCTGATGGGGACCTTATTTTTCTACCAAAAGGAAAAGACAAACCTTTTCCCTACCTGACTAGGCAGGTGCCAAAGTCTTGGCATACGTCAAATGGGAGCTTCCAGACAACTGGAAGGGGGAAGATCAGAGTTAAATTCTTTGAGTACTCCAGAAGTAAGGAGTATTTTCTACAACTGGATGTTGTGGAATACGATGAGAACAGCATGACCAAACCAGGGTTTGACCTCATTCTTGGTAGTAATACCTTGAAAGAGTTAGGAATTGTCCTAGACTTTCGGACAAAGGAAATAACAGTAGATGACATCTCACTGCCAATGAGAGACATCAATAAACTAAAAACAAGATCGACAGTTGAACGGGCTTGGACTATGAATAATAGCATCTACCAAGACACGTCCAAAGAACCCCAAAGTACGCTCGAGGCAACAAAACGCCTCATACACATACTAGACGCTAAATATGAAAAAGCGGATCGCAGGGCAATTGTCAAAGACAACTGCACGTGTCCCAGAACAAACAAAGTTACTGGAGCTCCTACAAGAATTTGAGGAGCTATTTAGTGGGAAACTAGGTGACTGGGATTGTAAGCCGGTCTCCCTCCAGTTGAAGGAAGGAGCACAGCCATACCATGGCCGGCCTTTTCCCATACCCAAGAAGCACGTAGAAATCACCAAAAGGGAGGTACAGATGCTATGTGACTTAGGGGTACTCAAATGGCAAGATGATTCTGAATGGGAATCGCCCACATTCATTATACCAAAAAAGGACAACACTGTACGGGTTGTCAGTGATTTTAGGGAAGTAAATAAACGGGTCGTGAGAAAACCGTTTCCTATTCCTAAAATCAGCACTGTTCTACAGGAACTAGAAGGCTTTACATATGCCACAGCCCTTGACCTCAACATGGGTTACTACACCATTAGATTGGATCCAGATGCATCCAAAATATGCACCATTATCTTTCCGTGGGGTAAGTACTCTTACCTACGGTTACCAATGGGTGTTGCATGTTCTCCCGACATCTTCCAGGCTAAGATGTCTGAGCTAATGGCAACCCTTGAGTTCGTCCGAACTTACCTGGATGACTTATTATGCATCAGCAAGGGTAACCTGGAAGACCACCTTAATAAACTAAGACGGGTTTTCATCAGGTTGCGAGACGCAGGCTTGACAGTGAATGCACGCAAGTCATCTTTCTGTGCCATGGAGACAGAATACCTAGGATATGTGTTATCCAGAGATGGTATAAAGCCACAACCAAAGAAGGTACAGGCAATCCTCGCATTAACACCATCACAAAATGTTAAACAACTCTGTAGATTTCTGGGCATGGTCCAGTACTACAGGGATATTTGGGCGAGACGCAGTGAAATACTTGCACCACTTACCAATTTAGTTGGGGAGTGTGGACATACCAAAGTCACAAAGGCTAATAAAACCAAGAAAAAGCAGTGGCATTGGAACAGCATCCACCAGCAAGCATTCGACACTGTAAAGGCAACAATCGCTTGCGATGTTACCTTGGCCTACCCTGACTACTCGCAGGGATTTGAGATCTACAGGGATAGCTCCAAATTTCAATTGGGTGTCGTAATTACTCAAAACAACAGGCCGCTGGCGTTCTTCAGTAGGAAACTGAGTCAGGCGCAGCAAAAATATAGCGTGACCAAATAAGAACTACTGGCCATAGTAGAAACACTGAAAGAGTTCAAAGGCATGCTTTGGGGACAACAAATTACGGTCTACACCGACCACAACAATCTAATGCAGGATGCTCTAGGTCTGACCTCTGATCAAGTGTACCGCTGGAGATTACTCTTAGAAGAGTATGGCCCCACCATCGTGTACATCAAGGGCATCCACAATACAGTTGCGGATGCCATCTCACGACTGGATTATGGACCCGTTGCAGATGACAGGTCAACCTGGATGACTTTCGCACAATGCTGGTGTTACCATAATACGGCACAACCGAAATCATCCCTAGCAACCACTGAAGAATCCATGAACCAGGTGTTTGCTAATCGCAACGAAGAGGACTCCATCTATCCACTCACAACCAGAGAGATAGCTGAGGCACAAAAAGAAGACGCAAGCCTCTTGCACAAAGGCTACTCCACTCACTTAGTTGAGAATATTGAAGTACTCTGTAAGGACGGCAAAATGGTTATTCCAAGAACTGAAAGAGAAAGAAGCTCCCTTGTCAATGCATCAAGCCCAAAAAATCATTTACTATCAAAAAGATCATTCAACTTCCATTTTTGGTACCATCAAATCTTAACATGCAAAACCTCTGCACAAAACCTACCTCCGTCTACAGAGACACTACCTTGATATGAGGCTTTGAGCTGAATTATTATAGAAAGAGCCATGTCCAACCAACAAATACAAAAAATCGATTGCAAGATTCAAAAGTGATGTGTGAACAAAGTGATTTCTGCACCAAACCACTTTCTTCTGGGGGGCTATATCCCGAACACAGAAAGGCAAACCAGGAATGCCACCCAAACCAGACTTATAAAAAAGTTGTTGCAACTTTGACACAACTGAAGTTAAAACAACTTAAGTTACAACTTTCCACTTTATTGGCAAACCCAAAGTGCAACTTTAACTTAACTTTCAACTTTGTTGGCAAACCGTAAATGCAACTTTAACTTTCAACTTTGTTGGCAAACCAAAACTGCAATTTTAACTTAACTTTCAACTTTATTGGCAAACCAAAAATGCAACTTCAACTTAACTGTCAACTTTATTGGCAAACCAAAACTGCAACTTAAACTTGACTTTCAACTTTGCTGATTTGAATGGGCCTTGAGATAGAGGCAGGTGGAGTGCAGTGAGGTAGTTGGCCTAGTCTGACCTTCATCATGATTATTTACTTGTTACCTCTCACTTGAGTTATTCTCCCTTAGTCTCCGTCATTCCGATGACATCTTCCTGACATTTCCTTGTCCTCCTTTGTTGTCATGTTTCCTTGTTGCGTTTTGTTGTTTTGTTTCGTTGTTGCATTTTGTTGTTGAATTTGTTGTTGTTGTCATCGTTTGTCATCATTAACATTGTTGCAGTTACTGCGAGATTGTTCATTATTATTATGTTGTTGTTGTTCATCCAATGATTTGAATAAATTGTCTCAAATCTCAATGAGAAGAAGCATCACAACTTGTTGTCATTGTTCATTGTCATATCTGTTGTCACGTTTGTTGTCATCGTTTGTTGTTGTCATCGTTTGTTTATGTCATCGTTCATTGCTGTCGTACTTTGTTGTTGTCGTTCTTCGTCATTAACATCATCTTAATTACTGATAGTTTGTTGATTGTTGTGGTGTTGTTGTTCATCGGATCATTTGCAATAAATTATCACATTACTCATTCAAGGGGAACCACAGCTCACATCTCCTGAATCCCAACCATTGAAACTCAGGATTCTGCCTCCATTGTCCTGTGAGTCCACAACATCGTCAACTTTCTCGTCAATCAAACAATGAGTTCTCACGAGAAACAGAAAAACACATTGGGCTTCAGTGTGGAGTCTCAGTCCTCTAAGTTCATTAATAAGAAAATTGTGTTGACCAATGAAGTCTATGCCATCCGTGATTGCACTCCTGATGTTGCCGGTTGTGATTATATATACCAAGTTATTGAGGAACTGTCACCAAACAAATTCAAATGCTGGTTCAAAAACCAGTGAGTTGAGGCCGATGATCCCAATTCACTCTTTGAATCTCACTGTGACATCGAAGATCGCAATGTAGAGAAAGAGCACAAAATCTCCAAGATAACGCGCGAACAAGCAAGGGAATGATACCAGCCTCACAGTCATAGGGTCTGGGCCACTGACAAGCAAATTGAAAAGGAACAAGAACCTGCTGAGGCATTCGAGTCTGTAAGTGAAAGATCCAACTCATCAGTGGCAGCAATGGGTACTACAACCCATCCATACCATGATTCGATTTCGATTTTTAAAGACCTCAAAGAATATGCTGTGAAAACTGGTGCACACAATAAAGATGACTTGGGGAGATCTCTTCTTGATCTTCAATTTGAGCTAGTTTGTACTTTCATGAAACCTGGTAAAGATGGCACTGTTGTTGTGGTTGGAGTGCATAGGAATATCTCCACTGGTGAAGAACACAAGATTTATGATATGGGGGAATGTGGAAGAAAGTTGAAACAGGAGCAATGGGAAGGAAGGGGGAGACTCCTAATTATATTAGATGTTGGTGAGATTCAATTTCTAGGTTTATATAACTTATCAGACAGATTGAAATCTACATCTAAGTCTATCTCTTGCTCTTTGTCAGGTACCTGTTGTCCGACAAGCCAAAGAAATCTAATAAGTTAGTGTCATATGTGTCTGCCAGGGATACAGCATAATCATGAGATGTTAAGCTTAGAGAGCACACTTTAGCTGAAATTAAACTAGTACTTGCTACTGTTGTTGGACACATTTCTCAGAATACAATGAGAAATCCCTTCATGACTGAGTTATCGGAGTATAACTCACCTACGGTCAAGAGCCTACAGCACAGCGTCAAATTCAACAAGTACGTCCAAGTTATTTCTGATGTCATCTGGGAGGAGATAAATGCCATCATACAAGATTGCATTGCGACTTATGATGGTCCTTTTGTGTCCTAGTGTTCAGATTTCTATTGAGACAAGCACAGACACCAGGACTTTGGTGCACTTATGTGACATCTTGTTGCTCAGCAGTATCGTCTTTGGCACAGCAACTGTTTGGTATTCATGTCACTGAAGACAGTTAGAGGGCTCAATGAAGCACAATTGGGTCTATTCCACAATGTGAGTGGCGTCACTGGTGAGCTGAAGCCAGTATGCTCTGCTATAGCCAGTATGTTGCTCAACTTTGTAATGTTTGAGGCGGCTAAAACTGCATGGAATACTGGAAAGTGGCAAATTGAAGCAGGTGCAGCCAAAGGCTGTAAACCAAGTTTTGTGTGTGCCAACAATCTGGATGACAGTGCATTGGCTGGTGTACGTGTGTACGATCAAGAAACACGGTAGGATAGATCCCATGAGACCAAAACCACACATTGCAATTTCCATTGCAACTCTCTTTCTTCCAAAGATGGGCTTGGAATTAAAAAGACCACTTACCCTGAGATGGGAAGGACAATGAAGAAGCTGCACAAATTTTTGGGGAAGATGATGAAAAAGAGCAAGTTCTTCAAAGCCTACCATGATGTTCAATCCAAGCGTATATAGAAGACAGTATCCATTGTTGCTGCCAATGAAACAATCGTTGGCATATAGAGACAGAATCATTCAATAAGGCTTGTGGCGATATTGAAGAATCCTATCAAATTATTTTAGGATCAAATGGGTCTAACGCAAAGTATCTCAAAGACAGCGATGATGATAAAGATGAAGAGAAATTTCCAGTGGATGATTTGATTCCCACCACCAACGAACATAAAATTTTGCGTCAGATTGAGTGTGGATATGAGCAAGTGGTGAAGCTATCAAAATTCACACAGTTAAGTGAGGATATTATCTTTGAAATGTTATTTATGGTTCGTGAAACAATTCAAGAGATGAGCAAGTCTATTTTGAGATGTTTGATGGCGTTTCAATGGACCCAACTGTGAAGGATCTCAGCGCTCTCACAAGATCTGTTCTTGTCAAGAATAGGCCATAGGTCATCACGCTTGGTTCGTAGACCTGCAAATATGACAAGTGTGGACATGAAGAAGGAAGTTGAATTGGCCCGGGCTGTGTATGTTAAAAATATATCTTACCATTTTGTATTAACTGACCAGAGTGGAAATGATGTGAAGAAATTATCAACATCTCTTTTGTATGCAACATTCTTGCATCCACATTTCCCAACAAGAAGGCTTGTGTGTTCATCGCTGCTAACAGAGGAGCAGTGCAAATATGGGGGTCGAATCACCATTTGATGAGATTGAAACTCGATACAAAAAGGAGGCCCCAGATAAAGTTGAATCAGAATGCGATGACCTTGGTGCTATCTCGTTTCTGCCTAGAGCGAGGAAATCAGATGCACATGACAAAGCATCCGCGGAGGTGATGACATTTCTCACAAGTTACAAGAAAGTCTCAACTCTACCAAAATACAAGGAGACTCCTAACACAAAATTTCTTCATGACAAAGATTTGAACACAAGTGATACTATTCTTATTTGGGGAGAGGTAGAGCTCAAAGGAGATGGAAATTCGGAAAATTACATTACAAAGGAGGGCAAGTTCAAACACATTGATTTTGGTAAAGTCATCGGAAACAATCCCCCAAGTTGTGGTCATTTGCTGTGGAGAGAGCATCCTTTAATCCAACAGAAGTGTCATGTGAGACTTTGTTCTCAGAGTCAGGGTATGCATCAAACACAAGGAAGATGAATTTTAAATTGAGACAGTTTGAGAGAGAAGTGAACATTGATCACAATATTCAGGTTATCATTTTTGATATTGAACGGGCAGTTGATAATTATTTGGCACGGCAGAAAAAAGGCAAATGGGATGAAGATGAGATCATGATGCATTGTTTTACATGGAGGTAGAAAAGGAACTGTTTCTTAGTAGAGGGTGGGATGAGGTGGATTTTGAGAATGGTGATGGCAAATGCTGTTCCTGTTACAGGAACGGGTGCTGCTTAATTTTGTCGCCGTGAGAGAATGGGCAATTTTAACTTTAACTTAGCAGCATCATTGATTAAACAACTTTAACTTTAACTTAGCTGCAACGTTGATTAAGCAACTTTAACTTTAACTTTGCAGCATCTTGGATTTTACAACTTGAACTTTAACTCTAACTTTAACGTGTTTGGGAAACAGCAACTCTCACACAACTTTAACTTTGTGGCAACTTAGACAAAAACTGGCATCTTTTAACTTCAGTGTAAAGTTCAACTTTTTTTATAAGTCTGACCCAAACCATCAAAAATGCCTTGCCAAATTCAAAATCAAGCTCCATCCAATGACAATGCAAAGACCAACAATGCTGCAAATGTCCCAGCCTCACCAAACTTCAAGAATCCAACACACTCAAGAAGCTCAACAACAAGAATCAATTCGTCGTCATCCCTTCCAACAAAAATCTAGGCTTTTTCATCCTGCATAAGGAATTATACGTCAAACAAGTCCTCTCTAAACACCTTTTCAATGGCTAATCCTCCTGACAAGTCACAGATCATCAAGCATTGGAGACAAAAGAACTCAAAAATACATTAAAAAACTGTATCATGAGTGAATTCCCATACAATGAAGCAGACATCAAAAAACCCACTCTTATACCCTTTTTTGTTCAACACCACCATGCGCCAGACAATACAAACACTTCACAATTCAGGCCACCATCAAAGTCCACATGAAACCCTGGAAGCTCAGACCGGCCATTACAAACATAGGAACATATACCAAAGGCATGTCCAAAATGATTGACTTTGAACATATGTCTCACATTCCAAACATCATCCAATACAGCCAGCACCTCTGAAATCCTTCCTCAAGTGCCCATCTCTTCACTGCTGTTGCACCCCACGGTCTGCATGTGTAAGACCATGACTGCCTCCTCCTTGGATTCTCTTCCCATGCAGTCATAAGTTTGGTAACACACTTACTTCCGGCGACTCGTTAGGACTGCTTTGGGGGATTCCTGTACAGTTTTGCATGATGATATTGACTTTGGCTGTCATGAACTAACCTCAATCCTGCCCAGGTTCAAAGGAGAACCAAAAATACTTTGCATTGCCAACCAATTCATCTATGTTGGATAGGGCCTACAGATCACCCAAGAACATAAGGAAACCATCAACAACTTTGGTGTTCCAAAACGGTAACTTGAAGAACCCAGAACCCACCCATTGAGGTTAACTCCTGGACCTCACAGTCCTCGAAGAACCCCCCATTGAGATTTACCATCGAACTCACCATCAAACTTCAAAATGGATGCAAATATACGTGCATTTTGCTGAGTAGTATGTCTCTAGCTATGCCGTAGACAGAATTTCAATTCAGGATATGGCATCATGTGATTGACCAGGCAAAATCAATCCCACGAAAAAAGGATCAATACAAGAACATTGAAAGTGGTGACATGATACATAAATCTATTACATCGTCACCTTCACATCACAAGCTGTGTAGTCACATGGCCTGCCCACATCTATAATTGAAAACAAAATCTGTACATACCTACAACAGCAACAGTCTAAACTATTTTTATGTATCGGAAGGAAAACATACCCAAATAGGAAGTACAAAATACATTGTAATATCATGCCATATCTCAAAAAATTCTGAGCAAGAAATAAGTGCCAAATATGACGAATATGGTCACAGTTCACAACAGCAGTGATTTGGATGCAATGAAAGCCAATCACTTTGAACCCATTCCATCAAATAAGGCACTGACTTCCATTGATCATGTTCTGCTAACTGCCCTAGGGTATCACCTGGTATCACCCACAATTGACGAAACTGAAGATGACACCAATCCCAATAGAAGTGGCTCAGCCATGTCTCACAAGAGGTCCTCGTCAATGAGTTTCAGTTTGTTTTAGTAAATGTAATTCTGCATTTGCTTTGACATGTTACAGTTACGGTTATCCTACTATGGTGCCAAAGCCAGGGCTAGAGCCCATCCTTACCGTATGGACATGAAGGTGAACTTGAAAATATTTTTTATGTTTGCGTTCGCATTCGTGTTCACGTTCGTGTTCACGTTCGTGTTCAGGTTCGTGTTCACGTATATTACTTTCCTTACGGAGCCCTTTTTCAACATATCATGAAATAGTTCGTGCACAGAAATGGTTATGAGCTCAAATCTCAACCTAAACTTTAAAAGTTCACGTTCATTGTGCACAAACATTTTTACATGCAATCACCACGGCAAACAAAATTTACATGTGATCGCGAAGGTAAATAAAAACATCACTACCAGCGAGACAACCATCGGCATATCCTCTGCCATTGGCCGATGGCAACGGAAACCAACACAACGATCAAATAGACAACAACAATGACGATGATGGCTGATTGCAACAAAAACCCACACAACAATCAAATAAACAAGACGATGGCAACAGCGAACAACACAACAATTAAATCAATGACGACGATTGCCGATGGCCACTGAAACCAACTCAACAAACAAATCAACAGCGACAGTGCAGGCTGATGGCCATGGAAACCAACACAACAATCAAATTAACAACGACAATGGCAACAGAGAACAACACAACAATCAAATCAACGGCCACAGAAACCAACACGAAAATCAAATTAACGGCATCGATGCTGGCCGATGGCCACAGAAACCCACACAACAATCAAATAAACAACAACAATGGCAACAGGGAACAACACAACAATCAAATTAACGACGACGATTGCCGATGGCAAAGGAAACCCACACAACAACCAAATGAACAACAACGATGGCAACAGCAAACAACACAGCAACTAACTCAATGACGCCGATGGCCGATGGCCATGAAAACCAACATCAAAGACTTTGTTTAAGAGTGGACAAACGACAAACGCAACAATCAAATTTACCTTGAATATCAATGCAAACAACCCATGCAAACAACGATACATAGTTCCCAATCATCATATCTGGTTAATTGTTGACTAAAGCGACTGCAGAAAAGGAGCCACAGCTTGAGACCAGCAACATCTACAGAGTGTAAAAGGGTTATATAATGGTGGTGTTCATTGTGTATTTTGTTGTTGTTTTGGTTTTTTGTTCTTGTTGGTTTTCATCATAATCCACAATGCCATCACATCTGGCTAGAACTTGGGGCAACATTCGTCTTTAGTACTAAATTATATGAATTCCTATGTAAGAAAAAGTTCATGTTCATGTTATATTGAGGCTATGATAAGGTACGAGTTTAAGTGTAGTCTTGACGCGTAACATTTTTTACTAGTACATATCAAGTAAAAAAACATCACACGCTGCGTCAACAATCACCCACCATGACAATTTCCGCTGCATCATCAGAACTCAGCCTACCACACAAAAACCATCGCAGTTATTTAACTTCCGCCACCGCACAATCCACGGGCACATCCGCGACAACAATATCCCCGGCGCGATCGCCCTGATTCATGGTATTGTGGGAGAATTCCCTCCACCACAATGCCATTTTTGTTACATTTTTTGACACGACACGACGTGACAAGAATTCACTGTTGTTGCTATTGGTAAGTTGTTTGAAAGACAATTTCACTTATTTTATCAGCCTACATTGCTGCCTCATGAATTGTGTTGTCTCCTTCTCCTTCGGCTTCCGCCATGTTGTCCTGTGACACAAGAACTTCAGCAGGGGGTGATTTGCTGGAAGACGAAGACGTCGAGAGACTTTGCGAAGTTTCAGACGTTTCAAACGATGTCCTTTTCAAGAAATCATTGGACGGAAAAGAGAGACATCATACTATTGACTTAAATGACAAGTCTTTCTGGTTGTAGACACTCTTACGATGATATACTAGTAAAACCAGTGTTGTTACCAAAGAAGTTAGTCTGTTTTACTTTCACTGTTTTTGCATGTCCTGCCAACTATACTACTCCAGAGCTCCCCTGTTGCATTCCTCGGCGCTATCAATCCACGATCAAGGTCGTGCTCTATCTTCTCTGCCTTTTTTCTCACATGTCCATCTTGTTGAGTAGTTTCGAGTAGCCTTCCCGCAGGTACTTCCACATCCAGTATCGATTCTGCTTTCGCCTCTTTTCCTCAAGGTAGCCCGATGTTTGAGCATAGTTTTTGTAAGAGACTATTGTATTGAATAATTCCGGAATTCCAAATCCTGTTTTCGCACTGACAAGCAATACTGGTGGCGCAGCAGGTTGACCACAGCTCGTGGAGTGACCACCTGAAGTCTCACATTCACTACTTTTGCCCTGACTACTACCCCACCAACTGACAGGCTTTCAGAGCAAACCCATAGCTTTTTCGTATTCACTCACAGTCCTTCTCGCCACAGACTTCAAGTCACAATCTGCCTTGTTCACCACCAACACAGCTGCCACTTCTATAATCCCCTTCTTTGATCCCTGCAGCTCATCTCCTCCACCCGGTGCAAGCCACCTAGGATGGAGCCACCGGTGACATGGGAGGAAGGATCAATGCACAAGACTGCCAGTTTTTCGGGTATGAATTCGGACTTGTCATTGGTTTGGTTTGCACCCTCTTGATGTTGGTGTTGGTGACTGGGAGACTGCTATTGTTGGTGGGGTTCTCTCGATGAGTCGGCGTCGAGTGTGAATTTTGCCACTCTCATTGCTTCTGGTACCTTGAGAGTGGGATGGTCCCTGAGGACCTGCACAGCCTTTTTGGCCATGGCCTTCAGCTCCACTTCATCCCTAGGCATGTTGGGAGTTCAGTGATATAGTGTTGACGCAGGTTATATCCAACACCGACGAAGTTATAGCACATGTAACATGATGGTTCGGCCTGATGGAGATGACTTTTTCGCGCGCACGTGCAACTTTGACGCAGAATTTGACGACAAAGATGATGTCATAGACCCACCGTGTCATACATCAAAATGAAGCGTGGAAAGTGAGGAGTTGTAGTATTTCACGCAAAAATCACGTGCGAGCGACATGGAAAAAGTTATGATTCACCGAAGAAAAAAGGTGAGAATTGATATTTTTTGTTACAAAATGGGGTGCGTCAAGACTACACTTAAACTCATAGGGAGATATTATGCGCGAATGTGAACGCAGAAAAAAGTTCACGTTCATGTGTTAGGCCAAGTGCTTGGTAATTTCCCATTGCTAAGCAATTGCAAAATGGGTAAAAAAACTCATTGCAATTCCTCGTCGACGTTTGCACTACCAAGGAATTGCAATTTTCGTGTTTTCTATTCCTCGACAACAGTGGTTTAGCTCGGGATTTCTGCAATGACCCCTTGTTTGGCATCAATACTGTAGTGTGACACGTCTAATCGGCATCAGAGGAGTGTCTAACATGTCCGTTTGGCGTCAATTTTTCCGTTCGGTGGTACTCAACAGTAGTCATTTGTAAAATAACTTAGAAATTACAATTCCTTAGGAATTGTAATACAGATTTGATATCTTCGTGAATACAATTCCTTAGGAATTTCAATATCGTCCAGGTTTTTTTGCCTTTACAATTCCTTGAGAAGAGAACACTGACCCAACATAAGATATAAATTTACGTAGGGATTGGTACAATTAAAAACCCTGTCAGTTGAGTGCGTTTTGGCGCCAAATTTGGCTACAAATGCATCCAAACTGACTGTTTTCACACAATTCAAACGTAATTCGCCGTGGACAAGGAATTGTTCTGCGTATTCCGGCAGTTTTGCAATTCCTTGGTAGTGCAAACGTCGACGAGGAATTGCAAAGTGCCCTTTCAAACTGAGGGCAATAGCTTAGCAATTGGAAATTACCAAGCAATTGGCCTAACACATGCTCGTACGGTAAGGATGGGCCTAATTCCGGCTGTATGTATCCTGAGCCGGAACTTCCGGTCCCGCGCGACAAAACTCTGGATGTGCGGCACTAAAGTGCTGAATATCAGGGCATTCGTCAGTGCCGGGGGGCGAAATCCAACAGGTCCCCAGTTCCACCACCCAGTTCCCCCGGGGTTAAGGGAACTACGTTTATTTTTTTGGTGATTAGGTTGTTTCGATAAAACACAGAGAGATTATATATTTTTCTTGTGTTTGTAGATAGGAAATAATAGATGCCGACATACATAACACATGATTCTATTCCATGAAACTGGTAGGTACGGTATGATATGCGCAAACAATCGTACGTACCATACCATATGCAATACAATCACAACTCGCGGCGCGCACCGCATTACATACAATATACATTATGGTATATTATGGTACGACATAAGAGGTATCTAGAGATACACAAGAAAACATAGGTAGAGTGTACATCGTAGTAGGAGAAACAGGCAAAAATATATATTATGCATATATTAATACATATCATGAAGTACGTGATTCGTGTTTCCGCCAAAGTCATTCACAGGTCTTCCGATACAATACTGCTTCATCCAACGGTTCGTGGCTAGGATGGTTCTCATGAGGTTACCAGCACATTCGTGTGACGTGGCGACAAACTGGCGATGACATACGTGAACAGGCACGGACCGGCTTTTAATTACCTTTAATGGTGAACTGAAAAGCCAATCTCCAAAAGAAAAGCCAATCTCAAAAAAGAAAACCGGATACCATTTCATTTTGACGTAGGAATAGTACGAAGATTGGTAAATGCCAAAAGAAAACTAATTCTCAAAAAGAAAACCAATCCCCAATATATTTGCCGACCTGGATAGGTTGGTATTTTATTTAAGCCTTAATGACAAAATCAAGACTTTCGTGAGAAGAACTATTCCCTATTAGATCGATTTTGAAAAAGAATAGATCTAATCTGATACATGCCTAGGACGTGAAATCATAGGTTAGTAATAATCGCATAACTTAGATTTTCTACATTAGAAATAGATTTTTGAAGTTAGATAATAAATTCTTTTCTAGAGATTTGATTTTTCTAAATCATACACCCTAGATCTAACAAATTTTGAGAATCTATTTTAGCGAAACTAGTAATCTGTTTAGATTCAAATTCTGCATAATGGATATGAAATTAGTGTTGCTATATTAGATGTAGATGGAATCCATTCCTCTTGGTGCCTTGCTAAGCAGTCGTGTCTAATATTAATAATAATAATATTACCTAAGTAATTACTACTTATAATTACTTTGACAGATAATTATCTGTTAAGTACTACCATACCCTACCACTGTACACTTGAAGTTGGAGCTTATTAGGCACATATTATTATCTTTTAGCGAATAATTTATTTTCTTGGTGTTCCCTGAACCCCCCCCGTCCAGCCTTGTTCCGCATCGCATCATATCGAATCAAACAATGGGTATGGTACAAGCTGGTGAAAGTGAAAAGAACAACAATTTAACTTGATTGAACTCACGCGAATCATCAACTGATGAGATGACTGGAGCTTCGCCACACCCCCTCAAATTAAAAGAGAACTGATGTCGAATTACAGCTGCGGTCTCGTATCCTCCTCATACGCGCTGGGGATCACCTTCCTTCTCGTGGTTAGTCTCCTGTGGACAGTATGTTCGATGGTCGTACAATATCTTTACCATGACATGCGGTTTGACTCGCCGTTTCTTGTTGTATATATCGGGACGAGTCTCTTTTCTGTGTTTTTACCAATTCGACTTTCCTATGAAAGATCGTGTAGATGGTTAAAGCATAGGTGCTGCTGTAGAACAGGTGAAGAAGAAATAGACATAATAGTAATTCCGTGGAGAAATGACTTACAACTTTTAAGTTCTTCGCGAGAGAATGAAGGTTTTGCTCACATTGGAGGAGATAGCTCGAATTTAATGACATCTCCATCTCAACAACCAAATGCCAATGATAATTACGATATTGATCACAATGATGATTACAGCTTCGATCCTACGAATGGCGTTCAGATGAAATCAAACGAATTTGCGAACGAAGAATTTCGATCTGAGACGTACAATTCCCATCACTGTGATTCCTCCCCTCTCGAAAACATCGCAAGTGACTCAAAATACTTGTTTTCCCACCAGGATCATATCTCCATGGCGACAAAAGTTGCACCACTGTGGTTTGTATCAAACTATTTCTATGCCATATCTCTCGAATGGACAACAATATCAAGTTCCACTGTTTTGGCATCAATGGGTTCATTATTTGCGTTCGCTTTTGCGACTTGTTCAAAATATGGGGATGAAAAGGTAACCAAAGCAAAGGCACTCGGTGTTCTTTTGTGTTTTATGGGAGGGGTTGCGACAACGTGGACAGACGTCTCTAAAAGCACGAATCCAAACCTAATTTTGGATTCGGAATGTTTTGATATTTCGAGATTCCTCCGGCATCCATCGTCCCATCTACCATCAGACACAAGTAACCCATCTATGAGATCATTATGGGGCGATTTGGCAGGGCTAGTCTCTGCTATTGGCTATGGTGCTTATACTGTTTTATTGCGACATTTGTGTCCCAAAGATGAAAATCGAATGTCAATGCAGCTTTTTTTCGGCTATGTTGGTCTCTTGAACATGACGATCTTATTCCCAATTGCTTTGTGGGTGATTTTGTCGTCAAAAAATGCGTCGGACCAAATGCAACCGGATTCAAACGACTACGAAGACCATTCAGAGTCATATTCAGCACCTTCATCCATGACGTGGTCAATTTTTTTGTTTCTCGTTCTTAAAGGACTGCTTGATAATGTGCTATCTGACTACCTGTGGGCTCGAGCAGTAATATTAACCTCTGCAACGGTAGCATCTGTGAGCGTTGGATTAACCATACCCATGGCATTTGCTGCTGATATTCTCATGGGGAATGATGATTCCCATGGAAAGGGGGAAATACTTGGCGCAGTTTTAGTGCTTTTTGGCTTTGTGTTTGTGAACGTAGACGGGGCTGGTAGAAGGAATGAGACGCAGGAGGAAGATGATGGAGAATTCGAGTTTGATCAGAACTGCGGCGTTGATTCTGGCAGAGTTAGGGATATGGAGGTCCTGTCGTGATGGCAGGCTCCAGTTTTGTCAAATTGAAGAGGAATGCCAAGTCTTTCAGCGCCACTCACCATCTCCGTCCGACGCAACTCTTTTCTGGCGATAAACTAGTGATGGGATGAGCTTCGTGCAACGTAGATTTCACTTTTATTTATTGGTTTGCAGGTGGCATGGTTATTTATTGAGGCAAAATAGGTCTGTCGCATTAAATAAAGAAAAGGATGATGTTAAATATCTTTTTTAACTACACAGAATGAAACACGTTTCTCAGGTCTTACTACTGAACTGTCGTCATCGCTCTGTTCTTCAAACAGCTCAAAAAATCATCTACTTTGTCTCTTATCTGTCGGCTCACACGTACATAGGCAGCGTCACCTTCTCCGGCTTTTGCTGCTTCTGTCGGCGCGTCAATATCCCAGTCAAACGTATGCTTGCTCATATTGGACAACTTTCGCTTTAGACTTGAACACGAACAAAGAACAATGAGGTTATCGACAATTGGATCTTCCGAAACGTCCACTGGGTTGTCTTCCGCTCGCATCATGGTATCGTCTCCTTGCGACGCACGAACTTCAAGACCAGCATACGCCATGACCATCTCTGTTGAGGTCATTTCCAACAAGTCAATCACTGTTCGCCGTTTAGATTTCCTGGCAATTGTCTGAGCATGAGTGTCTCCGCCGTCGGTTTCAGCAGCCCTGTGTACTTTCAAACAGTGTAGAATTTGAGGAGTCACTTCATGAATACTCTTGGGAAAGAATGCAGAAATGTCGACACCATCTTCTGCCATTGCTTTGATTGCTTTGGCTTTGACTGCTTTCCTTACTCTCGGTTCTGAAGCACAAACTTCGCCATCGCATGTCACGCAGAGAGTTTCATCGCGTGTTATGCTAGCTTTCCCTTTCCCAACGCCATGACTAGAGATGATCGCCGACTCATCGAGAGCCACCGATAGTACCAACAAACCGTCAAGAAAGGCAAGAAGACGATTATCATAATCCTCGTCAAATTCTGCGTCGTCGGATGACACCGCCAAAGTCTGAAGGCTTCGAGTGGCTTTTCGATTTGCAATTCCCGCCCTCTCATTATCGATCCATGTTCGTGCCCATCCTTCGGCCATTTGGGAACGACAGCTATTAGACTTGCAGGCGAAGACTACTACTGTTGACATGGTCGATGTTTCATGCGTCGGCAGTCGGCAATCGACGACAGCACTTGGATTCTGACAGGACTACAACAGACTACAACTCTACGGTACAACTCTTGTACCGTACAACTGCTCCGGATGAGTGCATGATGGATCAACTGACGGACCTTTCTTTTGGATTTTGACCTGCTAACGGGTACTGTTCCATACCTACCACATCGTAGGTGATGTTGTGTGTGATGTCAAATCTTGTGGATCTTGACTCCTACCTGTGGTGTGTAATGTGTGGCGGGAGGCACAGAACCAAAACCTGACGCATGGCCCGCCAAACCACCCGCTTCAGCCATAAAATCCAGACAACAACAAACGTACAGAAACATACGATGAGAACGCATGAGAAGTCAGTGAACCTTTGTGCCATTTCGCCACTCCCACTTCACCCACACACTATCCAAAGATTTATATAGCGCTCTGGAGCACCGATACAAAATCAACCCTTGACTCACCAACCCGTCACCAACTTCCACATTCTCTCTAGTTCACACCGTGTAAGAGCATCTGAGTGAAAACATGCGCCAAGCTGTAGATTCGAAAGCCGACAGCTCTGACGGTGGCGGTATTCCAGGTTTCCTGCTCAATTTGGCTGCCAGCGTTGCAACATTCATCTACACGACTGGCTTCTTGTTCTTTAGAATACCTGAAGTAATCCTCCTCGTTGCATTCTACCCTCTTCAGTCTTTCTCCGCCTTCATTGGATATGTCATCATGAAGCAAAGCTCTCTCTTGGGCCGTGCTTCGAGACGAATTTTTCATTTTATATCGTTGTTCGGGATCGTTTATCTTGTGGATCATCATATCCCCAAGCCTCTCCCGGCTCCGGATGCGAGTTTTGCAGGGAAAACAGTCGTGATCACCGGCGCCAATTCAGGAGTTGGATTTGAAACAGCAAGACAACTTGCTGTTGATTATGGCATGAATGTTGTGTTGGGATGTAGGTCTAAAGCAAAGTGCGATGCAGCAGCAAAGATTATCAATGATGAAGTAGCATCATCTAAAAGTCCTGCGATTTCAATGAAAATGAGAGCAACTCCTCTGATAGTTGATCTGGCAGAATTTGCTTCGGTCAACTCTTTTGTTTCACAGTTGCAAGGGATGGGCATCGATATACTGTTTAACAACGCAGGATTTGTCCCAGAACCGAACATGCCAGTTAACCAGTACGGTCTCGATCCATCGTTTACTTCGATGCATTTGTCGCATTTTCTGTTGACTGAAGAATTACTCAAACAAAACCCATCAATGCGGGTTGTAAACACAAGTTCGGGGACTCATCATCTTTGTGCAATACCCTTCGTTGCTCCAGATTTTATTCGCAGAACGCTACCCCTTGAACAAAATCCTGGATGTATTGATGAAGACTTTTTACAGACTAAAATCAAGACAGAGACAGATTCTGCTGCTTATATTCAAGCCAAACTCGCGAATGTGATGCATGTGGTGGAGATACCCCGCCATCATCCTCAATCCACATCAGTTGCGATAGATCTTGGGTGGGTTGGCACTCATATCCAGCCGTTTATGGACGGTACTTTGTCACCCACCAATTTAGGTTGGATGAGAAGTGCTAGTGTAGGTGTTCTCCCTGTCCTTCACGCAATTCTGTCGAGTGATGAGGAACTCATGGAAGGTTTGGATAGGCAATGGACTGATGGTGGCATACTCATGAATGTGTTCGGTAGATCAGAGGAACCCTTTTCTCAACCTTGGTGGAGCGAACGGGTCAACCTGGGGAAGTCCCGAATGCTGGATTTATCCCTTGAGCTTTGGAATGCGTCCAAAACTTTGATTCAGAAATATTCCAACTAATGCGACTAATTATGCCACTAAAGCTTGCAGGCAATTACCTCGACAACAATAACACATGAACAGTGCATCTGTTTTCAACTTTTTACTCATTAATTATGCAACACAACAGGTCCTCCTAGCATTCATCCGAACTCGACCTCCGATACTTCTTAGCCGCCCCTAGAAAGCCAAAATCAAGTACAATATTCCTTCTGAAAAACGCAACTTGCCCGTATGCTTACTAGTTCATGGAACTCGAAATTTCTTTGTCACAGTCAACCCAGCACTCGCACGAGAATTGTCGCCTAGTCCCTCTGGAGACGAGGACGTGTTCACTGACACTCGGTCGGGAGAAACCCCTGGTGTAGCATAGGATAAAGCGGACGACCACCACGATTGATTTTTCGATTGTTGTTCCTGCTGTTGTTGTTGCTGCTGAAGCCGCTGACGTGCTTGAATCTGCTCGGTCAAAGCCTCTCTGCTAGCATCTAGTATTCCCTGATCGATCCGTCTGTGTTTGGAATCATCGTTGTCGGGTTCTACGGCAACAATGTGTCTGCCGGGGGAATACATTGCACTTTGAGTGTATGCGGGTTTGTGGCCTGATGAAGACAACCGAGTGTGACCAGATGATGTTTTGCTGCGACTGAGATTTAATTCTCCCGATTGAGCCATGGCTATTGTCTATACGTCGACGAACAAAGGGACGGAGTGTTAAGGAAATGATTCGATATACAGAGGAATGGTGTCACAAAAAAGGAAGCAACACAGTTGGACAACTTCGTTCGAGACTCATTAAAATTTCTCACCTGAGCACGGACTTCTGCAATTCGAGCGTTCTTGTTCTTGTCCGAGGACGACATCGAGAGCGACGTTTGCCTTTGATGATGCGCACCGGCCGCTGCGGCGACAGCGGCAGAAGAACTTCTTTGACCAAATCCGAAAAAGGGCATTTTGTTGCGTTGAGAGCGTTCGTCGAAGCAAGGAAGGGGCGACGATGATCCGACGGGTGGGTTGTAAGTGTTTGCTGTGATTAAACGATGAGGTTATGATGATGTGTGATGAATGGATGCAGATTTCGTTCGATATACTACACCATGGCACAATATTGTATGGTATTGTACTTTATGAGGTCGTTGAGAAAAGGTGCTGCTGGAAGTTTTTTGAGAACGAGAATACCTTTAACAATTCCATCATTTATCAAGATCATTACGAGTGAATCGTGCGCAAGATTATCGAAAACATTGGACATCCTAAAAACGATTTTCTACTTTATGTTATTCACTTCTATTTCCCGGCGGAAGATGAAATTGCACTCCCGCCCAAAGGCGAATTATTTACATACAACATCATATGTCGTACGATACACTACGGTATCTGGGTTTCCTCAGGGTTTCCCCGCCAGCCCACACGTCTCCCACACGTCATCCTCTCCTCCCACATTCACACGACTCTTGATTCCCGTCAAAACATCTGGTGATAATAATCTCCACAAGATACCTACCGTACAATACCTAATACCCTCCTAATACCCTCCTAATACCCTCCTAATACCCTTTACCTATCTCTGTTGCCCTCTTTTCGTCACATTTTCCCTGCATTTTCCCGTTTTCCCAAAATAACCAGGTGGAACCTGATGGAACCCAAAACCATCACCTACCATCACCACCGACATCCACCACGTACAAACCAAAAGCGGAAATGGTTCGACAACTCTTCTTCCCCAAGGAGGGAGGAGGTCCCCTAAGAAGATTTCTCGGCATTCGTCAAAGTCTGTATAGAGATGCGTTGATTGACGATCGACCGATCCGTGGTCCCGTACAGTTGTTTGATTTTCGGAGAACGGACGGTGAGAATTGATGTTTCAAGTTTGAGTTTTCTAGATGTTTTTGGTTGCCACATTCAATATGATAGTCTTGAGAATGTAATTATATTTTGGCATAAGGAGCGATTTTTCATATTTCTTCGTGTTTCGTGTCATTTTCGTTGTAGATGCAGCTGATCTGCGCAACTCAATTGGTGCCAAAAAGCGGGGACTATTCGCAGGCTGGAGAGTTTCTGATGACAGTGTCATTGGTGGCTACAGCACCAGCCGGATGGAGTTCATAGGGGACAAAGCATCAATCGAAAGTAATAGTGCACAAAATCCAGCGTCAGAGCAGCTACCGTTTCTTCGGTGGTCGGGAACGATCAATACTGAAATCAATCGACAAAGTCCAAAGGCACGCCATATCACCCGTTCTGGATTTGCAGCCATTCTTTCCCCCGAATATCCCTTTGGTTGCCCATTGGGGAATAGGTATAGAGCTCTTGAGATTTGCTGTCGTACCGATGGAAGAACATATGCGGTAAACTTGCATGTAGAGACTTTTTTCCCCGAAGACATGTATCAGGGGTTTATTGGGCGGGAGGGCATGGCCCCTAGTCAAAGTGACAGATCAGATGGGAGCGAAATCATAAAGGGCGGCGATGATTCTGGAGAGGAACCTTCAATTGATGAACCAAATCAATCACTTGATGTACGCGAATATATCAAGCATCGCTACAAACGCTTGTACAAACTTGACCCCTCGACTGATCCGGTTTCCGGGTTTCCTCCATCGGGGTTTCAGCGGCTCATTCTCCCATTCAAAGGGTTTACACTAACATCACGCGGAAGAGCACGTCATGAGCAACGAGATTTGGATGGAGCTGTTTCTATCGAATCGATAGGGTTTACACTGATGGATGGCAAAGATGGGGATTTCACTTTTGATCTGGTAAGTGTTAGGGCGGTAAATGTGTTAGAAGGTGAGATCGTGGGGACGTTGGAGGATGAAGCACGAGAATCTGAAATTGAGCAGCAATTCAGGCGAGAGGCCGGTAAAGAGACCAAAATCGACGAAAATGATGACTTGGTTGTAAAGCAAGCTGCTTAATTCTAAAATTAATGCAGTTGTATGAAGATTTGTCATCACAAACTTGATTATTGTACTATTTTGTGGTGTTTTCTACGACGACGGAGGGAGGCAATTTTCCAGTACAACCTTTTTCATTACCCCATAAGGAGCAGTCCTTCCAGTCCAGAGCTCAAACTGACCAACTCCCTGTTCCCACAGCATCTCTGACCCACGTACAACATCACATCCTTTTTCTGTAGCTTGAAGCAGTAGTGACGTTGAATAGGGCTTGTAATTAACATCGAATACGACTGGTAGTGGATCATTTGCAAGCAGCCAGTCTGGAAGTTGAAATTCTGCTGCAGCAGGAAGCGTGCTGATAGCAACAGAAATCTGACTGCCGTTTTGTTCAAGTATTGCCCCAATGCCCCTTCACTATTACTGTCCTTGTCAAGATTTTTTGCCACCATGCCTCCAAACTCACGAGCTAGTTCCTCTGCCTTTTCTGGAGTGCGGTTAAAGTAAATTTTTTCTAAGCCAAGTTTCGTTGCTGCATAGGCAGCAGCGCGTGCAGTTCCGCCCCCACCGAGAATCAAAGCAGTTTTTTGGAATTTAGTTTTGCCATTGGGCGTGTCTCCTAATCTTCTCTTTAGTGGATTATAGATTCCTCTCCAGTCAGTGTTGTCCCCAATCAGCACCCTTTCAGGAAGCAAATGATAAAAATTGGATTAAATACAATCAAGTAAGAAAATCAAAGCTATCTATTGATATCAGATTGACGCACCTCGTCCCAAACTTATCCTTCTTGACAACTACAGTATTCACACTACCAATTTCTTTCGCTGCGTCAGTCAGCACATCCACGTGAGGCATGATATTTTGTTTATGAGGAATAGTTACAGAACAACCCCCAAAGTTGTCATCATTCCAGATAGGTCCTTCGATAAATTCTTCTACTTTCTCCACGTCTGCGCGCGTATACGTGTGTGGCAATTTCACAGCTGCAAACGCTCCTCCTTGCATCTGAGGACTGACGCTGTACGCTATGTTGTGTCCGAGAATTGCATACCGCTCCGACGGGATTTGTCCGGTTAGCAAGCGAGCGGCCATAATTTCCGCTGCGGTAAGTTGTCCCGGCGCTGCTTTAGCAGGTAGGCATTCGTGTGTAACGGGAGTAAATCGAGGGTTGATAATGCGAGAATAAGATCCATGCTCTCCTAGAACAAGACCAATGTTTGGAATAACAGGAGTATCGAGCTTCGCAGCTGCAAGCGACGCTTCGTAAGCCATTTGGTCTTTGTTGTCCTTGTCATCATTGATACTCAACACTACTTTTCCTCCATGAGCGCGATTGTTCATACGGCACTGACGAAAGAGATTCACGGCTTCATCTGGGGTTACTTCTGAACCAACAACGTGGTGACTGCCCAATATCAATGAAGTGTAACGTTTTTGAGCTTTGGTCAATAGCTTGTCCGTTAGCGATGCATCCCATGCACTCTCAACATCCAATACCTCGACACCACTGCGCAAACCCAACTCAAGGAGCTCAAACATTTTCTGAATGCCTTCTTTATCATCTGGCCAAGTTCCAGCTTGATGGGCTGTCCGTACAGTATAAACGATAGGCAGCGCATCATCGATGATTGATGCTCCACCAAATGGCAACGCTGGAGCACGCTTGGCGTGAGGACGGCAAAGAGATCGCAGGCGCTGTTGTTGGTAGAGGATTTCAAATCTCGCATCCGACTTAACATCTTCGTTGCCCGCCGACTGCGCTAAATAATCTTTGGAACACGATAATAAGTCGACACGGTATTCCATCGAATCAACATCTTTACACATTTCTTCAACATACGGTGATGCATCCTCCACCTTTGGGAAGGATAAGCTGAGAAAGAAAGTGTTCAAACCCATGGTGAGATCAGCACTGTTAGTCCCAGTCCCTCCAACAACAGGCGAAGGAAGCAACGCCCTCGCAACAATACGTTGAAGTTCCCATTCCATATCACTCCATTGTGCCACTGTTGAGGAATCAGTTGATTGACCTTCATTCTTGATGCACAATTCATAATCGGAGAACGGAATGAGAACTTCTTTTTCAACTAACTTCTTCCTCTCCTTCGCCTCCTCGCTCATACTTCCCGCATCGACTGGTTGAACATTCACATAAACTGCCAATAACCCCTGTTCCTCGTACAGTTGCTTTGCTAATGAACTCAACGCTCTAACCAAATCAATCTCATATTCCTTGGCATTGTACCCCTCCGAACTATGAAATGCTGGATGATTAAAGTCCAACACAATCACCCCCGATGTCAAAGTCAAGGTTTTATCACGGACGAGGTCACCGATAAGAGAAGAGTCCAATACAAATGGCCCATCATCATCGAGGCCAAGCGCAGAGAGGGAAATACCCGCCAGATTCTGCATCGAGGAAACATTGCTCACGTCATCATCCTCTTGCTCGCTCAAAAGACCAGCGCCCTGACTCCTCTCCAATTTCTCCACCGTGCTCGCAACTTCTTGCTTTGATTCCCCGCCAAAGCCCCGCTCAATGACAGTGCCAGGCGTTGCAATTCGTTCGCCTCGGGGGAAGACGACGCCCCGATAAGTACGATAGGTTTGTCGTAACTTTCGTACTTGAACTTGGCTCGCTTTGTCTCTTGGGCGGAAGAATCCGCTGCGGTGTTGCTCGACGAGAGACGAGTGGTGCCGTGTGCCGCGTGGGCGGATTTGAATGGCGTTCGAAGTTTTATGAATGGCTTGTTTGTAGATGATGATGCGGGCATAACGAAGGATGTGACTGACGACAGAAGGAGCATGCAGATCGTTGCCATCAGGGCTTTTGGTGATTGGGGATTTGTCATGTTTCCATGTGTGGTTAGCTCGTAGTGCAAATACAAACGAGTAGATTTGGATATACGATGGGGAGGAGGCAAGCGCTGTTGGTGCCAATCTAATGTTGCCCGGGTCACGTCTATTTCACCACTTCCTTCTTTTTGATGCTATAATACGACGAATAAAATCTCGAATGCATTATCTGCATCCATCATACAGAGCAGAAGCATGGTGGACAGTATGGTACAATACGGTAGGTGGACAGTGCTGTTGACGACAGTATGTGTGTGCCCACAGCTTGGTGCCACGTGGATCTTTTTTTGCACGAAACCATATCAAAAATCCGGCGATCCATCACTACACTTTTTACCACATGAGATAGCCGCAGATAGCCGCCCGCACGTACTGCTGCCCAAAGCCGTCATGAATCCATCTTGAATTAAAAAACAATGGACGGGTTGAAATTGATTCTTCATGTCTCTTTGGTGTTGTTCTCGTTGTCGTCTTTTGTTGATAAAAGCAATGGATTTAGCTCTTTTCAGATAACACGAGATGTAGTACGTCTCAGTATCGCCAGGAATACAACGAGCCTCGCAGCAAGGCCCAAAAAATCATCGAGCTCGGACTTTACGACACCGATTGGGGCATCATCGCAAACTTCAACTCCTACAATCACCGAACGAATGCTAAATCTCACGCAGAATCCTAACATTGCATTCATAATCGATGCGGAAAATGTCCGTGGAAAAACTAATTTTGAGTTGGGACACGCAGACCTCCTCGATCGATTGATGGTTTGGGCTTCCTTAAGAGAGCATGCGCTGGGTCGGACCATCGTCGTAATTGACCATGGCAGTAAAAGCACTGCGCATCTCTTACGCCACAAAAAATCTTACTGTAATGGAATCTGCGTCGCCTTCGCAGGACCCCATAAAAAAGCAGATGATGTTATTGCTCGAGATACTCAGTGGTTGCTAAATCCATTGTCCGGGACAAATACAGATCATGTCGTGGTGATTACTGCAGATCAAGAGTTGTCGTATAGGTGTAGGACAGCGAATCCTCAGAGTGCAAAGGCGAAGAAGAAAGCAATAAAGAAGACAAAGAAGTTGAGGAAGAAAGCAATTGGGAAAAACAATGGTCGACAAGATGTATGTCAAGATGAAGAAATGGTCGACCTTGTGAAAAATTCGACAACAAACAATACCAGCCCTCTGAAGGTGAACATCATTACTTCACGAAGGTTCTTGGACGACCTGGATGTGGCCCTGCAGGAGTGGCTTGAGAAAACTGAAGCTCAACTAGCAACTAGTTCGAATGATTCCACCAACTCAAAAGCCGAATATAATTCTGCAAACGATGTCCCTGTACCTGCTCCAATAGGGAAATGGCACAACTTGATCCAGATTCGTACACAAATGTTGAGTTTGGAATCGACTCTGAGAAATAAATGTACACCTAGGAAACGACAGCAATTGACGGAGGAAATGCGAAAATGCAAAGAGACATGGGAAAAGGAGTTGTCATTGATTAGGGGAAATAATGTGGAAGGTAGTGATGATGGGAGTGAATGCTCTCTGGCTGCAATGTTGTCATCCTCATTCGCTACATCACTGTCGCTAGAGACCAACGGCGAGATGACCGCGACTTTACGTAATTCAACGTGGGATAATCTTGCAGATGAAGACCAAATAGCACTTCTTCTACGATGGGGAAAGTGGCGTGGATCTTCCAAGAGAGAAGAAACCGAGGACCGTGTGATACTCGCTGAGATGGTTCGTACTAAAATGGAGCTTGCGTCGGTAGACGTGTCAATAGAGCATAGAGGGACGGAAAATGAAGATAGAAATATATCATTGGTTGAGTTGTATGCCAAGTACATAAACAACATGCCTAGTTCATGATACACAAGATTTTGAGGTCTTGGCACACAGATTTGATGGTGCTACTATCCACTAAAAACATTGAGCTTTTCATGTATCGGGCCAATGTTCTTGGGTCCTTGTCAGCTACACGAAATCACTACGACACTAGAAGATAGCCCTTAACTCAATTGTTCTTTCATCAAAGGTGTAAGATACTCCGCAACTGACAAGGCAGCAATAGCGATGTCAATAGTGGCGATATCCTTGGCTTCCTCACCCGTCACAGTGTGCTTCGCCACACGCTCTTTAACTGTGATGTAATCTGGATCTTGACTGAAGAAGTAAGGCATTGCACCAGGATACTTCGCCTCCAACACTGCCACGTTGGCCTTGTCATCCTCATCAGGCATGGAGTGCCTGAACAGCTCTTTTCCGTCAGCGTCGCTAACCATGGCGTACGATGTATCCCCGCCGCAACGGTCAGCCTGCACAGACACCTCTTTGCCGGTCTTGGTTTTGATGGTGAACTTGACTTTGTCAAAGTCGGTAAATTCCTTTCCGCTTGGACCTTTGAGAGTTTGGCAGCTAGAGAAATCCTTATCGACCTCAACGCTCTCAATGTTGTCTACAGTGACATCATAGAAGCTCGCCAGTAAGGCCAACTCGTGGATAGCCATGTTCTTAAGCATGCCTTCTGCGTTCCTCTCAAAGCACTCTCCCAAGCTCTCGGCGGTATTCTCGTACGTATTATTTGAGACAAAGGTAACGTGAGACCCTTCAACTCCGGTCGCGTACTCCCTTGCCTTACGGACATATTTGCACACGTTTTTGTTGTATCCCATGCAAATCGAAACGTTGGCATCGGCGGCCTCTTTCTTCATTGTTTCGAGCTCGGCGCTACAGTGGGTGCACCCGGCTTTTCGAGGTAGACGACCGAACAGCCGGCAGCAATGGCTTCGTTTAGAAGGCGAGGATTGTCGACAGTGCGGCCCGAGATCAATGCAAGGCGCTTGACGCCGTCAGCTACAGGGGGTAAGTCTGCAACTGATGTGTAGAACTGAACACCATGTTCTTCCTCTGATTTTGTTTTAAACTCAGCAAACTCAAACCCCCCGGGCCTGCAATGAAATGAAAAAGCCCACGTTGAGAAACAAAATACTAGGCGAAAACTTACACGAGGGTATAAAGACTCAAGAAGAACTCACCCAGAAGCTCCGGGTCCTAAAAACCAAGGCTCGACAATGTGGCACAATTTCGCCGAGGGGCATTCACCACCAAGCATTTGCACTGCATGATACCATCCCATTCCCCTCAACGGCATACCGCAACCTGAAGTAAGAAGAAGGTAGGAGTATTGGTATTAGGTGCTATGCATTGACTCGTCTGGGTGCGAGTAAGCCTCTGATTAAATCACGTCATATGAACTCACCAACAAGGACGACTTCGGCTTGGGTCGACGAGGGCGTAGCTGCTTCAACCATGGTGTTGTTTTGCTTGTAATAAGTCAAGAGATGAGGAAACTCTGGTTTGTGAAATTATGGGCTTCTGGTTAGAGGTGGATCAATTCTTGTGAATTGCCTCTTATCACGAAGCACAAAAAATATCTTGTCCGGTAGTAGTTTTACTGTGAATGGTTCTCGTACCCCGCCCCATCGATGATGCCAAACACTTGGCTCAAAGATACGAATCATCTGCTACCTGTCGCGCCACACTCTATGTTGTGTTTCCCTTACTTTGTTTATCGCGTAGGGGAAAGATACGGGGTGGATGATGGGTGGATGATGGCCAACCTTTTTTTTTTTTTTTGGGAAAATCTTCGGGGCGCGGGGGGATTATAAGAGAAAAAATTGTTTTCTCGTTGGAATAGTTTTGGGGGGAAAAAAAAACAGGAAAAAAAAGAAAAAAAGGAATTCTTTTGATGATCGTGGTGAATGAATTTAAGATTTTTAGCACCTCCTGCTTTTCATCATGCTTTGGAGGAAACTTTACGAAAGGCGACCGCGGTACCATATTGTAACAATTGTAACAACCTCCACCGCTCTGAGGTGTTCCCCCAACAATGAAATAAACAATGAAGGAACTTCCGGCGGAAAAGCTTTCAATATATGGCTGCTCTCTGATCCTCGTTGCTATACTGACACCTCTTCTGAGCCGCATACCGAGAAGCAGAGGAAACAATACAGCGAATCACATTTTATTCGTCGTTGGGGTGTTGCTGACGCTAATATTTCTTCCTAGTTCAATTCAAGACGAGATATTTTCTCCTGGTGGGGTCGTTGTGATCGGGACGATCGTGCCTATTTACGAATCCATTGTCGCTGTTTGTACCATCGGCGAGGCGGACGACAACGCATGGTTGCAGTTCTGGATTGCGTCGGGTACTTTAGCATACTGCACAGAGTTCATCGATAACATACGTGATGTATTTCCAGAAGGAGGGGAACATTGGTATGAACTTGAATTCTTCTTCACGCTTTGGTTACTCCTTCCGTTTACCGATGGCGCGGCTGTCATCCAGAAGTATATCACCAAACCCCTTTTTGTTCCGATTGCACACCGGATGAAGGGTACGTTTGAGGGATGGATTCAATTGATCATAGCTGCTGTAAATGCAAGCCACTTGGTGAGAAGAATCTCATGCTTTAGAATTCAATGCAATTTATGTTATACAGATCTTCATTTATCAACATAATTATTTTTGCAACCCACACACAAAATCAGTGGTTTCTTTGGTTTGTATTCATGTCTTTTCCCGAGGAGCAACGAAGATTCATTACTGTCGCCATGGGTACAATCTATCCTACGGCGGCTTCCATCGTAGCAGTTTCACAACCCGAGGGTACAATTAATTCAGGAGCGGATACGACGTTTTGGCTTACGTATTGGTCGGCTTACTCTATTCTATTTCTGCTAATGGACTACCTCGAGAACTTTATTGGCCACATTCGTGGATTCTATAGCATTTGCTTGTTAGCCACAGTTTATCTCTTTTTACCCATGTTCAACGGAGCAGAGACTGTCTTCCGAAAAGTGCTGGTGCCATTGTCAGGGCAATATGAGAACATGCTGCTCCGCGATGTTTACATGGTTCAGCTCGAAATGGAAAAGCTGATTCCTGTCAAATCTCGTTCATCTGTATTTCAAAAGGCAGCTGACATCTTCACGAAAGCGAAGTACAAGTCGAAATGAAGAAGTTTTTTGTGCTTGGTGACAAAGACAGGGTTCTCCATTTTTATCCATGATATCGTGACATGAATACATGCCCGCTATAATACTGCACGAGGGCGTCGTTCCTGCGTGGTTCTTTCGAACAGAACATAGATACCACCTATCGGTTTAATCTTGTCAAAGAAACTATTCTACCTAAGATACTGTTTTAGCCTGTATCTATTTGTGATTTCAATAGATAATGTATCGTGTCTTTATTAATTTATTTTGACTTACGAAGGTTAAGTTACCTTCAACCAGATGATAATGGGAGGATAATGGTGACATGTTCATTTTTTGCTGCTTTAATTGGCTAGAATAAGTTTTGGCGTCGATCTCACGCTCCGCACTGTGTCTTTTAGGTCGTCTGTCGAGGCGCAGGAAAAGAAGACTCTGCCAGTTCGAATGTGTCGTTAGCTAACTCACGACGACCGTGAACAACATTCTTGGCTACACTATCATACCATGGTGGCTCAAGTGACAGATTCAGATGACTCGGCTACAATGCCATTTGTTACGGTCGCAGCTCCCTCTCCTGTCGTCACCCCGTCGAGGGAAGAAGGGTCAACGAAAAAAAGTGGATCAGCCAGGACCCGGAGGAAGCGTCTTTCCCCAGAGGAGAGCCATGCCTCGTCGGCGTCTGTCTCACATGAATTATTTGGCGATTTTATGAGCATAGAAGAGATTGCTGCTCAAACAGAAAAGGCTTATCAGAGTCGAAAGCTTAACGCTCCCCATAAGACTCCTCCAAAGATCCCGTGCCCATCGTCTCCTTCAAGAATGCTAATTCCTGGAAGTCCAAAGCGATCAAGGGTGAAGAAAGCTGTATCAACGAACAAACTGCCCTCGACCAAAAAAACATATATGCGTGTTGTGTTGGCTGCTGCCCTCCCTTTCTTGCTATGCGAATCGTTGTTGTTGGTGTTGACACTGCGGTATCGTGATGAACCGGTTTCGGAAATGAACTCGTTGGCAGTGCATGAAGAGTCTCTACGCCATCTGAAACTAGATACTATGGAGAGAATAGAGACTGATGATCTGGTCGGTCTTACTCGTGTCGGTGATAATTATGCGGAACAGAATGGTGCTGTTGTGAACAACAACGGTGAGGTTTCCGTCATGAACTACGAAACGTCAAACGCGAACGATGAGGCTTTGATCACCAATCAATCAACGTCTTCTGATTGTGGTGGCATAAAGTGCAATATCAATGATGGACATGAACACAAAACAGATGAACCAGCGGATGGTGTCTCGAAGCACACCCCTCTGGAAGGAGAAACAATTCAACGGATGAATGAGACGCACAAATATGCCATCTTGGACTACGAGGCAATGCTTGATGAAGCGTTTCGTCTAATGGCAGCATCAAAATCGACTTCTGGCTATGAAAAGGAAACTGAGAATTTACTCTCTGCTGAAACCTTGTGTAACAATGTTTTGTCTCGGGTTAGCGAGGCTTCATCATTGTCGACTGACCAATACATGGATGTTGGAGTGTTCAACAAAACCTCTGAGGCAGGAGCAAGAAATTCTTCGTTTAATGCACATTCATTGAAATTGCTTGAGTTTAACTCTCACCTTTGTATCGGAGGAGTGAAGATGTCAACAACTTCCCATGAAGTTGACTCTATGTTGCAAGAAGCCAAGAAT
This sequence comes from Cyclotella cryptica, assembly GCA_013187285.1. Taxonomy (NCBI): domain Eukaryota; phylum Bacillariophyta; class Thalassiosirophyceae; order Thalassiosirales; family Thalassiosiraceae; genus Cyclotella; species Cyclotella cryptica. Next base: position 77,744 of record JABMIG010000408.1, read on the forward strand.
GCATTTGAATACGTGGTGAGTGAAAAGCTGAACGTGTTTTTTAGTATCGCGGTTTAGCGCCAGTAGTTTTGTGTTCTATTCTGACTACGTTTACTGTTCTGAACAGGCTCGGTTGTACCCATATAGTCTCGGGGCCCAAGCCGGTCTGGGCACCGCTTTATTGGCTCAGGTTTTATTGAATGCCAATTACCCTTCTGATTCAAGCTCCATAGAGACGCAAGTTTCTCTTCTAACACTTGCCACCTTTCATTTGAAATCGGCATCTTCGCTTTGCTCTGCTCCTCACGGACTGGGCGGCAGAGTGGTAGATGAGCTACACATCTCTAGTGTGGTTCCAGTTGAAGGCATTTCAATCAAAACCGAAGACATTGGCCGAGGCAAAGAGCTTCGCCATTCCACTCATGCTGCCGTCTTACATAACCTGGCTTTGGCGTATATTGCATTAGGAGACTCACATTCGTCGGTGTCATTGCTCTTACGCGCTGCAGCAATTCAACGTCAGGTTGAACCTCAAAGGAATGCTCTGTATTGGAATCTTCCAGATAAAATCTTGCTGCTAATGGAAGAGAAAGCACGGTTACTAGGTGCGAAGTCAGAGGGGAACAAGCAAAATAAGAAACGTCGTATACCCTTTGTACCAGAGACATTTACGTTCGACGAGATGTTAGATGGAATTTGATTGAAATCTATGGGCTTGGCAATTCTGTATGTGGGTGTGAGGTGTTGCCACATTTCTATTAAATACTGCTTTGGAACTAGGAAAGAAAATACATAAATTTCTTGATATGCAAAAAAATCCGGAAGCAGTACAATGCAGTATGGTAGACCCCAAGCCACATGTTAACTGGACGAGACGCATAAGTCCACAGGCTGCCTTTTGTGCATTTTTACACTAGCCACATGCATGTTATTGTCGCACAAAATGGTTTTTCCCACTGACCCTAGTTTTTTCACAGTCGGTGCCATCCACAAAACCTTTGTGGGTACTCATAAAAATGAGTCGATCCAAGTTTCCTCACAAAAAAATTTGGATCATGACACACAAATTGGCGGAGCTCCCGGTCCAAGTGAACAAAGCAACTTATGCTGATTTCCTGTGAACATTACGATGTGGTAAGCTTGTGCATGACGTCAGTTAATGATTTAAATCTATTTCTGAGAAACTTTCATCAACTAATACCAAATTTCTATTTGCAAGTATCATCATAAAAGAGTTTTGTGTGTTGGGGTCTATGAAATATATCTTTACTCACAAGTTGTGAATTCATGTTTTTGTGATTTGGATGTTTACAGCTGACAAATAACAATCTTCTACACAATTCTAACTCTTTTTGCATGTGTGGGCAAGTGCAAACAACCAACCTTCTTCTGCATTCTGTATCTTGTTTACCTTGGCTTTGTCCTCCTGTGTCAACAATGGCACCATGTGGAAACCCAAAATATAACCTTTGTTATGAAAATTCCATCAGATGTTGAAAATAAATCTATGCATATTTTCATTCTACAAACAAAGAAAATTCAAAAAATAATTCACTATAAGAATCCTTGGAGCTAAATGTCATGGGACCATTAACACAGTCTTGACTGTTGAACCAAACAAGGTCAGGGCAAAGAGCTTGTATCACTTTGAGCACACACACAGACAACAGTCATGCCTTTGTGTTGCAGAATCACCTGAATCTTGGGGGTCATCAAAAATAGATGAAGTCTCTGTGGACTAAATACTGGAAGCGGGAACATCATTTCCATTGCCAGCAGAGGTTGATATGCTGCAGCAGTGTGAAAAATTATAGGATGATGACATTCCATGAAAAGTGCTGCTGTGTTTTTGTACACCACTTCTTTGGTAGGTTTAATCACAAAGGTTCCCTCACCTTGTAAAGCATGGTATAAACGGGCTGTTATAGGTGGCATTCTAATGCAAACCTCATATGAAACAAGATTTTTATAAATCCTCTCCCAAGCATTTAAATTGAAACCATAACGTCTGTTGAACACAGAATGAAAACGTAATAAACAATTAAGTTCATAATTTTAATATCACTGTTTTGTATTCATTTGATTATAAAAGCCTCTTATATGTATGATGTGGAAGAAAATGTCAAAAGAGCCAGATTTTGTATCTAATTTTAGGATATATTTGAAGTTATTGTGCATCTATGATTGTGCAGCAGCCTGATGCTGATGCATTTCATTCCTCTTGATACAACGCTTCATGTATCATTTTTTCCATTAATGAGGGAAAGATTTGCACCACTAAAGGTGAGATTATCAACTCCAATAAAATTAAGTGTCAACTCTCTGTCTAGTATCTGGCTTTGTGTTTGATACATCACACGACCAAGCTGTCATCTGATGTAATTTTCAATGTGTTCAAATGGAATAGTAAGTGTCTTAAAATAGTATATTCAAATATGTGTGTAATGGCATGTTCCGGATATTCCACTTTGAAAGTTTTTCTTCAAGTTGAACTGTACATAATGAATCTGGCCTCAATTTCATACTCTTATCTATGATTGGGCAGAAGACATCTTCCACTGAAATATTGATAGGTGGGATGAAGGATTACAGCCAACAATTTCTTTTCAAGGGTGAAATATAAGGAGATGCAGTGACATGATTTCCATCGAACTGACTTTTCCTCCAGTTTTCTCTTTATATCTAATTTTTGGTGATGAAGATGAAAATCATGATCATTGGCAGAATAGAGGTAGTACACATCAGTCAATGCCAGAACAGTCATTTTTTTGGCAATGCCAATAATCCACAAAAGATCACATTGGTCGAAAAGATATTCATCCTCAAACATGGCTCAATATATACTATATCCAGTTTTCTGCCCAAGCAGTTCTTGGGGTCTTAGGTTGTACAAGCTTACATGAATAGTTTAGGTCAGATATATGGAAATGGCCAGCTTCAAACTTTACGTAATGTAAGAAATAATACCTACAAATGGTATGTATTGGTGAAGCCATAGGCACACACGTGCAAAATACACAATGCTGTAGTCTGCCTCAAACCTAACTATCACTATAATTTTACGCGTATCAGCAGTGCAACCCGCATTGTTGCACCAGACTGAAGGCAACATGGAAAGTTCTACAAAAGTCACTGACGTCTGTCTTCTCACAAGAAAAATGATAATCTCCATCAATTTCCTATGATGGTTCAAAGAGACTATGTCCCAACCTTGAGACTGATACTCACTTAATTGATATTGATCTAGTTTGCAAATTTCTTTTTCATCAAAAAACCTAAAATATTACTGTCACAGTAATCACTGTAATTACCCAGAAATTACTGTATATTCCCAAGTATTTTTTCAGTAAGAGCTTCATTCATTTCCCTAATCCCAACCCTAATTTTTTAGTCAGACAGTAATTTCACAGTGACTTGAACCACCTTCCCTCCAAAAAAGGCAATATTACCCAGGAATCCTAAACTACTGAGGAATTACTTGGTATGTGCAACCTTGTTCATGATGTGAGCCACAAAAAATCAGGCTTTCAGAAGAAAGCAGCAATATTGAAACATTGTGAGCCCAAACAATGTTGCAACAAATAAAACAACACAAAATGAAATCATAATTCTACGTCAGAAAGGGCACAACAACTGTCATTAACACACACTCATTGAATCACCACACTGTAACTGTTGTGTGCCACAAAATGACTTAGCATAAGTTCTACGAATTACAGATTGTTGCTTGAAGGTCAATTTATGCCATGAGTCACTCAATGGGCTTTCCAATCCCATATCATTTAATTCCATGCTACAAATAGGAATGAAACTGATTGAATGATTATTCTTGATGATCCTATTCCAATAGACAATTTTGGTATTCCAACAGTTGTCCACTTCTGTTTGAAGTGTGTATTCAATACTTCAATTTCTCAATCGTTCCTACATCCTTATGTTCACTTCTTCCTCCATTAGCTGATATTGTGTTGTTTTTGAATCAATCCCCTTCTTGTGTCCAAACACTAGGTCAGGAGTGTCAGAAGAAATAAAAGCTGTAAGTTAAGTGTGCAACAATGACAGAATAAAACAAAATGATCATCTCTAGATTGAAGCTTTAACACTTTTCACCACAACAGCCATTTGTGAACTCTGTTTGTCCCCCAAACACTGGCAAGCACACTACATCAGTAGAATATATTGATAAAAATAAATAAGAACAGAATCAAAATAACATATTCCCACCAATGTACATGTGGCACCCAAGCAGACAAAAGTATGTTCACTTCAGTAAAAACTGAAAATAAACCAAAATCCCCACCACCGCAAGAACTAAGCACAGCATCACATATTCAAGATAGCATGAAACAAGCAAATTTTTTCGTTGAACCCTACTGACTGAAAAAAATTTCTTGGCTTAAGAAAAGAGGCCCTCAGCACAACAACTGCTATGCAACCAACTCAAAGAATCTCAGTATCACCAACAACATTGTGCCACCAAAGAAATACAGCTTCAACAAAGTATGACACCACAATAAATATTTGCTTCACAATTGGCCACCACCACTCCCTTACACAATGCTGTACTTGCATGAAATGCATGACAAGAAGTGATGTTACTGAACTGCAATATGCATACACTAGTCACAAACATGATGCTGTGCTTCCATTACTACCAATACAATCACGTCACCCATTCCAATCCAAAGGATTTCTGTATAGCAATTATCATACTTGAACTGAAGTGTTGACAATTAAACCAAAACCACTACAGAAATAGCAAATACTATACTCTGGATGTACTGTGCAAGTGAAGCAGATCATTGACACATGAACGAACAATGATAAAAACCAGTGTCACATGAGCAAACAAAACAGAACTTAACCCTCATATAAAGATCTTATGGTTTTGTACATGACATGCGCTCAAGACAAGAGCAAAAGCAAAAAGAATCAATAAGCAATACCAAACCAACAACACCAGAGTGAATTTATTTCCAAGCAACACCAAGTAAAAAGATCAAAGCATCAAAGAAAAAATACAATAGGCTATCTGACACAGCATCAAGGCAATGATTTTATGATCAAGTTTCCAATTGTATATGTAGGATACCAAATTGCCACCGGCCCCGTGCTGGAACTGGGACGTCATTTTAAGCCCGTGCTGGAACTGGGACAAAAACAGCCCCGTGCTGGCACCGTGCCAGCAGGGGTTCGATTTTACCACGCCGCCCGTGCGGAACTGGGCGCCCGTGCCGGAACTGGGCGCCCGTGCCGAACTGGACTTCGACCTGAAACCCGAATGGAACTGGCCCCGTGGTGGCACCAGAGCCACATTGGGGCACCCCAAATTGTCACTAGTGCCAGTATGGGGCGCCCCAATGTTTCACTGAGGAGGGGTACATAAGTATGTAGTTGAAAATTCGACAGTGTTTTAGCACTGTCAATGCAGTGCCAATTTGGGAAGTCCCAAATTGGCACTGCATTAGTAACTCAGTGGCAGAAATCGCGAGAGTGCGATCTGTACCACTAATGGGAGAGTGAGGGTGTTGCGCTGGCCAAAAAAAAGCGAGCGAAATAATGCAATTCCCTGCGTAATGCGTTGAATTGCAGTTCGTTGTAGGGTGCGTTGGACGATGTGCTAGATGCACGTGATGGCAGTGCGGTGAATGCGAAAAATCCAGGTGATGGCCACGTGATGGCGGGAAGCGAAAGTGAGCAGATGGCCTATCTACTTAGGTCAGACAAGCATGTCAGAATTTTCAGTGTTCTGATACCCCCTACCACTCTACTTCAACTGATGATGCGCCCCGAATCTTCACTGACGGTGGCATTTTTGGCCAGTGCCAGCACGGGGCTGTTTTTGCCCCAGTTCCAGCACGGGCGAAATGACGTCCCAGTTCCAGCACGGGCCGGTGGCAATTTGGTATCCTACATATATACTACTGAGAGAGAAGCAAAGTTTGGTATTAGGCCCTTGCCCAGTCAGAGCAGTCTTTTCCACAATGACACAGAACGCCAACATGCATAAAGTGTCAGCCCACACCTGGATATACACACTACCTCCAAGGATTACTTTCACATGCACATGATCTTGCAACACACATTATTAGTGGGACAAACAAATCATATTAAAGATGCTCAGGAAAAGTACAAATTTACAAGCAGAAAAAAAAAAAAAAAGTGCAAAAAGGCATGTCTGTACCATATTTAGAGCTTTTTTGTTATGGTATTCGATAGAGTCTTGCTCCCTATTTCTATAGCAACATTCAGTACAGTCCCACATAAATGTACATTGTATATACTAAACATCAAAGGGTGGCAGTTGAAAGAGTTGTTGCATGTGTTCCACACCGTGGATGAATGCTGAGGATTCATTGAAAAAAGTCCCCATGCAGGGTTAAATGAAGTGTCGGATTGAATGTTAGCATTTATTAAACACTTTTATTTAGGGAATATTGTGCTAACCTAAGCTCCTTTAAGCTAACTTTATATTAAGTAGTAATGGGTGCATACATGTTGTGAACCAATTTTTTTGTCATTTACACTATTGGAAAAGGTATTGCATGGTGTATCAGATACTCTTAGAACTCAGCTCTGAAAGTAGTTTAAAAATCTTGTAGTTTGCTGTTCAGCTTTGTACCTTTTTGTGAGTTAATTTAATTCCCCATTTTGTGAATGAGCAAAACACCATGATGAAGCAGGAATGCTTCATTGTGGGGAAAAACAAATCATGGTCCAACCTTTTTCCAGAGAAGCTCTCACACTGCAGGCTTGTCAGTTGAGCAGTTGAACTCCCTCAACTGCTTACTTGTAATATTGTCTTCTTGGAACATACCAGATAGGTATGTACTTCAAATATATTGTTTCTGAGAAACCAATATCTTATGACTTTTGTCCTTCCTCTGTATCAAACAAGTGAAGGAGACTTTATGGAGTTCCACCTGGAAGCTCCCTGATTCTTGGCCTATGTCAGATGGTTTGACAGGAGAAGCAAGAGGGCCAGCCCTTACTGTAGAAGGAAGCAAAGTGGTATGTTGAGTGGTGATTGAAGAATCGTCATGAGGTTTTTGAGAGAGTCATCCTGATTGCCCTTCTTCATGGGAGGGACTCGATCTGGCTGAAGGAAGAACTTTGCCTCCAATGTACCACGCCTGTCCATATAGAGCGCCTGCAGCAATTGCATGTGCCGGTTTGTGAGACTTCAGTGCCGATCCTGCTATCATGTCATGTATTTGATCTGTCATATGAGCGAAAACAAGACAAAAGGAAAGAAAAAAATAGTTGCATTGTCTTCTT
>JABMIG010000408.1:90000-95752 GCA_013187285.1 Cyclotella cryptica
TGGATATGGTGCGACTAATAATGCCAATTTCTTTTCTGAGGCATGAAGCACAGATTTCATCCATCCATCATTCCACATTATTAAGTGAGTCAAAGGACATCATGTCAGAGAGCTCACTAATGTCATCTGAGTTATGCTGACTCAAACCTTGCCTCCAGCAATCAACAATTGAGTTAACCAACCAGATGGGATACCCAACCCATTGCATGTGATCCAATTTTCAACTTGAGTTCCAGCTTTTGCTGTTTCATTCATTTCATGAGCTAGCTTCCTCCCTTTTGATTTGAAATAATCTGTCAGTGTAGCTAGAGCCCCATCATGGGCTTCTTGAGTATACCCTTTGTATCTGACAATTGAGAGGTCTCGGAGTCAAAAGGTACCAAGAGGTAAACATTATGGAAACATCTGACAATTGTAGCTGTCTCTTCTGTTAGACGATCCGCGTAAGTAGGCTTCTGCTGGTTTTCAGTAGAGGTAGCTTGTGTGTGTGTGTGTGGGGGGGGGGGTTGGGATGGGATGGGATGGAACTCATTCTGGTCGGTGGGGGGCTGCTGAGTTGCCTGGACAGGCTGCTAAGAAGGCTGCTGGATATTGAATGGACGTGGTTCCCAGGAGGCTGCTGGGTGGCCTGGGCAGGCTGTTGAGAAGCTGATAGAGATACCAGGGGGCTGCTGGGTGACCTGGACAGGCTGTTGAGAAGGTTGCTGGAGATTGAATGGGACCCGCTTCCCAGGGAGCTGTTGGGTGGCCTGAATAGGCTGTTGAGAAAGCTGCTGAAGATTGAATGGGAACAGGTTGCCAGGAGGCTGCTGGGTGGCTGGAGCAGGCTGTTGAGAAGGCTGCTGGGGATTGAAGGCGAGCAACTGGCCATGACACTACTGGGTTCCTTGTCACAATACACCGTATAGTCTTCAACATCCATGCTGCGAAACATATGCACAAATAAAACGAAACCATCCTTTGTTTTTAAAACCCTAGTAGGCAGATGAGCCTGCTGGTTCCAAAAATGCAATACATCAATGTGAAGAAGTGGATGTTGTTCAAAGTCCTTGGTTGGAGCATCCATTTTAGATTGTTTCATGATTTGCATGTGTTTGCTAGGTAAAAGATTGTTGTTGTCCGGATTCAGATCTAAAGTCAAAGTCTTGGTAGTCTTTGCCTTCACTATCTGGATCAACAGGTGTGTTACTCTTTGACTTGAATTGATGTTTTGATTTTGATGGCTCTTTTCGACTTGGATGGCCTTGGCATCCCATATATGGCTTCAAAGCATGATCTAATAAAATTCCTGAATAAAGTAGGCTTAACAACCTGAAGATGAGGATAACTAAACCAAATCTCTTTTGGTGAATATGTCTCATAAAGACAAAGAGTCAGAAGTAGTGAAGAGTCAGAAGTAGGTCTCCCAACACCAAGAAATCATCAATTTCTATACCACTCACTCTTGTTACTACTCCTTGTCTTATTAAGTTGACGGGATACTGCCCATGTAATGACATGGTGGAAGCAACTTTCCATCCACCAACAGGGGGATGTGGCTCTGCGCAGTCTTTTGTTTTATAGGAAGTCTTGCCTTGTGCAGGCATTGGTTTATGAGTTTTGATAATATGATGAGAGGTGCATGAAAGAGGAATGATAAAAGCAATAGTGAAACTCAGCGCTGCTATCATGCAACTCAAATCTGCACCAGAAAAGGAGCTCTGCCAGTGAATGAGCCATGCCTGTAAATGAGCCGCACCAGTAAATGAGCCATGCCAGAAAATGAGGTAGGCCGGAAAAACAGAAATCAAGTATACATATTTTTTAACCAACAAAGTAAGTATTATTCCGTGTCATCCCCACCTCATCCCCGTCTGTCCCTGCCCATCCCGATCCATCCCCCCAGCATACCTGCATGACAACAGCACATCACTTGCCGGATCTTGCGACGTCACTTCTCACTCACCAAAAAAGTTGACATACACCACTGACCCGGATCCTGCATGGCGAGCGATATAAGATTGGCCACCCAGCGCATCTCTCTACAATAGAGAGCCTATGGTACACTTACCAAGATAGTTCAGGTAGTGTTTGTTGCGTATGCCATTCTATTACATACCATGCATAAAATAATAATGTATGTAGATAGTACCATACGTAGGTAAGATTCTGTGTTTTTGTGCATTATCAAGTTAAATATCCACAACATGAGATTTTTCCTGGGCTGTAATCACTCCCATGTTCAAGTATATAATGACCCTCAATATTGTGGTAAAAAATGGGATATATGGCTTCAATCTGGCCATCCTCAGAAATAAACAAACCTGAAGAGCACAGGTGGCAACAGGAATCATTTTGAGAAGTCTTCATTACATTTTGATACACAGCATTTAGTCCACAGATAGAAATGCATAGAATTGTCCCATAAAAAAACAAACAGTCAATAGTTGATATATTTAAAAACAACCATGACACCCGAAGCCTGGCTTGTAATTCCTCGACAGAGGACAGAGGTTGCTCGCTGTCATCAAGTCCATGCCAACTTTGCTGAGGCGTTTTGTGCTGCACTGCAGTGCCACTGGCACCCATTCCCCCTGTGTTGCTCCGAGACCACCCCAGCTACTGCAAATCAACAACATCATCCCCCCATGCAGTGTGATTGTACATAGGGATGCTTTTTTCTTCCCCCTTATTGAGGCCGCATCTCCTGTCACCATCTCTGCCATTGCCACCGCTGTCCACGGAGAGGAACAGTCTTGAAGAGTCCCTCATTGCAAGTGGTCGCTTGCTGAAAAATACCATGCTCTCCTTCACATTTTCATGTCATTCAGAGATGGTATTGCATACAACCACCACCACAACTTCACCACGGAGCATCTTGAGCCACTAACAGCCATGGATTTTTATAGATGGTGCAAGCATTGCATCTATGGCAATGCTGATGCCAACGAAGGTGTCTGTCCCTCGCTGATGCCAATGAAGCTGTCTGTCCATCAACGAGAGGGATGCCCTACACCAAGTGATTTTTGGGGCCATTGACACAAGTTATGATTCCTTTTCAAATGATGGGGCTTTGGCAGGAGTACCATAATGTGGTGAATCCTGCCAAGAATGAGTCCATTTTTGGATAAGAGGCCCTAGATGATCCAATTCAAGTCAAGGAGAGGTTGAGCCATCTCCTTGGAGATACTTTGCATTATACTGATTTTAATCTGCTGGGGCTTGCTAGAACCTACAGCATCAGGAAGATGGTAGTCATAGTTTTCAGAGGCAGTGACTGCTCAAAGGTATGTATTTTTCTATTTCTTTTTTATTATTGTTCAATTCAAATTACCATGTTACTAACCAAAAACATGAGTTTTGTTTCATCATTTAGAATGATACAGACTAAAGGGGCCATTGGAAGAATAGCAGCCACCAGCAGGAGTATGCAGATACAGATATTTCCCATGTTGAAGTGGTTGCATCAGCCTTGTGTAAAGGGTGGGACAATTGCTTATGAGATTGATCCATTGTCAGGGGTCAGTGACAGTTGGATCCTCAATTATGTTGTTACTAACATGGTTCATCATGACCTTCCTTGTGAAGTGTGTATTGTTTTTGGTTGTGCTGTCCTCTTCAAGGGTTTTGACAGGATAGGAGACGATGCTATTCCCATTCCCGTGAGGGAGTCAATGATGTAAGTCTATCATGACTTCGGTGCCCACAATATTCAAGAGGATGGATGCAATCCAATCAAGAGGAGGCCATTAATTGTGACGGGATACGACACCGAGGTAATGATTGATCTGATCGAAGATGGAGGTGATGATGATAGATGAGGAGGGATGGTCAATGGTGATGGGGATCGTCTCAGGGCGGCCATGGTTTGTAACCAAGAGGTGAATATCCTGTCCTCCCAGACTCTGCACTTGCGCCATGAACTTTGCAATGCTTGGACAGAGGGAGATTGCCAATTAACCATTGTGGACAGGAAACTGGCTTGACTGAGCACTAATGTTACTTGTCTTTCTAACAGGCCAGAAAGCTCAGTTACAAGAGGAGACAGTTAGGCAATGAGCAAGGTGGAGGCTAGTCAATCTTATTGCACTCTACCACCAAATGCACTGCTGCCCCAACTGTGGAAGGATGCCCTGTGTTAGGATGGGAGCCAGGAACTTTCCAGCAGGAGCTAGAATGGCTGGATAAGCAAAAGGGCTTAAATGTTGATGGGAGCATCAAGGATACAAATGCATGATCCTATTTTAAATTTCTATTTACTTATCACACCATCAACTTCAACATTCATCTACCAAATCATCATGCTACCATTAAGCATGCTAACATGCTTCTTCTTCTTCAACTTGATGTTCATATTGCTTTTCTGTGATGTTATTGATTTTTAAAATCTTCATTGGCTTTTGCTGCTATTATCTTTCTTCTATTAGTAAACATTCTTTCTGAATATATCCCACAAGGAAAGCAAGGTACTCTGCTTTTGCCTGCTATTCAATCCAGTTTTCAAATCTTCCCCAAGAGGCTGACTTGCATTATGATCATTCCATTGAGGGTATTCTCTGATGGGAGTCTGGTCTAACATACACAAAAAAAGCAATCTCTGCCTCAATAATTTTATTATCATTTGCACCAATGAGCCCAGTTACTTCTAATTCTAAAGCCCTCTTGTGTTTTTTCATGTTGCTTATGAACCTATCTTTTGGGATAAATCCATTCCAATGATTTTTTCTGGTTTTATAAGGCGGAGCAGAAGATTTATCCCTAGACAGTCTGAGAAGAATTGCTTTAGCTGTGTTTGTCTTATGTGGCTCAATTTTGGTTTGATATTGAAGTCAGATGGTTGTGGTTTCACAATTTGCTGGACTGTTTCAGGCTTTTTTATTGTAGGATCAAGCCTCTTAGCCATCGAAATGTTCAATCAAGTCAGGCTGTATCCCATCAGTTCCATCTGTGATGCATCTTCTTCTTCTTTGAAATCATTGATATCCCCATCATCTAACCCCAAACCTCCTCTCATCATTGCTATTCTCTATTCTCATCCTCCTCTTGATCTGAATGATTGTCAAGGTTGTTACATTCTTCATCTTTGTCACTTCTACTGATACTGTCATCAGCACCATTGATTTTAAAAACAAAAAACACACTCAGGTTTTGTGGTGCTATTTTGCTGCAAATAAAGTGGTTAGGGTTAGGAGCTTGCATGTTACACCATGAACAACGATGATACTGGTGGCTCTTGCCTTTATTTTGTTCGAGGAGGTGGTGACTGGGGATAACAAATATAGATTGGACACCGCAATGTCTGTATTTGCAATGCAGCATTTCTATCACCATAATCATGGGTCTGCTTATGCAAGGGTTGTTGAGGTGTCAACCACGGATGACTAGAATGATAAATTAGTTTATCATTTTTCCAATCTCCCTTTCCCATAAAAATAATGTTGTAATTTATAATCGTTGAACTATTTGCTCTCTTTTTCATCAAAGCATTCCTCAATGTTTGACCAGGGAGCTTCATGTGCACATCAATCGACCACTTTGGCACTAACTTTTGTGATGGCTCCTTAGCTGCACCGTTGGCAATCCCTCCCTTTATACCATCCAATTCTCCCACTTTTCCCTCATTCCTGTTTTTATTGATTTGTTTATTCCTACATCAATGAGCTTAACATAAATAAGTGCAACCCATAGGTATATGAATAACATCAATTTGAAGCAACTGGATCCTATTTATGATGTTTTCCACCATACAAATGTGATTTTGATTTTGAATTAG
>JABMIG010000061.1:0-264937 GCA_013187285.1 Cyclotella cryptica
TGACTGTCCATTGCTGTTTTGTAACTGACTTCTGAGGTCTGAGTCGGTAACAAAAAAAGGGAACTAAGCTCTAGAAGCTTAAAAGTAGGCTTGACTAACTTTTTAGAGATATCAACTTGTCCTATCATGTTGTCTCTTTGGTTTCATTTCGTGAATTTCTAGATCACCAATCATGTACAAATCATTCTTGGAGGAATGTTGGTATGATAATCAAAAATATTTAAACAGAAAATTAACATTCTGATCCTTTAGTGACCCTTTTCATACTCCATTAATTGTGAGCTATTGTGTGCAATTCTTGAGGTTTTTGGACATGTCCTCAGAGATGACACACGTCCTCTAATTGGCCATCATATCTACATCCAGCAAGCAGGTTGAGATATTTGTCTGAGTCCATTATCCTGCCCATGTCTCCAAATCTGTGTCATGAGCACCTAGGGCAATCTCAACATGACAATTAATAATCCAACCATCAAGATTGAGATTAAAATGTAAAAGTAACATCCCAAAGATTTTTGTAATAGTTATGATTCTCTTGTCACATGCTGTTTTCTTTTTGATTTTGTATTAGTATTAGCCTTTTCATCACAAGACACCTCAGACATTTTACCACTTGCTCCATGTGCATTGTATTTTAGCGCCTTGAGAACTCTTAGGAACTTAAACATAAGTACTGTCGTTTGTGTGCATCAGATCCACTACATATCTCTTCTTGATATGACTTCATTGAACATGGTAGCAATGTTGAGTACAGCTTGGAATACTGTAATCCTTGTCATCCAATATATTAATAGTGCTGCATTCTTACTTATCTAAAATCAAACATCTCAGCAGTTGCTTTGTCCTTGTAATTGTTTCCAATTTCATTCTCTAGAATATCTTGTCTTTCTTGTGGAACTAGAAAATATCTGTCATTACTTGACTGTGTCCTTCACATAGTATTTCTAATTTCAAACAGATGTTCTTTTACCACAGTGTACCTGCAAATGCTTTTTAATTATTTTTCACTGACTCTCTTTTGCAAACTTACTGTCTTTTCAATAGTTGCCAAGGTTCACAATATTAGAGTACAATGTGGATTGTTACACCAAAATATCTCCTTCATTTTGGTCAGGTTAACACAATGCAAGAAAATGAAACATTGAAACATCAAGTTTCCCATTCCAGGCCAGGAGCAACACACTCACACATATCCTTCGCTGTGACCATGGGTGAGAAACATCCAATATTGTGGAAGTCACCATACAGTAAGTACACCTGGTGGACGGGTGGAGGGGTGGACAGCAGGGACAAGCAAAGGATGGGAATGGGAAAAAAATGTCCTGTCACAGAAGAAAATAGGAAAAAATAAGATACTGATATACTTTACATGCAAACACTAACTACTTTGATCAGATTGCAATAGTCAATGTAGGAATATTGACCATCTGTTTGCTTGTCACAATCTTCATTGTATTGTATTTGTTTGACTGGATGCATTCCTTGTAGCACAGCATGAAGGCTGACCCTATTAAGTTTTTTGTATTCAACCAGACACAAAATGGATTCTTTCCATTTGGTCAGAAGGTCGCTTTGTTTATGTCAGTAAGATCCGAAAAATACTAAAAATCTACGAGCAGTGACCCGCAGTGACGTAACTCCTGAAACAAGAACATCAACCAACAGAAGAAAAACGTACGCCATCACCCATCACACTCTATCTCTTCTACATATTATTTGTAGCATGAGCATGATACCAGCATGATACGATACAATTCATGATATCATACAAGAAAACCACTTGATGACAACCACTTGATAGATCTATCATCCCGATTACATCGTTGCACACCCCGCGTGAAAACCATGATCCGCCTCGCCACCGCCAGAGCATCATGTCTCCTACGCCCATCATCGACAACACCCGGGCTGTTGTCAAGATCTTTCGCAAACGCAGCGACTGATGTCTGGAAATTCAACGACCAAGAACCATCCATGACAAAAATAGTCTGTACGATCGGTCCCAGTACGGACAAATTAGGCCCCATACAGCAACTCGTGAACAATGGGATGCATGTAGCACGTCTGAACTTTTCTCATGCCGGTACGGACTACAGTTACCCCGAAGCATGTCTAGAATTGGTCCGCAACGCGGCCGGTCGTCACGCCGATTTGTCTGCGGGTGCTACCTTTCAGATGCCCAACAATTTACGTGCTGTTCTTGTTGATACCAAGGGGCCTGAAATCAGGACGGGTCCTCTACAGGGCAATGCTGATGTCGTTGAGTTGACTACAGGGTGCACTGTTGAAGTGACGACGGAAGATGTATCAAATGATCCGACACCGGAAACGCCTCAGGGACCCCATAGGCTCAATGTAGACTACCAGTCCATTGCCACCACTCTCAAAGTAGGTTCACAAGTGCTGTTGGATGATGGATTGATAGCGCTGGAAGTGACACACGTGGAAAACAATAGTGTCACCTGTGTTGCATTAAACGGCGGCCCAATAAAAAAGAATAAGGGGGTTAATCTACCGGATGCCGAGCTTGACCTTCCAGCCTTGACAGAAAAGGACAAACGTGACTTGAAATGGGCCGTAACAGTGGGCGCAGATTTTGTTGCCGCAAGTTTTATTCGGACGGCGGGAAATGTTCGTTCAGTTAAGGCATTTCTTGATCGATGCGTTGCGGATGTGCCGCAGGAGGGCAGTCATCCTCGTCTTAGACCTTTGGTGATTAGTAAGATCGAAAGCAAAGAGGGCGTGGATAACTTTGATGAAATCTTGAAAGAGAGCGATGGGATTATGGTAGCTCGTGGAGATTTGGGGGTTGAGATTCCGTTTCGTAAGGTATTTGCTGCACAAAAAATGATGGTGGAAAAGTGTAATGCGGCTGGAAAGCCAGTGAGTAAATCGACGTGTGCACGGTCAACAAACTCATGTTTGTTGCTATATTCATCATGCTGAACACAACTCAATTTTCTCGCAGGTCATTGTTGCAACCCAAATGCTGGACTCCATGCAACGGTATGTTACCTCACTCACACTGCATCCATGCACTATTGCTTTTTCACGGAGTATCGCGCTCACACTAAATGTGATTTGAACCAATGGTGTGCTATGCAATACTGTTCTATTCATGCATCTCTCAACCCTTCCCGTAAAGTAACCCACGACCTACTCGTGCAGAAGTAACCGATGTTGGAACCGCAGTTTTAGATGGTGCAGACGCAGTGATGTTGAGTGGAGAGACCGCTGCCGGAAAATACCCCATCGAGTCCCTGCAGGCCATGCAAATGATCATTAAAGAAGCTGATGAGATTATTGACAAAGGTGCATCGCTGAACAGAGTAAATATGAACGAATCACTTATAGATATTCGCACAATTCACGAAGACCAGTGCCTGCATGCGGTTGCAAAGTCGTCTGTTAAATCAGCCCGTGATCTCGGAGCAAAGCTAATTCTTGTCATCACCGTAAGCGGCAAAGTTGCACGTTTTGTAGCAAGCCATCGACCTACCGTCCCTGTTTTGGCATTTTGTACCGATGTACAAGTTGCTCGCCGCCTCCAACTGAACAGAGGCATCGTTCCACTTCTTCTGCAGAGCAACCTTGATCCGTATGATCAAACAACAAGAATGGGTACTTTACGAGCAGAGGCAATGCGAACTGCTGTGGAGCTGGGACTTGCCCGAGCTGGAGATCGTGTGATTACTGTTGATCGAAGTGTAGGGCGGCCTCAGGACATGCATCATCATTCTTACAATATGAAAATGAGCACGTTGAAAGCTTAGGAATACGAAGCATAGCATGTGATGGATGTAGGGCCTTTTAACGAAGTATACGCGGAGTGATGTAGTTGATACAGTGAGTAAAATGCCGACTGTTGCAGCTCTTAGTGTGCTAGAAAAAAGGATTAAATCATAAGGAAATATGTGCATCGGATTAAATCATAAGGCAATATGTGCATCGGATTAAATCATAAGGCAATATGTATATCGAGTAATGAAGAGATTGCTTCATTTGACTTTTACCCAGAACTCATATGATATTGTATAATGATGAGATTTTAAACAAAACTTGAATATTACGTCTGTGGAGTCTGAACGGGATATTGTCGAATATATTATGCCCTAACGTATTCGAGCAATCGACTCTAGTCGGAGGGCTTCTATAATGTATGCTCCTCCCATTTTGAGTTGTTAAAAGCCGCACCATCAACATGCACAACTTCGGGCCAGTCAACAATTCCGTCCACAAAATCATTGGCCGAGTGGTAGTCATCATGACACGGACGTCTCTCTCATCACAACCGGACTCAAAAATTTCCACCCCGGCCTCAGCCTCACGGTATCCTTTTCAAAAAATCGTCCATCCCTCGTAAAATCCTCCACTCTAGTTTCCTGCGCCTGTTTTTCATTCAACTTCATCGCCGCTCCACAATCCTGCAATGCTTGCACTACAAGCCATGCCGATGGGCTTATGGGGATTGGAAGGTGGGATACAACTTTGTCAAATACATGAAGGTGCCCATGATGGATAGGAAGGAGTGTTGTTTTTCGTAGTGTTCCTTTTGCGAATCGGCCAGCCACTTGTCCCTGACTTTTGTGAGCTCATTGTATGTTTGGTTTTTCAAGAACTGTGTCTTCTCGTTAACGACGTCGTCATCTTCTCCATGATCTACTGCGAATCGACGTTCACCGGGACAAGACAATGGGAGGAGTATAACCGAACGAGGCGGGACATTTCAAGTCGAGTTAGTAGTGGTCTGCATACAATGCCCGATCCGGAGGTGGCTTCGAGAAGGCAGAGGTTGGAAGGATCGTGTTTTGCCCCGGGTGCGTTGGATAGACCCGGTACTACGATGCCTGTCGGATGTCCAATGGCGGTTGTCGAGGTTAGCGTGAGGAATGATGTGGAATAAAGCGACAGGATTGTGATACGTCCTCGACACGGCAAAGAAACGCACCGCAATGCTCATAGCTCCCCCTCTCAACACTTCTGGTCCCATCGTCCTCGTCGCATAATATCGCCTTGCCGAGCAGACACCCCAGAGCAGCGACGGGTCCACTGGCGCAACATTCACATCGTCGATCGAATAGAATGACGTCACCGGGTTGGCATTTCTCGACTAGAAGATCATCTATTGTTTGTACGTTTGGTATGCTTAATGTGTGACGTGACATTTCGGCCAAATGGAACAGAGACGAGATGTACACATGAACATACTGTCACGAGGCATTCACGCAGAAGAATGTCATCATGCAAAGGACTCACCGCAACTTCGTAGACACTTGATGCCTTCGTTCCTCTCGCTCTCGTTTGGCCGTGTGGGACCAATAGAGAATGGGAACGGCGGGAATGAGCGCGGATGCCGAGAGCTGAAGTGCTAGTTTGGCTTGTGGACGTTTGTTCAGTTGGGCAATGAATTGTTGGTAGAACTTGGAGGATGACATTCTTTCTATTTTGTGGCAGTTGTGGAAGATGTTGGGAGACAATTGGTTACATCATCGTGAGGTTGGATGATAGTGACCCGAGAATGGCATCGTAATAATGGGAAGACTTTATTATTATTAATTTTTCTTGTGAATCATCCGGGGCGGTTGGTGGTCGAGTCAGGATGGCATCTTACCTTTAACTGTTGTTGACGAAAAGGAAAAAGAGCATAACATTCATTATAGTTTTTCGCTTTTCGGATTCAATCTATTAGAGGCAATGAATGTCATGTTACCTACATCAACACAACATAATCATTGATAATATTGATCATGGACTCTATGATACGGCCATAGCCACCTGATAGCCACCGATGATAGACGAAGATTACATCAGCAGCATCGTACATCACAGGTACATCACCCCAATTTCCAATCTCTGTCTTCTTTCAGGCCCTCACCACATCTTACACAGCCTCATTGTGAACGCCACCATGAAGAAACAAAAGCACCACACCAAACCATCCAATCCCGTATGCACCATCAAGGGCTACCTCCCCATTCGCATCGCCCTCCCTCCGCCCATCCCCGGCGCCCCGTCCTTCACCACCTTCCTTTACGTCAAGGAACACATCGCCAAACACAAAGCCAGCAACGCAAGCGACGTCTCCTCCTCCACGCTATTCGTTGCCAACGCACCCGCCAACGGACCCATTCGAACAAACCTCTTCCTCCAATCCTTCTTTCAGCGATACGGCGATGTAGCACGAGTCACGGTGGCGCAAGATCCGCGAAAGGCGGCTTCTCCCTCCGATAATGGAGACGCTACCGCCAACTCGGCGGCGGTGGAAATATTTCGTGATGCCTCTTTGTCGCCGGTGGGGGAGATGCGATTCGCAACATGGAGAAGGGTGATGGGAAATTTGCACATGTCGTCTTTTCTTCGGGGAAGGAGAGGACGAGGGCGTGGAAGGCTTTACGAGAGGATATTGCCGGGAGTGAGGAGGGAATACTCAAGTTGGATGAGGAGGTCATGGAGGCTCTCGTAGAGAAGACTAGGATACTTCGACACCAAAGTCATCTTGGACACGATGAAAATGAAAATGATGATGCGGTGGTGGACGAGACAACAAACAAACTCATGGGCATTCAAGCCATCGTACACCAATACAAACTAAAGGCCTACCGACATATCCCACGCCAAAAACTAATGGAGCTGTGCAACGAGGCCATGTCGGCCTACGAACATACCGAGGCAGAAGCCGAAAGACGCGCCAAACAATTAGCTGAACAACCGGATGAAGATGGTTTCATCACCGTCACTCACGGATCGTCCACCCCGTCGTTTGGTGCCGCCAATGATTTAGAACAACAGCATCACGAGGTGGGTAAGCGTGGAAAGGGATCCAAGAGGAATAGGAAACGAAAAGCGGACAATCGATCGGGTACGGGGGAATTTTCGGACTTTTACAAATTTCAATGGAAGGAGTTGAAGAAGAAGGAGATGCAGGATTTGAAGGCTAGGTTTGAGAAAGATTTGGAGAAGGTGAAGAAGATGAAGGAGGAGAGGGCGTTTCGGCCATTTTAGAAAAGTGCTTACCTACACAGTTACTGTAATCAGTAATGGAAATTATATATTTATTCTTTAACGTCAGAACTAGGTTGTTTGCATGACATGATGTGATGGAGAGTGCGTTTCGGCCATTTTAGATGAGTGCTGACGTCTACCTTTACTGCAATAAGTAATGGAAATTATATGTTTATTCTGTACCGTCAGAACTAGGGTGTTTGCATGACATGATGGGATGATGACAAGGACGTCAATTCTTTGCCTTCATTGTAGTAACAAGTGAACATCAACGTCTAAATTAGTTATCACATTGATTCATTGACAAGTAACCTCATCACTATCAATCTCACACAGCTTTCCATTCTTCTTCAACCACCAGGCTCCCAACTCCTCCCCTATCCAACCACAGAAACAACCCTCCATAAATGACACCCATGGCAGCGAACGATCCGAAGGCTTTCATCTGCGGTGCAACATGATTGAGGAACACGCTCCATCCCGCACCGAGGATGAAACCTAGAATGACAGAGAAGGACATGAGTATTCCCTCCTTGGGTATGGGTATGTTTCTGCGGTGCTGCTTAGGCGATCTACAAGCATGTTGGATATTCGGGTCTTTGGGAAAGAGAGAGAGAGAGAGAGAGAGAGGATATGTTAGGTTTGTTTGTTTCTTGTGTTGTGGACAAGATGAACCTTCGATTTCATGGAAATAACAGTCAACACGCCTTACCATTGCACCAGTAACTACAAAGATGAGATTCCCCGTTACCTCACTTCCCACTGGAGAACATTATTGGTGAGGATAACAATGTCAGAACTCCAAAATACCATGACAATCCAATGATTCCGACAACACATCGACAGCCTTCAACACACTTCCTTGCTTGCCCGTTCCATTCGAAGAAACTCACCCGAATTAATAATTCCCCAAGCAAAACTCAAAAGCAATGCCGGAATCCATCGACAAGTATTATCCCTCCACGTCAAAACATCACTCCAAATCAAAAACGCAGAAACAATGGGAGCCAAGAATCCATTCAATGCCTTTTCTCTGAATTCCAACTCGGCCCTACGAAACGTGGCCACGCCGGCAATATAGGAGACGATGACGGTAATATAGAACGCCACATCGCGGAAGCGCGATTCAACGAGTGCGGCGGCCATCCACATGGAGTTGCCCGTCATCATGGTGGAGAAGAATCGGTATTTGATGAAGAGGAGGTAGTCGGCCCAGCCTGTGAGGAAGGCGAAGAGGATGGCGAGGCGTTTTTTGTGGAGGAATTGACGTTGTTTGGAGGCCGTGGCGTGGAGAGCGGTGAGGCGGGAGGAGGGAGATTTGTGGACGCGCCAATGGCAGGGCGTGGATGTACGTGTGATAGTGGGGAACGGAGGAGTAACAGTTCGTATCCTCGGCGAGACAAGCGGTGGCGCTGTGAATCTTGTGGTTGCCGATGGCAGCGTGGTGGGGGAGAACCCATCGGCGGTGTAGAAAAGGAGGAGGAGCGCCAGGAGGAGAGGTTTCATGGCAAGAGAGGCTGTAGTTGACGACTTCTTCGCTGGTCGATCCCCTGCG
This sequence comes from Cyclotella cryptica, assembly GCA_013187285.1. Lineage (NCBI taxonomy): Eukaryota > Bacillariophyta > Thalassiosirophyceae > Thalassiosirales > Thalassiosiraceae > Cyclotella > Cyclotella cryptica. Next base: position 8,558 of record JABMIG010000061.1, read on the forward strand.
GACGACATCATGGCGGCGGTGGTAGGAGAAGGAAGGGTTGCGTGGGCAGTTTATCTGACGGGTAGGTACCGTACCATATCGCTGTGACTCCGGAACATTCTGGAAGACATGACGATCATGTTGCGGCGTTTCGCTGGAGGAACCGGGAAATCGCAAAATTCCTTGTTAGTCTTTGTATTAGGAAAATGTGTAATCGCCAAAACAAAGCAGTTCCACTGCGGTTGTAAGAATTTCTCTAGGCATTTCCTAGTAAGTGCTGCAAACATTATTCAGATAAGCCGATCGCCAAAATCTGGGAAGGTTTGCACTACTTTCGTGCGCATTCTCAGTTTAATGTCCGGGAGAAATCCAGTGTGACTGGTGGTCGCATTCATGTCAGGCCTCGAATCACGGAGAGGGCCGTGTCACAACACGTGACAAACCATGGTGAGCCGTAGTGAGACGTGCCCCGTCTCAGATTCCTCAAAATTATTGCTTCGAATCAGCCACATGCCTCTTTTGCCAACGGACATACACAGGCATTGTCACATCAACCGGTTCACAGCAACTGAACCACCTCACGAACGGATCCTTTTCTTGACCGATACACCATCGACCCACTCGAGACGATTCAGCACATCATTATTGGACTATCCAGGCAGCATTCGGAATCGCCCCAATTCCAGGCAGGCGGTGCTCTACAGACGACCCACCCAGAATGAACGATGCACTCGTTCTATCACCCATCGCCATGAATTTCAACCCCTTTCGTTCCACGCCGCCGGCATCGAAATCACAGGCCGTGTCCGATGCAACCACTGCCAACAGCGTCGACACGAACAACGTCAGCGACGACTCGTGGCATTCCAACGTGGCAACGAACAGAGCCATGGCCGACAGCAAAACCGCAGCTCCCATCTCCGCACCGCTCTCGTGGTTCTCTTCCTGGACGTCATCCACGACCGCAACCAGTGTCGTTTCTTCCACGATCGCCGGCGGCAGTGCTGCCACCATGCGGTCCTCTCATGAGACTACCGTGCAAACGACAATGGTAGTAGCGTCGTCGTCCAGCAGTCAAAATGAGCATAACTTGCCTCGTTCGCCATCATCGCTCAACATGCTCCGTGGCTTTGATTCGCATGAATCTGACAACGAGACAGAGCCCCATTCCAACCACCATCCCCATGTACAAACCAGCAGTCATGTTGCCACCAACAACAAGAGCCACCGCGACAACGAAGGCGCTCGCACGGGAGAAAGTTTCACGGCACGTCTAAAAACTGCCATCGGCGCCAATGTCGTGGGGGTGGGCTGCATCCCCACCAATGCAACTGCACCATTCCACAACCATCGAAACTCTGACGTCAACGGGAATGATGATCTTTATAGTATTATTGCCGATGTGCCCTTTTTCCCTCCGCAGGGACAATCGAATGCACGTAGTGTTGACCAATGCGTCAGTCGTGGTGTGACAAAAACGGAGCAACATCACAAACCTTTGCACCGAGAGGAAGAATTGGTTGTGGACTTTCCTTCGTGGCGTCAGACGAATAATAACCAGGCATCTTCTCCCATGGTTGTTGCAGGTCATTACAAGACATGTGTGCATTCCTCCGAGCATACGATGGTTCATAAAGAGCAAGTGCAGCAAATACAACATCACGATTCACATCATCATCATCATCATCATCATCATCATCCACCAGCGGGAATCCACTCACTGGCAGAACAAGAAGTCCACACCTTTCCGGGATTTGCACTCTACAACATGGCACGAGTATCCTACATCTTGAAAAAGTACACGAAAGCATTGGATACGACAACGGAATGTCTTGCGTTTCAAAAACGCGCGTTGATGATTGATGGCAACAACCACAACTACAACAAAAACAACAATACCAGTTTTGGCAATGTGTCCACGAGTAATAGTAGGAACGAATCTTTGAGTGGAGTCGGCTTCGGAAATGTTCGCAACATCATCAAGGGTGGAAGTGTCACGAGTGGTGACGCATTTCCATTAACTGCGGGTGACTCTCCCATTCTTGTACCCACGACTCAACATCCCATTGTGATTGCTAACGCCACTGCCAAGATGTTGTCCCATTATCCGACACATTCATGTGTGGCTCAAACTCTACTCCTCCGTGCTCGTGTCCTCGCTGTGTGTGGATTGTACGGCCATGGATCGGACGATGAAAATGACGATAACTCCACTTTCTCTTCTGGTGGTGATTACTCGCTCGTACATCAGGCCATACAACATGTGGAAATGGCAGTGGCAATGCAACGCAAGATTTCCACCTCGACAAATGTGAACCTTGATTTGACACAGTGGGAGTTGGCCACACCCATGGTTTTCCTCGGAGTGTTGAAGGCAGAGATTCGGAATTTCAAAGATGCAGATGGTGCATATGAAGAAGCCTTTTTGTTATTGAGGAGTATCCGGCAGCTACATCAAGAGGAACAATATGCAGCCAATGAGAGAGGTGATGACACGCTGGCAAGGAAGCATTCCAAGTTGCTGAAACGTATTACTAGAGAGATGGCAAATGTTTTGTATCTTAAGGGAAGGTCGTTTCAGTGTAGGAGGTTATACTGCGATGCCTTCCAATGTTATAACAAAGGCCTGGGCCTTCTTCGGAGTGTCGGCGTATCCAAGAACGATGCTGGAACGAAAAAAATTATCCGTTGTATGAAGAAAAGCAGTGCATTGGAAAAGCTGCTTTCGAGTATTGGGATGATTCGAATAGAATATAAGAAGTAAACCCCACCATGCCATGCTTAATGGCACTATTTACGATGAACAAAATATATACTCATTGGGGAACAGTGTCTCCTCCTTCTAATCTTGTTGTTTGGAAGGACATAATGTATGTCGAGATTATTCATGTAGGGAATGTTTCAAAACCTGGAAGTACGTTCAGTGATCTCACATACTTCAATTTCTTCATAAATTCAGCTATACAACTTGATCTGCCTTCAAGTGTGTGGGCTACACCTCTGAAGAGTTTCTGAGGATAATTCATGCTATGGAATAACATGGTCCATCAAGGACGGACATAACTTGTGTAGATGCCAAATGGACGTTCTTCAGTGATCTCACATACTTCAATTTCTTCGTAAATTCAGCCATACAACTTGATCTGCCTTAAAGAGTGTGGGTTATACCTCTGAAGAATTCTGCGTGAGGATGATGCATGCTATAGAATAATTTGGTCCATCAAGGACTGACATTACTTAGTGCAGGTGCCAAATGGGGGTTCTTCAGTGATCTCGCATTAGTCAATGTCTTCGTAAATTCAGCTATACAATTTGATCTGCCTTCAAATGTTTGGGTTATACCTCTGAAGAGTTCTGTGTGAGGATGATTCATGCTATATAATAACTTGGACCATCAAAGACTGACATAACTTGTACAGGTGCCAAATGGAGGTCCTTTGTGGCATGTGTAGTGATAGGCCTGGCCTCATTTGTGCCGGGGGAAGTTGGTTTGATCCAGAGTTGGTGACCACTCATTGTGATTTCATTTTCTTTAACTTTAAGCATTTTGATGATGTTTTCCATATCCAGAGCCATTGGACAAGAAATGCAAGGCATGCAATAGCCTTGTTGGGATCTTGATTGCAATAGCAGCAAAATCAGAAAAGTATCGTGCAGGTAAGAGCTGAATGACAAGTTAAAAGGTTGATTGTCATAATCTGGTAGTGAAATAAACAATGAGCATAGAGTCATGATTTGTTTGTCCTATTTGGACCCTTTTCCCAATATAGTCCAAAATATAGATTCCAACTTAAACTTAAAGGTGAAGATGTTTCGTTTCCTTTATTATTTAATAGTTTTTAGATTGTTGATTTTTTTGTCAATGAAATAAAATCCAAAATTTCAATCAAAGTGGACAAAAGCATAAAAGCTGTTGGAAAATCCATTGATATGCACCTTTGACTGTTTTCTTCTGTTACTGTTATTCATGTTATTGTCATTTTGGTAACTCTCTGGGTTGATTGTCAAAACGAGTAGACAATTACCATCTTGTATGGATTATCAATCATAAAATACATTATATGATTTTTTCTCCATTGTCAAAGTTTCAAGAATGTCTTCCCCACTCTGTTTTGTTGATATATCAAATTTCTGTTACCTCTTCAGATTTGTTTTGGCAAGGTAATAATCATTCCAAAGTCTTCCAACAACTCAAATGTGCAAGGACTTCTTGCATTTCATAATGTTTGGAAGAATTGCTGTGTTTGGACTGATGCCTTATTTCCTAATATAGCAGTTCATCATCCTCCCTTCGTATATATGTAATTCCATTGTCAAAATTGAGGAATGTCTCCCACATTTCTGTTTTGTTGATATATCGAATTCCTGTCTCCTCTTCAGATTTGTTTTGGCAAGGTAATAATCATTCCAAAGTCTTCCAACAACTCAAATGTGCAAGGACTTCTTGCATTTCATAATGTTTGGACTAAATGCTGTGTTTGGACTGATGCCATATTTTTTAATACAGCAGTTCATCATCCTCCCTCTCCTATATATGTAATTCCATTGTCAAAAATTGAGGAATGTCTTCCACATTTCTGTTTTGGTGATATATCAAATTCCTGTCTCCTCTTCAGACTTGTTTTGGCAAGGTAAAAATCATTCCAAAGTCTTCCAACAACTCAAATGTAAAAAGACTTCTAGCCTTTCATAATGTTTGGACTAAATGCTGTGTTTGGACTGATGCCATATTTTCTAATATAGCAGTTCGTCATCCTCCCTCACCTATCTATGTAATTCAAGAGATTGGTGGTGGTGTACCTGACCTGTTTGACATAAGAGACATTCATCAAAGAGAAGAGGCAATCGTTTGGATTTCCTTCCTCTCAAAATGAAGAAGAACATGAAATCAGATAGAAGATGTGCTCTTTCATATTGCATCACAACTGATAGGTTTGATCTGATTTCACATCATACCATTTGGCAATAGACAATTTCAGAGGAAGTTTGGATTGAAAAAGAGAATAGTTGATGATATCAAAACTTGCTTGACATGACCCACTCTGAACTCAATCTTGTGATTGTGGTGGTGATATATCATTCGGTACAATGGTTAAGTTTCTGGCTCATCAGAAGTCTATCTTCTTAGTTATGGCTTTCGTAACTTTCAGGTACTATTTTTAATTGGGGGCAGGTACTGCAAGAAAATTGTTAACCAATCTGACACAAGGCATTGTTGAGTGCTCTAAAATTTAGGACTTCTATTTTAGGTTAGGTAGCAAATTACTTTTTTATATTTCTGCCACAGTAACCTCGGTCATTCCACACTAATTACTCTATATTCCCCAGTAATTTGACACTAAGAGTCTCATTGATTTCCCTGACCTGAACCCTAAATTGATTTTACTTAGACGGTAATTTCACAGTGAGAAGAACTGCATTTCCTCTAAAAAGGCAATATTACCTCGGAATCCTAAATTACTGAGAGATGACTGGGTAATTTGCAACCTACATTTTAGGTCTCCTACTTAAGTCATGCGAGAGCATTGTAGTTTCACATCAATACTTGAATTGATGGATGCCTCGGTTTTCTGAGTTCAAAGATAAGGAAGGATTTCCAACCAATATTTTGGATCGAAGCAGTTATTTATTTGATTTTTAGCTTTAGTACAATTTCTTTTGGTTTTGTAGGTACTCTGTGTGATGTCTCATGGCTGCATGAATCAATGCACAATGGGAAACATGCCAATGTTTACTTCCGCTTTGAAATCAATGGACAACATTTCAACCAGTTGTAAAGTCTGGTGGATGGCATGTAACCCCTGTGGTCTAGGCTCCTGTCAATTAGTAAAGACCCAACAGTAACTCAGGATGTTATGTTTTGGTACATCCAGTTTAGGCAGAAGCCATCAAGTGAGCACTTGGATCTAACATGCAGGGTTCAGTTGCATAAGGGTGAGTTTCATGTTTAAAAAATTTGTCAGTGTACTTGGCTTGTTAGGACATATAAAATGGTGGTCCCTAAGATCTGCCTCACATCATAGCATTACATTCTGCTGCCAGTTACAATGATATTAAACTGCCAAAGGAAATCCCATGAAGTTCACTATCAAGATTTTTCAAAATCTTACTTGTTTTGGAAACTGAGTCTCTTTTTCTCCTCCTCCTCCTCCTCCTCCTCCTCCTCCTCCTCCTCCTCCTCCTTCAGTGAGACAGTTTTTTCACCGTTGATACTTCAACCATGTTCATCAGTGTAAATAACTGCAAAAAATATTATTTTTTCATTTGACTTACACTGGTTTCATGATGTTTTGGTGTTTACTTACCTTTAAAATTGAATCTTAGGGAGCATTCATGTTTGAGGTTCATGTGTTAGGCCAAAAGGGAAAGTGTGAATCCCTGGGAATAGTAAAAATTAAAAAAATTAAATCCATATGCCAGAGTCATTGATGTGGATTTTTTTTGCCATAAGGCCAATGTGTTAGGCCCAATGCTCGGTAATTTGCAATCGCCAAGCAATTGCCGTCAATTGCAAACTCCACTTTGCCATTCCTTGTCGGCGTTTGCACTGCCAACGAATTGCATTTTTTTAGGGAATACACAGAACAATTCTTTGATGACAGCCGAATTGCATTTGAATTTTGCCAGACTTGTCAGTTTGGATGTAGTTGTTTGCCAAATTTGGCACCGAAACGCATTCAACTGACAGGGGTATTAATTGTACCAATCCCTACGTAAATTAATATCTTATGTTGGGTCAGTGTTCTCTTCCCAAGGAATTGTAATGACGAAAAAACCTGGACGATATTAAAATTCCTAAGGAATTGTAATCACAAAGACATTAAATCTGTATTACAATTCCTAAGGAATTGTAATTTCTCAGTTATTTTACAAATGACTATTGTTGAGTACTGTCGAACGGAAAAATTGATTCCAAACGGACATGGTATACACTCCATTGATGCCAATCAGAGGTGTCACACAACAGAATTGATGCCAAACAAGAGGGCGTTGCAGAAATCCCGAGCTAAACCGAAGTTGTCGAGGAATCGTTTGCAATTCCTTGGTAATGCAAACGTCAACAAGGATTTGCAATGTGATTTTTGCCCATTTTTTCAATTGCTTGGCAATTGCAAATTACCAAGCATTGGGCCTAACAGATGCTTATGGAAGCACGAACACGAACACGAAGTAGACCATATTTATGATTCGTAGTACATTCCGTAAATATTGAACCTTGCGCTTTTGTGTCTTCCAAAACGAACCTCAACAGAAAATTCACAGTAAGTTTTCATGGCACGCGAAGCTTACGTATCACGAACACGATTGCGAAGTACATCATTTTTATGTTTCTTCATACGTCAGTCGTGCATATAATGACGCATAAATAAGGTTCGTCCTAAGAAAGGACGAACGGTTATTATTTCTTACGTGTATGCTACAGAAAGTGATGATGCTATAGAGTTCGGAGAGCTCCGAACTCTGAGTTATAGTTCGGAGAAAATTGGGCCTCATAACCCATTCTCCGAACTATGAGGACATTTTCGCCAATTTTCGTGTTAGTGTCCGTGTCCATAAGAATCGGAAATCCCGAGGAATCGTCGAAAAAGGCATGGTTCGTGTTCGTGATCGTGCTCCCATAAGCATCGGCCTAAGAGGCAAGAAACAACTTGTAGGGAAACATTGTAATTTTTAAATTTTCGAGTCGAGATCAGCCCTAGATTGGGTCCATCTTTTCCGTTCAATATTTCATTATCAATTCCACAGTAGAGTTATGCTATGACTCAAAAAGCTGCCGAGATCCTTTTTTGATGTGTTACAGCTTTGTCCCATTTAACCCTTGATGGAGTTCGTAATCGCGTTTTCTTTCAGACTGCAATGAATTCATGTCCATCTGAAATCAGAAGTGCCAGAAAGCGTAAGTATCCATTCCAGATCTCAGAAAACTGAGATGGAGATACATTATATTTCAGCAAATTACCAAAAATTTGGCTATTCCCTAAGAATTGCATTATGACAAAAATACAAAATCCATCATCAATGACTCCTCCCTGGCATTCTCAATTTTTATGTTTTATCTTTACGATTCCCAGGGTATCGCATTTTCCTTGACTTTCGGCCTAACACATGCACCCACTAACCAAGCTTAGATGAACCACCTTACTTTTAAAACTGATACTTCTTATGTTTCAGTGGTATTTCTTCTGTCTATCACTAATCAAGCTTAGAAGAGCCACCTTCTACTTTTAAACCTAATACTGTCTGGCTTGCTACAAAAATCTCGTAGGGGCTGCTACAGGGTAATTTTCTACATAGTGAAGTTTATCTATGATTATTTCAGTAGTTCAATTTTTCAGTTTTTTCTTGGTTTCTGGGAGAAGACTAAATAAGGCTGCTGGACAGCTAACAATCTAATTGCATTCGACCATTCATGTCTGTCTTTTCCATTTGTACAAGGATTTTTATATGAAATTACTGACTTATTCCATTCTTTCTTTTTCTCCAAACGCAATCGGTTTTGTCGTCTCGTTATTCTCAACCAGCACGTGTTTCTTGATGTCAACTTTTGGAACAGAGTCACCAGCGCACTGGGCCAACAACTCATATCTTTGTGCCAGGATTGTATCAACAAAGTAGTAGTTGGTATTCATCATGGCAAGCACTCCTCCATCATTTAGTACAGCATCCAACTTCAGGAGAGCAGCCTCAAAATCTTGAAAAGTGAAACGTGATTTGATCGTTTCGACTGTGATAGGGCCAGCATCAGGATTGTGGTGACAAAACACACTATTAGCAAAGATAGCATCGTATTTTCCATTTACATCCAGAGGTGTTTGTTGTCCATTGAAGAAATGTATCGGAAGGTGCTCGAAATACTTTGCTACCTTTTGTCGTGCTTTGTATAACGTTGGATTGTCAAGATCAAATCCGTAAATAGTAGCGTTAGGAAACCCCTCCTTTTCGTTCAAGTACAAAGTTGCCAATGAAATGGCTTCTTCCCCAGTCGATGAACCAAATGACAAGATTTTCCTGTTTGCCACCGTAGACATATTCTTGAGAAATTTCTGAACAGCCGTGAATTCGTCTGGGTATCTATTCATTTTGGAGAAGTGAGAAGTTTCAATGGCCTTGACAGCTTGTTTCGCTGCGTCATATGAGTTGTGAAACGTACAATTACTAAAATTGATGGGATCGTCACAAAAAATGCAGCTCTCAGTCAAAATTCGGCTGCAAACAGAGTTTTGTTCCACGGCACTTCCTGCTGTCGCTTTAGTGTTGAGATGAACTGCAAGGGTTCTAGTTGGATTGATGGGGCTCTTTGACTCATTGTTGCATTGAAAGCATTCATGAACAATTTCATAAGGGTATGGGTAAAAGACATCATTTTCGGCAACATCAACGATTGCTGTCATTGTCATATTATTCTTGTAAACTTTGAACCATTCACGGTAGGTAGAAGTCAAAAGATTAGGTCCATAAGTTGACCAGAGTTGCGGTTCGTACCCTGCTAACAGTGTGCTGACTCCTTTACGGAGGCAAGATTGAAGAAATTTGTTACCCTTTTCAAACACCATTGCGGCTCCATTGATCAGTCGATGATTAGAGTCCTGCCACGCAACTAAATTTGTGATCGTGGAATTGAACGGTCTGAGCACATGCATGTCAGTGTCCAAGTACACACCTCCGTATCTCTCTAACAGAAGCAAACGGATGAAATCCGTCTCATGAGAGTACCAATACTGCTCCTTTCGGAGGTTAGGCAAAAGCATGGCGATGTCATTTACCTCAGTTGTCTTGATTGCGGATGAACTCTGCAGCAAGTTGATAAACGAATAATTATAAATGCCAAAATCATATCCAGCTTCCCAGAAGCAGTCTAAGATGGTGCCATCGGAAAGAGTGTTGCTGTGCAGCATCACTTTCGCATTTGGATGGTGGAAAAATACTGCCTCAATCGCTCGTTGAACACGTACAGTAAGAGTCTTTGGAGGTGTGGTGAAAATGAAGTGAAACAGACTGTGGAGATGCATTGATTCTGTCCCTTTGCCCAATCGGGTGAGTGGAACTAATCCAAACAACCGGGCTGTATCCTCGTAGTGATGCTTTCTGTCTGCTCTTGCTTTGATGTAATGCCAAAAAGACGCTCTGTAGCGGTCTTGTTGATGAACTTGAGGGTTTGAGCCGATGTCATTCAAGTTACCATAGGGCCAGCTCGCATTGACATTGTTTACATTATATACATGAAAGAGGTCAGAGATCCCTTCAGTGAGGTCACCGCCACCTGTAAATCAATGGCACAAATATTGTCATGATGACATACATCGAATGAAAAGGTTTGTGGCACGACATACCTGTGTTCTCTACAAAAATGACAGGGATTCCTAGTGCGCTTGCAGGAAGAGCTGCATGAATTTGAGACGTGATTAGAACCTTGGTTTCGGTAGCATAGATGCGCAACAGATTGTAGGCATGCTTTAGTCTTTCAAATCGAGACATCATTTTGTCTTCAGGAACATAGGATGAATAATTCTTTGCGACAAGGCGTATCGTCTTCGGAAGATGCTCTACTTCGACATCCACAATTACAATTCCAGTTCTTTTCTTTTTTTCATGCTCGTACATGCTAATCATTTGACTAAAGCAGCTCGACACGAATACAGGAACTCCTTTTCCTTTGAGAAATTCATAAGACGGGATGTCTCTTGCTCCAATCGGACCAATATCGTGTGTGTAAGACTTAAAGTATTCTAAATTGTCTGACGCCACTTGTAGGAAGAAACTTGACATATGCATCGAAACCAGAATCATATTGGAAGATTCGTGAGGTGGGAATGCCACTCTAGTTCCCCACCATCCATTTCCAAACAGGTTGACTTGATTTGCAATTGGTAGACCCCTTTCACGATCAATATAATCAGAGAGGTATGGGAGGAACTGTAAACCTGCAAATGTTTGAAGTTCGTCTCCTGAGTTGGCCTTGCCGGTTGATGAGACCCAATTGTCGAACCCTAAAATTCCAAAATGCTCCTGAAATGGAATGTTTAGTGGAATGAACTGAAAAACGAGGTCTTCATTAATCGGTGCGGTAGGGTCGTATTTCTTTTTCAGTGACACAAATTCTGAGCTGTCGGAACAAATTTCAGAACTATCGAGCCCTACTGTCATAACACATAAAGGAGGTTCCGCTATCGCTCGACTGCCTACTTTATCCCATGCGCCGCCTCCTTTGCTCTCATGCTCAAGTAGCAACAGCATAATTGAAACAAGTTGGACATGATGAGGAAACTCGTATTGATGCAATATCTTGAACCAGTGCTGGTCCCCAATGAAATTTCGATAGGATGATGGTACATTTGAGTGGGACATTAACGATTTCAAGTTCAACGGCTGGGACACAATGCCCATTTCAAACATTGTTGTCCGACATGAGTGATAAGAACAGATGTAGGAGTGTCTCAAGTTCGGCTTTACTCCAAAGGGTTGCACTGGGTATGTCCAAAGTTCGATTACTTTGAATGAAGAAATAGACGTGCCAGAGGCGGAGCGTCTAATACCTGTTGTCACACTTTCATCTGAGCTCGATATCAATGACCAGTTTCGAAGAGTGTCGTAGGCAAGCTCAATGCCACGAAGAGGATATAATCCACTCATTATATCTGGGTTCGTGATGAATGGCTCATTCAACACTTCTCGGAAAGCAGAGTCATTTGCATCTAACTCAATGACTTTTTTTACGCAAGGCTCTAGATGTCGTCGTAAATATCGATCTGCCCATTTCAGCAGTTCTTGTTCCGTTGGCCAAAACGATGTTCTATTGAATAAAAATGTCCGACTTTTCTGAGGCGCCCTTGGATAAAAAGCTCTCATCTCTTCAATTACCGACCGACTTACATTACAGAGCACCACGGACTTCGGATTAATATATGAACCAACATCAGAGGCCCCAAAGTAGATTGGTATACCAGTCCCCAATGCTCCGTTGAACAACTTTTCGGAAATGTAACCATCTACTGCAGAATTTTCCATTGTAATGTGAAACTTACCAACAAAACACTTGTACGAAGTATAGGGATTACCAGGACAGCCAGTTATGCGCTCGCATGCTTTGTATTCACCAAGCTGCTTGAAGAACATGTGTCGAACGATAGCATCAATGTCATAGTACTTATCCTTGAACATTTGAACTAAGCCATTTGGATCGGACCTTATAAGGAATGAACAGAACTTGTCATAATGCATGTCATTTTGGGGGGGTCTGTAAGGATGCGTAACTCTCCCTTCATAAATATCGGTTGTAGCACGTGACCCCAGCTCCCCGTCTTCTAAGACAGGGAATTCTCGAAGGTAAGCCCCAGATACGCCCTGCAAGTAGTGTATTGTAAAGCACTCATCCGAGGAATTTTCAGTATTTCTGTCCCACACAAAATCAACATCTTTACAGGGGTTTTCTAAGTTCCTCCAGAAAACTTCTCCGCGAATACTCATTAATGCTGGCCTGTCTCTTAAAACGCGCATGAATTTCTTCTCTCGAACGCTTGGCCAGTAGACACCAAGCTTCCATTGTCCCTTCAACTCCTTGACATGATTAGAGATATCGATGAACGGAGATTCCCTACGTCTTTTGATAGATTCTTTCATGTAGGGATGATCCGCACAAAAATTATCGTCAACAAGGAGTAAAACGGTCGCATTCCAGGGCGGAATTTCACCGAAGCCATCGATTAGACGAGTTTGCCTAAAATATTTGGCTATCGGTAGAAGACATTCCTCAACCTTGATACAGTAGACTAAGTAGGGTTTATCAGATCCATTTCTAGTGAAGAAACCACTAGCATCCGCGTTCAAATGGGAGTTCTCTCCATTTAGCACTTGCCCGTGTTGGGTGCCACTGGGACGTTTTGAGTCGTCGGGGTCAAAGTCCGGTTCTTGACAAATTCGATTTGTAAATTCGATTTATCTTTGATCTTCACACGAAACGTATTTTTGTGCGGTTTGGGTATAAATGGCAAGTGAAACGCTTCGTCTTCAATATTTCTCTCATAACCAATTTGTCTTGTTCAATGGAAAAGACAACAAAATTTCCGTAGCGATTGATTGGTGAGCAGCAAGACATTGCAAGAGAGTGTGCAGTAGCCAAAGGTCATCACGACGACTTACTTGCTGTGCCACAACAAGATAAAGAAAAGTGGAATGCTACCAGGAAACATCCCACCAACTTCCAACACTTCCGAATATATCTCACAGGCATGCTTGCCATTGTCGTGTTATTTAAACTTCAGCTCAAATAAGGAAGCATCTCAGGAAAGGTAGCTTCCGGTAACGTGCAATTTGACGGCCTATATATATAACTACTGATTTCTACGTTGTCGTTCCGACAGATGGAACAGGACAGTCGACACCATCACGATAGCATCACGATGCGAATTGAAACGGGCTGATTGCTGAGCTGAGGTAGGCGGGGTGTAGAGTGCAGTAGGAGTGCAGTGATAGAGGCTGCATGCCGTAAGTCTACTATGGTATGGTATGGTATTGAAAAAAATACTACTCCCTTGTTGCGTGAGCACAGCTACATATTATAGCTTATTATTTGCAGGCTATTTACTATTTAACGTCTGGAACGCCACAACGCTGGGGTATTGCACGATAACTTGACGATACGGTTGTCCCATACTTGAGACCATCTGGGAGAAAACGTTTTGGAAGTTGTCCTCCATTAAACTGGTAATCATCATTTTCAACCTTCGAAGGTAAAACTATGTCAGCATATCATACATCCAACACAAAGGTGACAAAGCTGGACATTTATGACCGCAAAACCTACTATATCTGTTCCAAAACAGGACACCTACGAGAACATTATACTTCCTTTGCAAGTCAGCCAAGAGCAAAGTTACCAGTTCTGGATAGAGATTCCAGCTCAGACACGGTACCATAGCATAAGTATTTCAGCTATCTATTTAATTTTCGAGTTGGCGAGTCACGCTGAGTAGGGTGCTCTTCCTGAACTCCAGTTCCTTTTGTTCAAGGAATCTTAATTGTAATCGACAAATGCTCTAGGCGAATCCAAAATACTTGAAACCTAACGCAAGCCCCAAACCTCCACATGCCACCAAATAAGGTGCAGCCACCTTAGAGAAATACAACAGCACACTGGCCTCACCGATACTGTCGATCTCATATGCGCACCTCCAAGTACCACCATGAAATGCTCCATACGAAAAAAGTTGGTTCGGATTGGCAATGCCCACTTTTGGGTTGGCAATGCTCTTGGGATTGTTAAGGTCATTAAACAAAATAGCAGACATGACCGAGTTGGAGGTTTCTGGAGCGAAGATTTCGTAGGGTTTGAAGTAGGGCATGCCTTCATAAGCCCACGCGAAAGTACGATTTTGAGTAACAGAGACGGTAGATGTGGAAGGGGCGATGTTGGAGGAGACAATACAGCCTTTGCTGCGAGCAATGACAGCACGCCAATGCTGCATTCGCTTAGCGAGAGCTTGAGAAGGAGAAACGCAACATCGGGTGAGGTCAACGGGACAGCTAAAATGAGTAATTGTTTACATGTTTGGCCTACCATAATTGGGCCCTTGTGCAACACTGATTCCTATTTTGAAAGAAAAGCAAGATCCATAAAATCAAGGCAAGGAAAGATAGTAAAATAAACAGCACCCATGTTGTCTCTGACGTACCATTAACATAATAGAATTCACCACCAACTCCTTGAAATGGTTTTTTGTCATTCCTTCGCAATGCTCTCTTACCAAGGAGAAGCTTCACCAACATGCCTTTCATTCCATGATGATAGATCATATGAGATAAATTGACCAAAACTAAAAACTTCAACGTTAGCTCTCAATCAACTCACAATACAGCCTCTTGGAAAATTCCTTATAATTCTTCTCGGCAGCATCATGAGCTTCTTTTGGGATCAAATGCAAATCTGTCGGCGTGCACAAATATGCCAAGCTCGTGCCCTTTCTCTTATCGCACAAATCACGACAGATGGCATCCATAGCCAATGAAACCTGAACATGCAAAGCTCCGTTGAGGTAGGCATAACTTCCGACGGTGAATGGTTTGTCAGGGTACAAATCAACCAGCCAATCCCGAATTTTTGGTGTCTCCGTGAACAAGTTGCATCCCGAAGCGGCGTAAATCTCATTGTCATCCTTACAAGAAGCCTGATCCTTCGTCATGGGGAAGGTAATGGATCCACTCGAGTTCTTTGCCCGTGTAATCAACCTTTGCCAGATAAAGGGGCGGTCCAAATCAATCGCAATGACATTCGCACCGAGACTCATGAGTACCTCGAACGGACCCATCGCGGAACCAGCCCCAAGAAGGACAAAATATCGATCGCTCAAGTCGATCCACTTGGGGTTGTCCACGCATGCAATAATGGCATCTCCCGCAGACGGTTCGATCGTACCATACTCTACCCACATTTGAACTTGGGTTTTGAGCTCCTGACCCGAAATCGATTTGCCTTTGTAGCCCACCTCCAACTTTTTGTCCTTGGAGGGTGCCGATTCTCCTTTGATGAATCCGGTATAAAACCTCTCTTTTGCAGGAGAAGCCATGATCTCTTTGAATGAAACAGCCTTTCCATCAGCGGTGACGAATTGAAAACTATCATACGCCTTCTCAAGTCCAGCATTGGCGAGTTTCAACGCATCCTCCGGAGATTTGCAGGAGCATTCTACCATGCTTACTAAATGTTTTGTGTATCCAAACCTCCACTTTTTCTCCGCTTTGACCTTTTCTCCTAGGACGGCATCCACCGCTCCAACTGCAGCGGCCAAAATGTCCTTGGCAACAGGAGTGGAAGATCGAATCTCCTCTCCGTTCTTCACTTCGGTGACGGGCCAAACAAGACCCCGAGGAGGAGGGAGGTTTGGCAAATCGTTTTTGAAAGCCGATTTGCGATTGGACACCATGTTGAGTATCATGGGTAGGGCACCGGGCGCGTATATGACTGGGAAGGCCATGGCATAGCAGTACATGATGGTCTTGTAATTCTCTCCCAACAGAGAAAGGAAGGCATCATCTTTGGAAGCGGAGAAGAAGACGGAGAGTTCGCCGCTGATGCCAGTGGGATAAAGGACGGCGAAGAGAGAGTAACGCAGCCAGAAAAGAGGATAAGGCGTTTTCTTCGTAGCGTCTCCCGTTACGATGGCAGTTAGGTAAAAGAGGTAGCGAGGGACTTCGACGAGGGCCCAGGAGAAGATCATTAGGGCTGCTCCCCATTGGGCTGGTTGGTTAGAATGGACCACGGAGAGTGAGCGAGTGAATCCAGTTGTTAGTAGACACAAGTTATGAGCATTCCAATTCCGTTTATGTAGAAGTAACAATGCCTCTCGACTCGTTACATATTCGACACTTCCTTCGCCAGTTAATGCTCTAACGAGAGTAAGAAAAAACACAAATCAACAATTTTTCACTTACTCTGCGCCTCAACACTATTCACGACCATGTGCAAGGCCACAATACGACTCCCCACCTGCATCGTCGTCACGAACAACGGACTCCTCACTAACCCCAACGCTGCATGAACAATCTCCAGCATGGCAGCACACTGCACAATCGTCAACACGTGAGCCAAGGTAGGCTGACCCTCATCGCTAAATCCAGCGGTGAACGGAGTGGCAGCGTACACCGTTTCAGCGGCGGCGCGGAGGGATGGGCCGAGGCAGAGGCCCGAAGAGAGAGAGGCGGACGTGGAGCGAACGAAGGAGGGGATGGCAAGAGTGAGGACATAGGCCCATCCTAGGGAGCAGAGGGAGTTGTATAGGATTAGGTACACTTGCGTGGGACCGAGAGACGGCCCAGTGGTGGGTGCTTTGGCGCCCGCCATGGTGGAGATGGTTTTGTGGAGTTGCAGGGTGGACTTCGTGATGATATGAATTACCCATAGATTTCGATGAGTTAATAAATATATTTATTTTTCTATTGTTGAATCCTAAACTAACATTAAAGTACCAAAGGTAACTGAGGTGAAATCATGTGATCGCACTTTTCAACAATGACGATACGAACGAATGACGCGATGACAAAAAACGTGTTGATACAACAACTGTACGTCTGTCCATCATCACACTTCTCAAGAAGATCGCAATGGGCACTAATAATTACCAGCAGCCGCTGCAAGATTTGTTGGAGCCAGCTAGACAGAATACGATTTGTAGAGACAGAGGAAGACGTACTTTGAAATAAAGTCATAATCTACAACATTTGTGAACTTTTTGTGCACAAGTGGGCGTACCAATTCCTCTATATGTCCGGCTTACGATTTAGCTAATAGAACTGTATGTAATCTGGTACGAAGAGAAAGTTCTCAATAACATATGTGCCCCAGTATCCACAGTATCATTTGGGAGACGAAATAATATAATATTTTCACGAAGACATTTTTAACTAGACAGGATGATGCTATTAACATGCTAGTAACTAATATTAATTAATTAATCAATCAATTAATTAATTGCTTGATGAATTAATAAACAGAAGGGTAAATTAAATACTTGAACTATGCCCAACTTCTTCCTGTTTATATTGGTTGATTGTTGTGTTTTGTTAACTGACATGAGTAATGGTGGCAATATTATCAGGCTCGTTTGTTGAGTCATCACACTCTCTCCACTCTCCTACTGCTTTAAGTTGATTGTTGGATTTGTTAGTGATCGGCCCATAGCTCTCTTCCCTTTTCCTAATTGCGTAGCTCTTTCAGAGTTGATTGTTGCATGCTTGCAGCTGATTTGGGAAAGATGAAAGACTGCCTGCAAAGGTGAGATTTCATGCAAGTTCTGCATCAAAAACTGAAAAATAGAACTCACCTTTTGACCTACAACCCCACTTCCTCCCATCTTCAAGAGAGGTCGAGCGAGAGAACAGAGTTGGAAGGGTCAAAAATGGCCCTGCTCTTCTTCCCAGACTGTTAGAATTCGGAGATGTCCAAAATCTGAGTCTGTGATCTCTCAGGAAGGAGTGCTCAGTGGTGTTTTCTTCCCGTCGATCTGAGCATACCTTCATGGCGCGCGGTTATAAGGATAACGGCGCTCGTCCCGGATCAAAAAAAGGAGCAATATTAGTTGAGATATTGGGAATCTGGTTTGCGGCCGGCTTGTCACCATGGTCGATCTGGATTTTTTCCGAGCGTGCTTCGTGATTCTACAAGCCTCACTCAAAATTATGTGGTACAGTCTCTGGTACTGATCCTTATGTAGGGTACTGTAAAACACATTCGGACCAGTAGTATGGTACCGTGCAAAAAATAAAAACATCATGTCTTTCTTTACATCATGTCTTTCTTTACATCATGTTCTGTGGAGGCAGTAGTAATAAAAATTATTAGGCGTAAAAGATCCAATCAACTCTCGTGCACTTTTCTGTGCATAAGTTATTAATAATGTAGCATAACTAAAAATTACTAGCTTCATAATACAATCAAAATAGAATTATGTTACATAATTAGAAAATATGCAAAAAAGTGCACAAGTGGGAAATTGTGCAATATGGTGCATGGTATGTGCACAAATGTTGACTATGTGCTTGTAGTAGTATGTCACTTTTCTACACTTAATTAAAATGTACTATAGTAGTTCCAAATGGGCGAAAGTGCCTCGCTTCACGCAGCCAGCGCTTCATCAACGCTCATTTTAAAGTATGTACCCTTTTAGTTTGCGTCATTCTTGTTGGACACTCTTTGTGACACGATAACGTTCCCTTCAAGTTTACAGAACCATTGTTGTATGATTAAAATGATAATTTGTGACTAATGTTCCCTTCAAGTTTACAGAAACATTCTTGTAGATAATGTCATACTTTATACAAGAAGATATAACTTTAAAGGTAGACAGATATTAAAACAGCATGACTGCCCATGTAAGTCCAATCGAAAAATGAATTATTTACAGGTAACTTCAGGTCAACTTTTTAGTCAGTACCTCTTTTGGCAAAAAGCAAAAAAAACTGTCTCATTGAAGAAGAAGAAGAAGAAGAAGAAGAAGAAGAAGAAGAAGAAGAAGAAGAAGAAGAAGAAGAAGAAGAAGGAGAAGGAGAAGGAGAAGGAGAAGGAGAAGGAGAAGGAGAAGGAGAAGGAGAAGGAGAAGGAGAAGGAGAAGGAGAAGGAGGAGGAGGAGGAGGAGGAGGAGGAGGAGGAGGAGGAGGAGGAGGAGAAGAAGGAGAAAAGGTCTCAGTTTCCAACACAACTATGATTTTGAAAAAATCTCGATAATGACTATTGTATAAAAACCAATAATTGGGTGACTACCGTAATAATTGTTCGGTGTCAAAATGTCCAGATATCCAAATATTTGGAAGGGTTAAATCTGTTCCAAACCTCCTGCCCTACCCTCTTTTTTGTCTAAATCTGTTATAAATCTGGAAAAGGGGTCTAAATCCGTTATAAATCTGGAAAAGGGGTGGACACCCCACCCTTTTGCCTATTTTGGAAATATAGACATTTAGACCCAAAAAATACAATGTGGAAGCCGCTGGAAGCACATAACTGCTTATTCCTCCCGAAGTCTCTATTTAACCATGAGCGACGACGAATCGCTGATGCTGTTTAAATACGCGAGAACGGGGGGGGAATCTTAACGCGATATTCGGTGGTTGCGGAAGGAATGATTGTCAACATGGCCTGCTGGATGATATTGATATCTCCGGTGGCATTGGGGCGACCTATGGAAAGTGGGACCAATGGCGGAGACCATGGTGGAGAGTAAAATACGATAGTGTTGAGCTTGTCAATATACCTTATTCTTGAGAATTTACAGTATTTCATCGGTGAATATCATGAAAGTTGAAATTTGGATCCATTTGGTCTAAAATTAATTATCGTAGCTATTTTTTAAAAACAGTCCCAAAGTCGTGCTGAATTTGGAATTCGGGTCTGGATATCTGAACATTTAGACACTTAGAACAGTTACTGTAGTCACGCATTACCTATAGATGATGCCTTTTTAGTGCTGCTCCCTTCTTAGACGTATGAGATATAGGCTAACACCCTCAGAAGACAAATTATTTGTTGGAAAATTTTTAGCAGCTGCTGCAAGATTTTTTGTGGTGGTTCAGACAAAATGCAATTCGTAGAAACAGAGAAGGCAATAGTTTGAAAATAAAGTGGCTTGTCTACGCTTAGTTGCAATTGGGCATCCTCGTGGCGTGCACCGCGCACGCAATTGCATCCATTTTTGTTGAAATAAGATATAATTTTTTAGGTAAACAGAGATCAAAACATCATGACTACCCATGCATGTCACCCCAAAAAATTAATTATTTACAGGTAAGTTCTCATCAACTTATTGGAAAGTATATGTTTTGGCAAAAGTCAAAAAACTGTCTCATTGAAGAAGAAGAAGAAGAAGAAGAAGAAGAAGAAGAAGAAGGAGAAGGAGAAAGATCGGGAGAAGAAGGAGGAGAAGAAGGAGAAGGAGAAGGAGAAAAGGTCTCAGTTTCCATTACAACTAAGATTTCAAAAAAATCTTGATTAATTAACTTAATTAATGAATTTCTAGCAGCCGGTGCAAGATTTTTTTGTGGCGTGCCAGACAGAATGCAATTTGTAAAAACAGAGGAGGCAATAGTTTGAAAATAAAGTGGCTTGTCTACACTTAGTTGCAAATGGGTGCATGCGCCTCGCACTCAATCGTGCCCATTTTTGTTGAAATAAGATATAATTTAAGATAAACAGAAATGAAAACATCATGACTACCCATGTACGTCACCCCAAAAAATTGATTATTTACAGGTAAGTTCTCATGAACTTATTGGGAAGTACCTGTTTTGGCAAAAAGTGAAAACTGTCTCACTGAAGAAGAAGAGCGAGAACAAGAAGAAGAAGAAGAACAAGAAGAACAAGAAGAGCAAGAAGAGCAAGAAGAACAAGAAGAACAAGAAGATGGAGAAGAAGGAGAAGAAGGAGAAGAGGGCGAAGGAGAAGAGAAAAGGTCTCAGTTTCCAATACAACTAAGATTTTGAAAAAATCTTGACATTCCTTGACAGATATTGCCATGACAAAAAAGTGGCAGGTTCCCTTTGATTAGTGTACTCAGTACACGATATCGAATCGAAATGGTGTGCAGAGCATGGTGTGTGAGGCAATTGGAAATGGCACCACTGGTATTGTCGTCATGATTCAGAGGGATTTGCTGTGGGGTAAGGATTGCATGATTAATGATTTGTGGTGGTGCGAAATGTGGAGTGGCATTCCAGTGAAATTTTATATTGCTGCCAGACCATTTCTGTATGAAATATGAGGCATAGTTGATAATTTTTTATACCTTCACATTTGTATCTTTGCTTGACAATCCTTCATTTGATATCAGTTCATAAGGGATCAAAAAACAAACAATACATGCACATGAGTGTACATAAGGGGAATGCATGAGGTATTCATGCCAATAGTGCACCACTCACATCCAAGTTAAAGCATTCCATGTTCTCCGTGAGTTGGTGCAATAAATGTGTGCACTCTTTGATAGTTGTGATATTCTTGCTAATGCTAATTGATAATTGTTGAATATGTTATGCAACAATTTACTCCTGTAAAGTAGAGTATGCATCTATACAACAAAATATCGATTGGATAATTTCAACACCTTTTATTTGATCCCGTGTAGAATTACTCATTTCAAGTTATTGTAGTTTCTGAGTCTCTTTGACAAGTTCAAAACTAGAAGGAGCAATGACCATAGAATGGATTCCATTTTTACTTTGTTCTAATAATTACTTGAGATTTGTGTTGATAACATAATTCCAGCTGGTGTGAAGTATGATCAAAATTCTAACCAAGAGCTGGATGTCATGGCCACAATGCTATTTCCTCATTTCTGATATTTTGAAAACTCAATAAATGTGACTATATTTCTTTTTCATTTGCTAGCACGTTCTCATGGCTTTCTTAGTGGTATGTGGCACTGCAGTTGTCCTCTATGATACCTAGGTTGTGGTTTTATCCTCTACGACGTATGGATGTCTTCGTCAAAGAAAGAAAGTTGAGAATGTGTTACTTCGACAAACTCGGCCGCCTCTTGGGGTACGCCCCTGTATCAAGTCACCTTTAATTGTCTCTAATAGCCTCTTTTTGAATCGGATGTACAAAGTCACAGCCCAACCGTTAGCCTGTGGGAGTTGAACTGGAATTGAATATGAAAAAAATGGACGAACTCGACGCTCGAGCGACCCAACGCGGGACAGAGAGCCAGCTTTCACAAACCCTCCAACAACATGCACCACCGTTCAGCAACATTTTTAAGTGTCAACGATTATAATTAGTTTTTAGGCACATCATTGAACCCTTCAGTTTGCCACAACACCGAGAACGTCATGCTACATGCCTGCTACATGCTTGCTGACGAAAGGCAAGATAAATTCTTAGTCGCAAGTTTTCTAGGGTCCACTGAATAGCAGGAGAACTAAGCGCAGAACATCAATTCCAACTTCTGGCTAGCATGGACGATGGAGATTGTTGGGAGTGGACAAAAATTGGGAGGACACAGGACGTGGGGCGTTCTGACATCAGCTATGGGTAGAGCTTCGCAGAGGCTCATCTAGCGCACGGAGTGCACAAAAGTGGTTTATAGTAAGTAGTAGTGAGGGCAATGTGCTCACTTCTTTAAATTAATCTACGGTTTATCATATCCGATTACACGTGAATCTGAAATCTCTCGAGAAGGGAGGGGACGAGGACGTCTCTCGCCGGGTTTTTCAACATTAATTTAAAGAAGTGAGCATCATCGAGGAGATGAGCGGACGTCCCGGAGGTGAGCAGGGGGAACGGGCCGTGGAGGTCCAGAGAAGAAGGCAGCGGCAAAGCCCAAGCCACCGAAGAAGACATCTACTTACACCTCAGACACTGAGGCAATCAAGACAGACATCTTCGACTGCGGCAAGCCCGAACATGCCGCGGCATTTGAGAAATTGTTGAAGAGGGTCGCCGACTACATCTGCCGCGAGGGGGACAAGGATAGTGTGCTGGTCGCGGAGGGCATAGAGACATTCACTGCCCCTACAATCCAAGTCCCTCCCATGCCACCAAGGATCCAAGACCCGCTTAACCCTGGAGTCTTAATCGAGGACAGGGGAGCGATGATCATGTGGGAAGGAGAGCTGAGGCACCTCCCAACCCAACGCAACGACCTCAAGAAGGGGCTGGTACAAGGCTATGCTATTCTTTGGAATCAATGCACGCCGACCATGAAGAGCAAGCTCGAACAACACCCAGACTACCCCACTATCAACGGGAACAAGTATCCCATCGCACTGGTGAGGGAGATGAGGAATACTGTCTGCGGACGTGAGGCCCACACTCAAGACGCATGGAGCCTATGCAAGCTCATCAAGTTCATGCTAGGCGAGTATCAGAAGGAAAACGAGACCAACGAGAACTGGATGGAGTGATTCCACGGAATGTGGGAAGCGATAAAACAGCATGGAGGGAGCATCTGGCACCATCCATCGCTCATCCAAGACAGGGCTCAGGAAATCGCGGGGGCAGGCAATGCAGCCACCGCTGATCAAATCAGACAGGCCGAAGAAGCCATGGAGAACGAGATGAAAGCAATGTTCATGTTGGCGGGAGCCAACAGGGCGAGACACGGCAAGTTTCGCACCCATCTGGAGAATTCTTACACCGTTGGACGGAATGAATACCCCGCAAATACCACCGAGCTCCTGTCCATGTTGAACAACTGGAAGAATGACGGGGACACACGGCATTACAACCATGTCCAGGCAAGGATGGATGAAGATGACGGCCTGAACTTTATTCAGGAGGGCTAGCAGGAAAAGGGCACCGATGAAACGAGAGGAGTCAGCATGATGCAGTCACGGGGCGGTAAAGGCAAGGGAATCTTGAGGAAGTCGTCGTACCAAGCCGCGAGGTCAAGTGATGTAACAACCAACAAACAGGGTGACATCAGGAATCGACCATGAGTGCACTGCGGAGGGGACCACGGGCTGGAGGACTACCCGCAGATAACCAAGGCCGAGCTTGGAGAGATCCTAGTGCAGCTTGGAGGTCCCAGAGAGGGCAGCATGATCTTCCAGGACAAGGAGGAGAAGGACAGCGCTTTAAAACGTCACTACTTATACTCCGATACCTGCTCCACGGAAGATCAAATGGTGGTCCCCGACTACCTCAAGAACATCCGGAAAGTAGACAGTCCTCTGACCCTATACACAAACGCAGGAAAGAGCGAAACCAACCAGCAAGGAGACCTGGGAAACACCACCTTCTGGTTGGACGAAGGCGGGATAGCCAATGTCATTTCACTGCGCACACTGGAGAGCAAGTTCAAGGTCACCTACGATAGCACGAAGGAAGGAGGGGCTTTCCTTTGTGAGACCCCAAAAGGAATTGTCAAGTTTGAGAGATGCCCAATGACTGGCTTCCCATACGTGGATATGAACAAGTACGGCCAGAAGGCGGCCGCCATGATGGTGCAGACAGTAAGAAAAATGATGAAAGGTACACAAGAGAGGAGGTTGAGCGAGCCATCCTTGCTAGAAAGATGCAAGCTAGGGCAGGGCACCCCAATGAGGCCGCATACAAGAGGGAGGTAAGTCGGCAAAGTGCCAGCTCACTGTTTCACAACTCTCCCGTAACTCACAAGGACATAACAAATGCTCGTGCCATATTCGGTCCTTCATTACCGTGCATCAAAGGAAAATGGACCAGGGGAAGGCCCGACCCAGTAAGACCCGAATACGTGGGGATACCGGTGGAGCTGATAGACGAGTATAAATACAGACACTAGCAGCTGACATGATGTTCGTGTCTGGACTGCCGTTCCTGGTGACATTGTCGAGGAGAGTGTGATATGTTACCATACAATTTGTACCGAAAAGAACAGCGGGCGAGCTGGCAAACGCAATGAAGATGGTAGTAGGACTGTACAGGAGGGCAGGGATAATTTGTCAAACTGCTTTAATTGACGGAGAATTCGAAAAGATAAAGCAAAAACTAATTAATATAATTGAGGTCAACATCACAGCAAAAAACGAGCATGTACCAGAGATTGAGAGGAAAATTCGGCACATAAAGGAGAGATTAAGGAGCATGAAGGCTGACCTACCATACCAAATACTGCCGAACATAATGATTAAGTGAATGGTGCTCCATGCTGGGTTGTTCCTCAACGCCTACGTCGACAAACAAGGGATTTCTAATGAATATTCACCGAGGGAAATTATTTTAAGATGGCAGCTATGATGGGACAAACATTGTAAGCATCAATTCGGTGCGTACGGCCAAGCTTACAACGACCCAGGCTCCACGCAAACTAACACACAACAGGCCAGATCTAGCGACGTCATATGCTTGGGCCCGATGGGCAACATTCAAGGAAGCTATTACTTTGTCGATTTGGATACCAAGGCAGTTATAAAGAGGGGGAGGTTCCAAGAGCTACCGGTACCTGGCAGTGTAATTAAGAAGATAGAAACATGGGGACGGCGAGACAAGCAGACCGGGGTTATTAGGTTTGCGAATCGGAATAACGATCCATACGAGTGGAACGACGAACATGAACCATTAATAGAGGATAACGCACCTGAGCCAGAACAAGCGCCATTCCCGGATATCCCTGCAGAGACCCCAGGAGTGGAGATTGAAGCTAATGTCCCAACACTGGTGAAGCCTACATGCACTTTACGATGGGAGCCACGGATCTGGTGACACCAATACCGGTATACCAAGACAAGTTGCAGGTGCTCGGGGTGATCATGGTACAGCTCAGCCTGAAGGAAGGACTAAAAAGGTTTGGTCAGAGGGGGAAGCAGGGGGCATTGAAGGAAATGAGACAGTTGCACGACATGAGGACCTTTTCCCCCCGTGACCCCAAGACATTGACTCGGGAGGAGCGGCGCAAGGCACTATCCTTGATGATCTTTCTTAAGGAGAAGGAATCAGGGGAGGTAAAAGGCAGAACCTGCCTGAATGGCTTGCCGCAAAGAGAATACATAAGAAAAGAAGATGCAGCTTCGCCTACCGTGGCAACGACTCTGTTTTCCTTACCGGGGCGATGGACGCGTACCAAGCGAGAGACGTGGCATATATTGATCTCCCCGGGGCCTTCCTATACACTCTGACGGACGAGAAAGTGATCATGGTAGTTCGAGGGGAGCTCTGTGAGTTGATGTGTTTGGTGGAACCGAAGTTGTACCGTAAATATGTCTGCAAAGACAAAAGGGGACAGCATGTCCTGTACGTAGAATTGTACAAATCTCTGTACGGGCTCATGCATTCAGCCCTGCTCTTCTATAAGAAACTGCATAAAGAGTTAGAAGACTACGGCATGCGAATGAACCCATACGACATGTGCGTAGCAAACAAGGATACGAAACACGGGCAACTCACCGTCCTATGGCACGTCGATGACTTGAAGCTATCGTGCAGGAGCAAACTAGAAGTGACGAAGCTGATTTGCTACCTGAGGAGGATTTATGGTGACAAGATGACTATCAAGCGAGGAGGAAAAGGTAAGTATCTCGGGATGAACCTGGACTTCACTGAGCTGGGCGTATTCCAAGTGGACATGTTGCAATACGTAAAGGATATACTGGATGGTTTTCCAGAGCAAATAGTGAAGACAAGTCCGACTCCACACTCTGACAGTCACAACTTCATCTGTCGAATTTTTAGTATGCTTTAGTATCACGACATTGCACAACTCCTCACTGTCATGAAAAAACAATGAAAGTGACAGAAAAAACAAATGACATTTTGCCCCAAGCACTTCCACTGCAACAGAAGTTGTAAGCAACAATGTCACTGCACACACAAAATTACAGGCCATAAAACTAAGTGTGAAAGAAGGATGAATTCTGGGCACAGCCCTGAAGTACAATATTTGTTGTTGAATTTGCAGTAGGTTGCAAGTGAACAAAATAATTGAATCTCAAAAAAGTCCTGACAGAATTATGATGATGCCACAAAAACCTCTACAGCAACAGCACATGGTAATGATTTTTCCATTGCCATGATCAATGTGATTGCAAGTAAAGTCAAAGAAATATTTGGCTTGGCCACTGCTAGTGCTACTGTTACAGTGTCACTGCCACCCATCCCGCCTGGAGTGCAGCACTGTCAGTACAAGCTATTATTTTGTATAAGTTGGTTGTTATGCCATACATGGACAATATAGCTGATACAGGAAAAAAGTAATCAATGCATTGGATCAGTAACTCTCTCATGAGATGGATGTCATAGAGGTTGCCAACCGAGTATGAAAGAAGTAGTACTTCTGGGTACTGCCCAGAATTACAACTTAAACACTTGAGTTTTCAGTAACATCAATAACTTGACAAAGTCACCTTTCTTTAGTGTTATTTAACAACAAATAACTTTGCCCAGCCACTTTTACTGCAATAAAAGTTGTAACAAACAATGCCACCACACACAAAACATTACAGGCCCACAACTGAAGTGTTAAAGAAATAGTAATTCTAGGCAAAGCACTGAATGACAACTCTAGCAGTTGTGCCTTCAGTACATTGCAATTACACAAAATGATTACATCATGGAAATATGTAGGGTACATGGGAAAGGACACACCATGAAAAAAATGTGTTAAAACATGGTTGCGGGGAATAACACCCATAAGGTTTCAGTATAGATGTTACATGAATGGTATGTTTGCATCAAACTTCTCCAAAGTAATCTACAGAAGCCCCATAGTTCCTCATTAATTTTGTTGACCAGAGAGTTGACTAATCAAAGTCCTTTCTAGCCAAAAGTTTTACAATGTAGCTGAGAAACTTTCTGCTGAAGTGATGTTAGCATTTGTCAACTACTGAAAGCTCCAAACTTGGCAGCATATAGCAATCTTGCTAGTTGTGATTGCTTTGAGTTTTGACTTGGGTCTCATTTCTCAAAAGTACCACTACATATAATAGAGGAATGGCCCAAAATGACCTTTTGTAGTGTAATTTTTATTAATGATTTTATCCTTCTAGTCATTCAGAATCTCCCCGTATATGTGTACTTAAACTTAAAGAGGGTTGTAGGCATATGACGGTCTATGTCAGTACACAACCTAAGCTAACAGTTAGGATGAAATTATTATGTAGTTATTCGGAAATTGACATTCCAGGTGATTGGAAATTATGTCTATGGGCTATTTGGTGGATTGAGAGTGAGGACTGCAAATTACCAGTCCTCATGCTTTTAATATGAAAATGTTCATGGTGAATTGATTTGTGTCACATTTGACTATTTGTGAAGTTTTTTAGTGGGAAGTACTTCTTGTGATGTGAAGAGTTTTTCTGTGAACATGATTTGTGTCTTCCAGTGACACCACTTCTTGTGAAGAGAAGTGTGTATACTTCCTTTGTTGTGGAAGTTTATTGATTTGGGCCAATTTAGAGCCTGGTTTGGTTTCAAAAGCCCTGAGAGCTACCTTGGCTCATGTCACTCGCCCCAACAAATGGAGCAAAAAGGCATCAATGCACACACAAAAGTAAAACCTCCCAAGGAAAAGCTAATGTCAGGTAGGAAAAAAGATGATGTAGCATGTGACAAAGTATACGTGTTTTGTGGAGAGAGGGGATAATGTGAATGTTGTTTATTTTATTCAAAAAAGGATGTTACTCTTGTAATGTTTGATCATTCAGATTTAGTTCCACGTTGAACCCTTACAGTGCCATTTGCATGAACTGACGTGATTGCCCAAGGATCACTTTCATACCGGCTCTTAAGCAGCAGTACTTTGTCGCCAGGTTGATAATCTCAGTATACGCATGCTTTATTCTCCCTGGTTGTGTGGTTTTCCATTTGGATCTGTCTGTACTCCCGTATTGACCAGTCAGCAAGGTAAAAGGACATCAAACAACACGTTGCACACAAAAATAGCTGCATCTGGTGAGGTTTTGAGTACTGTGCAATAGGTAGAGCAAATGGCCCATGCTGCATTTGTGAGAAAGTCAGCTATTTTGCCATGATTGTTTGATGCACCCGCTCGAGTATTGCATTCGCTTCGTGGGTTTCTGACATGGGGTGGCTTTCGCTTAAGATCATATGAATCACAGAGGGTCTCAAAGTGAAAATAGAATTCATTTCCATTGTCGTAGATGATGTATTGACTATGTGGGTAACTGCTATACCAGGTCCTGTTTACTAAGTTTCCTATAGTTGCTGAGAATTTGTCAAAGTAGGGTTGTGTTGTATGGATATGCGAGTTTGTGCCCATTGGCCCCTTTGGGGAATATCAAGCCCAGATGGCTGTGACACCAGCAACTCAACAATTTCAATCCACCTTGTTGCTGAGTCAATCATTGTGATGCACATAAAGTCAGTTTGTGTCTTGTCCCTGGCGCTGATTGTGTATGGTCCTATGAGGTCCACACATAGTTCCTATTCAGATTTTGTCATAGCCTGCATTGATGGCACTTTGCCATATATGTGTTGTTTGCGCTTGTTCACTTCGCGGCTGTTGTTCTGACACCTTTCCAATACATTGAGATATGAAGAGTTTCTTTGAGACGTTAAGTCCCGGGGTGTTGTAGATAGTAGTGATTCCAGGCTACTGCATGATGTTTCAGGCTTTTGGAATCACCATTTTATTGTCTTTGCATAGTACTTTGACATTTTTGACCAATTGTGTGGAATATCCCTGCTTTTCAGCTTCTGTTTGTAGCACTGGGTCGTGTTGTTGTGCCTCCGCTATCTCTCTGGTTGCGAGGGGATAGATGGAGTCCTCCGCATCTTGATTGGCAAAGACCACGTTCATGCATTCCTTGAAGTTGCCAATGGATTCACTATGCTCTTGTGTTGTGTTGTAGTAACACCAGCAATGTTGACCTGTCATCCTTGACGGGTCTGTAGTCCAGTAGTGACATGGCATCCACAACTGTATTGTGGATGCCTTTTATGTAGTGGGGCTGTATTCTTCTAGGAGTTATCTCCAGCACTACATTTTATCAGAGGTCAGGCCTAGACCATCCTACGTTAGATTTTTATGGTCAGTACAGACCATCAATTGTTGTCCCCAACACATGCCTTTGAACTCTTTCAGTGTTTCTAGCATGGTCAGTAGTAATTGTTCAGTCACACTATATTTTTGCTGTGTTCAAGTCAGTTTTTGATTGAAAAACGCTATCGGCCTGTTATTTTGAGTTATCACAGCTCCTAATTGTAACTTGGAGCTTTCAGAGTAGATCTCAAAGCCCTGAGAGTAGTCAGTGTAGGCCAAGGTAACATCTCTAGTGATGGTTGCATTTACGTTGTCAAATGCCTGTTGATGGCCAGCATTCCAATGACAGGGTCATTTCTTTGTTTTGGGGATTGCCTGTGCGGTCTTTTGTTGTGGCTTTATCCCATATCCAGATAAACCATATCCTAGGTATCACTGCAAACGAAAAACACCGGTAACCTCCCCGTACACTCGAGTGTACGGGGAGGTTACCGGAGCCCCCGGAATGGTATCTTCCGGTAACCTCCCGGTACACTTCTGTAACCCTCCCGTAAACTAGTGTACGGGAGGGTTACCGGAGTCTACCGGGAGGTTACCGGAAACTCAAGACCAAATGGAGCTTTCGGATTTATTTCTACGTACGATAGGAATTGGTACTTTTTTACAGGAAAACAGATTTCTCAGTAAGTCTTAGAATCGATATCAATCTAATTAGTGGCTATAACAGCATTACTTAGTAGCTAAAAAAATGTTTACCGGTGGCATACCGGAAGTGTACGGGAGGGTAACCGGAAGGTTACGGGAAGGCTACCGGAGAGTACCGGAGGGTTACCGGAGCATACGGGAGGGCTACCGGAACGTTACAGGAGGGCTACCAGGAGGGCTACTTACTGTTGGACTACAATAATAGAGTATGTGTAATTTATCTCCACTAATATAATTAAACATACTACATTAACATATTTTAGGGGCCCGCCCAACACATCGCCCACCAAAAGGACACAGGTGCCAAAATATCAGCCCCAAGCTGCTCCAAGATGAAAAACGATACTGTGGACAATATTATCACCAAGGTAGAAGATAATTAATTATTTAATCGAAACTAAGCTGAAATGAAAACAATTGTAATATAGTTTGACTTCAATAACTCACAATAAAAATTTACATGCCTCTGCCAAACGTTGTTGGCAACACGGCGGTGCAAGGCAAATGCCAAACTCAGTCTGTGGACTGAGTTTCGCTGTTCCCGTGCCTATCCTGAAATAAAATAATTGAAAATTAGATATAGTCAAGACAAGTGTAAAAATAATTGTATTCCATGCAACTCACCTCTGTTAATATACTCGCCGCTGCCAAATATCGTTGGCAACACGGCGGTGCAAAGTGAAATCCCAAACTCAGTCTGTTGACTGAGTTTTGGGGATTTCTGAACTGGGCCTGTAACTATTTAATTGAAAAAAATTAACAGGTGTTGAGTATAATAGGGTGAAAAAAGATGAGTTCATGAAAACTCACCCCCAAAATATACCCGCCAATGCCAATTGTTCTTGGCAACACGGCGGTCCAAGGCGGAATGCCTAACTCAGTCTGCGTGGACTGAGTTTCGGCGATTTCGCCAGTAGACCTGTAACTAATTAATTGAAAAAAAAATAACAGGTGTTGAGTATAATAGGGTGAAAAAAGATGAGTTCATGAAAACTCACCCCAAAATATACCGGCCGTTGCCAATCGTTCTTGGCAACACGGCGGTCAAGCGGAATGCCTAACTCAGTCTGTGGACTGAGTTTCGCGATTTTGCCAGTAGACCTGTAACTAATTAATTGAAAAAAATTAGCATGTGTTGAGTACAATAGTGTGAACAAAGATGAGTTCATGAAAACTCACCCCAAAATATACCGCCGCTGCCAATCGTTCTTGGCAACATGGCGGTCCAAGGCGGAATGTCTAACTCAGTCTGTGGACTGAGTTTCGGCGATTTTGCCTGTAGACCTGTAACTATTTAATTGAAAAAAATGGACGTGTGGTGAGTATAGTGGTGTAGAACATGAAGAGTTTTAAATATCTTACCCCCAAAATATACCGGCCGCTGCCAATTGTTGTTGGCAACACGGCGGTCCAAGGCGGAATGCCTAACTCAGTCTGTGGACTGAGTTTCAACGATTTCGCCGGTAGGCCTGCAACTATTTAATTGAAAAACAATTTGCTGTGTGGTGAGTATAATATTGTAGAACAAGACAAAATCTTGATTACTCACCCCCAAAATATACTGGCCTCTGCCAATTGTTGTTGGCAACACAGCGGTGCAAGGCGGGAGGGATCACTCAGTCTGTGGACTGAGTTTCGGCCGTTCCCATGATGGGCCGCTGAGGTATCAGTGATGTAATTGAAAAGAATACACATGTGTGATGTGAAAGCAGTGAGAGGGCGCACTGCTACAGTTGTGTCTGGGTCAAGCACCATTGTTGTAGTATGGTACCATACGTAGATATACTAAACTGTATTATCATACGAATATGCCACACAAGAATTAGGTGACGTGATACAAAGGAATAAGTAACAAACAGGTAGACACACTACACCAATTTTCAGCCCCACTTATTATTCTTATGTTGTGTTCTTATTTTTTGGCGCAGTCACTTGTGGTAGTACCATATTTTGAATTTATGAATAGGCCCAAAACAAACTCACCAAATGAAATCATAGATCAAGCCTAGAATTGAAACCAAAACTAGACCCAACAGGTGATCTTGCAGTTTACAACTCGTGATTCGCAAAATGTGAGTCATGAAACAAAAAACCACTCCAAAGATATTTTTTGCTTCAAAGCTTAGTGTGATAAACAAAAATGCGGCTTGAGTAATGTATAAAAACCCATAACCCACCCGTACACTCTTGAAATTCCGGCCCACCCGTACACTCTTGAAATTCCGGTAACCTCCCCGTACACTCTGACATTTTGTGAGTGTACGGGAGGTTACCGTGTTTTTCGTTTGCAGTGATTCTGTTTCCACGGCACAGAACATAAACTTGCAAGCATTGACCTTCAAACCTTAGTCTCGCAACCTGATGAGGACTCTCCTTAGCTTTGCTAGGTGGTTGTCCAGGTTACCCTTGGTGATGTGTAATAAACCATCAATCTAAGTTTGGATGAACTCAAGAGTTGCTATTAGCTCAGACATCTTAGCTTAGAAGGAGCCTGGAGAACATGCAACACCCATTGGTAGCCTTAGGAAAGAGTATTTACCCCACTGCAAGACAATGGTGCATATTTTGGATGTATCTGACTCCAATCTAATGGTTTTGTGGCCCATGTTCAAATCAATGGCTGTTGCATAAGTGAAGCCTTCTCATTTGTGTAGAACAGTACTGATTTTGGGGATTCGAAATGGTTTCCTTACCTTCAGTTTGTTAACTTCCTTGAAATTGCCAACAACCCATACAGTGCTGTCCTTCTTTGGTGCAATGAAGGTTGGTGAAGCCCATTCAGAGTCTACTTGCCACTTCACTACTCCCAATTTGCACTGTCTTTGGATTTCTTTTTTGGTTGTTTCCAGGTGCTTTTTTGATACCGGGAATGGTCGGCCATGGTGTGGTTTTTCTCCTCTTTCAGTTGTAGAGATACTAGGTCACAATCACAGTCACCCAATGTCCCATCAAACAGCTCCTTAAATTCTTGCAGCTTGAGTAACTTTGCTTGTTCTAGGTCATTAAGGTGTTTGTTGCAATTGTCATTGAAAATTACCCTGAGATCTGCTTTTTCATATTTAGCACCTCAGATTTTCATGAGTCATTTGGTGGCACCAAATGTCCTTTAGGTTCTGTGGCTGCGCTTTGATAGATGCTGTTGTTCACAGTTCACGCCCTCTCAAGCTTTGCTGTTTTCTGTAGATGATTGGTGTTTCTCATTGACAGCAAGATTTTGTCGGAGCGATTTGTTTTGTCTAAAAGTCTCAGACAATTCCTAACTCTTTCAGGGTATTACTAACAAGAATGATGTCAAACCCATGCGTGGTTGTGCTACTGTCATATTCAACCACATCAGGCTGTACAATGTATTCTTCACTAGTGGAATATTCAAAGAACTTGATCTTGATCTGTCTTCTTCCATTTGTTTGGAAGCTCTCATATGACGTATGCCGCCACTTTGGCACCTGCCGAGTCAGGCAAGGACAAGTTTTGTCTGCACCTTTTGGAAAGTATCCGGAAGATCCGGACTCCAACAGGACCTATATTTTGTTACTGGGGCGACTCTTTGGAGGTTGTTTGAATGCTCTTGAAGACTGACTTTCAGTTGCTGGTTCCATAATGGCAATTGTGGCCATGACACCAAGGCTGTCCTTGGTGTTTAGTTGGTTACTGTACTCACTCTTGGTTAGCTTGTGGTGTTCTGCTTTACCCACATCACCAGTTGTGTTGTCCTTGACAGCAACCATCAAAATCATACAACTTCCAGCAATTTCGACCTAACCATCATACAAATTGTGTATGTTTTTGACGAGTCGCAAAAAAGTGCAAACTATGTTGGGGGTCATCCTTTTTGTGTATCATGATCTGAGACACATCAAAATCATACAAATATTGCATGATTTTCATAATCCCCACGTGCCCGTTGCTTGGTATTCTCGATGTAAATCGGCCTGCAAAATGGCAACATTAACACATGAACGTTCATGCGTATTATTGATTTTTGATGTCTTTTATCTCTATCTTGCCTGAGGCAACTCAAGTGATTGAGATTTTGGTTAAGAAGCAATATTTAAGCTCTATAAAGCTGTTTTCATTTAAATATTCCATTTGGCTTCCTGAAGCATTTATGTCACCTGCAATTTATCTTAGCATTCATGAAATAATTATTTTGGTATGCAAATTGCTAGTAAACCCTTACA
Organism: Cyclotella cryptica; assembly: GCA_013187285.1. Taxonomy (NCBI): domain Eukaryota; phylum Bacillariophyta; class Thalassiosirophyceae; order Thalassiosirales; family Thalassiosiraceae; genus Cyclotella; species Cyclotella cryptica. Next base: position 43,317 of record JABMIG010000061.1, read on the forward strand.
TTAACGTTCAGGAAGTAATTTTCTAAATGTTGTCTTCATGAAATACTCTGGAAGTGTTGGCCATTTCACGGATGATCCCCCTTCTTCATTTCTTATCTAAATTAACTAATTGGTTATTGCTCTGCTGGTGCACTTCCAGCTTTAGCACATGTCACTGCAGCCATGTAAAAACTCCACTCCATTGCATCTGTCAATCATTGATGGGATGCACCAGGGTGAAGCATCCTTTTCGGGACCAAAAAGGTGGGGGGAACAAATCATGTCTTCAATAACTTTGATTTTCACATCACAAATTTCTTATGTTTTTCACCTGACATTTTTGGTCATCTCATCTACTACCCACCGAACAGATCACAATCAACCATTCAAACAGTATGCCCTTGGAGAGCGTCAGTGAATTGTCCCTTAAATTTGTGTACCACGTGAGCATAACAACTTGCAACCACAATGTTTTTTATTTGTCAAATTTTTACTAGACATCTTGAGTTTCCAGTTCCCCACTCTCCACAGTGAATGAACAACCCCTCAAAAAGTCCGCCTCAGATTGAGGGCCCTAACAGACCCACAAAATATTTGACGGAGCTTGTGCTGAGTTGAATTACATTTTTAATGGACCAATCAGGTGTGGGGATGGCGATGCTGCTGTCATTTTGTGTTGTGATTGTATCATGAAAATTCTTAAATCACTTAGCTTTCAGTCACCTCTCCCTCTTGATCCCGGAAAATTCAACTTCCTTGCAAACAATAATTTTCAGGTAAATAAAATTCAACTGCCTTGCAAACAATAATTCTCAGGTCAATTGCCATATGAATTGACAAAATGTATGGAGTGGCTTATCGTTGATCATTTTCTTATCATACAACTTTTGAATTGAGAGCTCACATTCACATTGTAAGCACCCAATTTTTGTCCATGCAGACCAGCCGACTCATTGTTACTTGAAGGATCATTTTTTCAAAAAGGGCTTCAAATAGTTATTTTGCATGTGATATGAGTTTTGTTTTTGACCTTTCAAAGAGCTGGCTCCTGCAGAGCAAGATCTCAATGATGTTAATATGCGTTATTTTCCTGTGAACTTGTGGGGGATACACACATGACAAAGATGGCCGGTTCTACTACTTATACTGTTAATATTTCTATAGGACCTGTCACACAAATAATCAATGCATTTGTGAATGAAGAGGGGCAGCATGTTGAGCTAAAGATGATTTTCTATATTATAATGGCATTTTATTTGCCACAGTGAGTATGGAATTTTGAAACCACTGATAGTGGAATTGCACCCCCCTCAGTTAGGCGAAAGCTTAGGTTAGCTGCATGCAAGCATAAATAGTAAGATAGATTCTTTCATCAGGATATTTTTCCTAGTAAATTAGGATGACCTTGATCTAATCCTTAAGAAGTTTTAGTACTATCATATAGGATTTTGATTTTTGTAGCTCATTTTTTGCATGACAAGGGTACACTATTGTTGGGATTCTCAACCAAATGGTAGGATGAGGACAAATGAGGCAGCTTAAATAGTAGAGTGTTTTTTTCACTAAGACTTTTTCATTATTAGATTATGAAGCCCGTAGCTAGAAATGTTAGCATTATTGTTACAATTCGACTTTTTACAAGTAATATCTTCGATCTTTTAGAACAAAAGAAGTATGACCTTGCAACACATACTTCAATCATTGAATCTGTAGAAAAACATGGTTTTTAAAGAAAGGTTGTTTACGGTGAAGGAGGAGGACGAGGCAATGCTGCTACCGGAGGAGCAGGCAATTCAATTTCATCGCACTATGGCACAGTTGTTGTTCTTATCGACGAGGGCGAGAAGAGACATACAAACTGCTGTCTCGTTCCTCACCACTAGAGTAAAAAAACGGATCAGGACGACTGGCGAAAGATTCAAAAAGTATTAGAGTATCTGAACGGGACCATCGAGCTAAAATTGAGAATAGAGGTGAAAGACTTATGAGTGATGCGCTGGTTCGTAGATGCGGCACACATGGTGCACTGGGATTGCAAAGGTCAGACCGGTGCAGCCATGACGATGGGAAGAGGAGCGGTCCTGAGTTACTCGTGGAAACAGAAGGTGAATACAAAGAGCTCGACAGAGACAGAGTTAGTGGGGGTGGATGATGCAATATCCAACATCCTATGGAGCCTGTATTTCTTGCAAGCCCAAGGATGCGGAACAAAGCATGCCATCATTTATCAGGACAACAAGAGTGCCATACTGCTGGAGTCAAATGGAAAATGGTCTAGCGGGAAAAGGACAAAGCACATCAAGGCAAAGTATTTCTTTGTAGCCGACAAAGTGGCTGAAGGGGATGTGCTTATTAAACACACACCCACCGAGACCATGTGGGCTGACATGAACACCAAGCCTAAGCAGGGCAAGGCGTTCCGAGTTGATCGTAGCAAGATGATGAACTGCCCGGAGGATCTCGGCGCGGACGACGATGGAGATGATGGGGATGAAATGGAGACGGTTTCAGAATGGGCAGAAAATGAGAATGCACCGATCCAGCCCACGGACATGACGCACGTTACCCATGACACCAAAAAGCATGTGACATGGGGAAGTTCGCAGGAGTGTGTTGGGAGTGGGCGAAAATTGGGAGGACACAGGAAGTGGGGCGTTCTGGCGTCAGCTATGGGTAGCGCTTTGCAGAGGCTCATCTAGCGCACGGAGTGCACAAAAGTGGTGTATAGTAAGTAGTAGTAGTGAGCGCGATGTGCTCACTTCTTTAAATTAATCTACGGTTTATCATCTCCGATTACACGTGAATCCGAAATCTCTCGAGAAGGGAGGGGACGAGGACGTCTCTCGCCAGGTTTTTCAACAGAGATACAGAATATAGCATTGATGAAGACGACGGGTTTGACAACTATGTGCAATCAACAGTGGATCCTGGTGCATCCATTTTCGTATTTACTTCGTTATTTTGTGCTGCGTCTCTTGTAGCGTTGCCGTTCCTTGTGAGTCTGGGCAATCGGCGGGCCTCCAAGCGAAAAGCGAGGAAAGAAAGTCGCGAACTTGAACACAACGAAAAGGAAACAATACCTGTTCTCGGCGAGAAATTCAATCAAAAGTTACGGATGGATTTGGCCAAGCCCTGGTTGGAGTTTGCAAAGATGGTAACATCATGTGCAGCACCGGTGATGATTGGTGTTGAATCATCCACATCATGGGTATACAGCAAGATAACACCCACAAATGCAATGCCTCTCATTTGGTCCGCTCGTGGGAACGGGTGCCCACTGGTCCCCCTGCTCGTGCCCGGTTGGGAGGGGATAGGAATTGCAGCAATTCTCGTTACCTATGTGATTGCTTTAAAATGTATGAAAATATTATTCGAAACGCACACACTTGACGGTAGTTGGGTCATGAGCTTTCATCTTTCAATATCTTATTTCCATGTAGAAAATCCATGCACAAGACACTTCCTGTATCGTGAAGCAGACATGAAAATATTTGATTTAAAATTTTAAGCCCAAAAAGATGGGCTGGACCAAGAAGCACTGCATGCTGTGCAAGAAGCATGGTGGGCCAGACAAATGTTACAACACACATGACTGCTGTTGGTTTAACAAAGACAGTACTCCCATGAAGAAAAATGGGGACACAGGTAAGCCCAATTGAAAAGAATAGAAAAAAAAAGAAGGTGCAAATGTTTTGCACTTTTTTCTTTTGAAGAGATTAGGAAAGCATTCCGCATGCAGTCTAGTGAGCACAAGAAACGCACCAATGACTCAGAAATTGATGATGATTCCGACTACAGTTCCTGAAGTTGTGGGTTGGTTGGCACTGGGGACTTACATACTTGTAAGAAATGTAAAGTATATGAATTAGTTAGAAACTATACTTACCCCAGTTGGGATAAAGCCATGCCACAAACTATATTAGAATTTAGTAATACAATTAATTTAAAAGTGACTCACTCAGAGAAATCCAAAAAATCTTGCAGCAGAAAGAACAACACCAACAACAGTGCTGGTATACCAATGTCAAAATCATACAAACTTTGATGATGAAATACCTATAAAACATAATACAATTAATAACAAATATGTATCACTTATGTAATGTATGTGATCAGAAAAAATTGCATGATATTACCTTTCTTTAAAAACCATGTTTTTCTACAGATTCAATGATTGAAGTATGTGTTGCAAGGTCATACTTCTTTTGTTCTAAAAGATCTAAGATATTACTTGTAAAAAGTCGAATTGTAACAATAATGCTAACATTTCTAGCTACGGGCTTCATAATCTAATAATGAAAAAGTCTTAGTGAAAAAAACACTCTACTATTTAAGCTGCCTCATTTGTCCTCATCCTACCATTTGGTTGAGAACCCCAACAATAGTGTACCCTTGTCATGCAAAAATGAGCTACAAAAATCAAAATCCTATATGATAGTACTAAAACTTCTTAAGGATTAGATCAAGGTCATCCTAATTTACTAGGAAAAATATCCTGATGAAAGAATCTATCTTACTATTTATGCTTGCATGCAGCTAACCTAAGCTTTAGCCTAACTGAGGGGGGTGCAATTCCACTATCAGTGGTTTCAAAATTCCATACTCACTGTGGCAAATAAAATGCCATTATAATATAGAAAATCATCTTTAGCTCAACATGCTGCCCCTCTTCATTCACAAATGCATTGATTATTTGTGTGACAGGTCCTATAGAAATATTAACAGTATAAGTAGTAGAACCGCCATCTTTGTCATGTGTGTATCCCCACAAGTTCACAGGAAAATAACGCATATTAACATCATTGAGATCTTGCTCTGCAGGAGCCAGCTCTTTGAAAGGTCAAAAACAAAACTCATATCACATGCAAAATAACTATTTGAAGCCCTTTTGAAAAATGATCCTTCAAGTAACAATGAGTCGGCTGGTCTGCATGGACAAAAATTGGGTGCTTACAATGTGAATGTGAGCTCTCAATTCAAAAGTTGTATGATAAGAAAATGATCAACGATAAGCCACTCCATACATTTTGTCAATTCATATGGCAATTGACCTGAGAATTATTGTTTGCAAGGCAGTTGAATTTTATTTACCTGAAAATTATTGTTTGCAAGGAAGTTGAATTTTCCGGGATCAAGAGGGAGAGGTGACTGAAAGCTAAGTGATTTAAGAATTTTCATGATACAATCACAACACAAAATGACAGCAGCATCGCCATCCCCACACCTGATTGGTCCATTAAAAATGTAATTCAACTCAGCACAAGCTCCGTCAAATATTTTGTGGGTCTGTTAGGGCCCTCAATCTGAGGCGGACTTTTTGAGGGGTTGTTCATTCACTGTGGAGAGTGGGGAACTGGAAACTCAAGATGTCTAGTAAAAATTTGACAAATAAAAAACATTGTGGTTGCAAGTTGTTATGCTCACGTGGTACACAAATTTAAGGGACAATTCACTGACGCTCTCCAAGGGCATACTGTTTGAATGGTTGATTGTGATCTGTTCGGGTGGGTAGTAGATGAGATGACCAAAAATGTCAGGTGAAAAACATAAGAAATTTGTGATGTGAAAATCAAAGTTATTGAAGACATGATTTGTTCCCCCCACCTTTTTGGTCCCGAAAAGGATGCTTCACCCTGGTGCATCCCATCAATGATTGACAGATGCAATGGAGTGGAGTTTTTACATGGCTGCAGTGACATGTGCTAAAGCTGGAAGTGCACCAGCAGAGCAATAACCAATTAGTTAATTTAGATAAGAAATGAAGAAGGGGGATCATCCGTGAAATGGCCAACACTTCCAGAGTATTTCATGAAGACAACATTTAGAAAATTACTTCCTGAACGTTAATGTAAGGGTTTACTAGCAATTTGCATACCAAAATAATTATTTCATGAATGCTAAGATAAATTGCAGGTGACATAAATGCTTCAGGAAGCCAAATGGAATATTTAAATGAAAACAGCTTTATAGAGCTTAAATATTGCTTCTTAACCAAAATCTCAATCACTTGAGTTGCCTCAGGCAAGATAGAGATAAAAGACATCAAAAATCAATAATACGCATGAACGTTCATGTGTTAATGTTGCCATTTTGCAGGCCGATTTACATCGAGAATACCAAGCAACGGGGCACGTGGGGGATTATGAAAATCATGCAATATTTGTATGATTTTGATGTGTCTCAGATCATGATACACAAAAAGGATGACCCCCAACATAGTTTGCACTTTTTTGCGACTCGTCAAAAACATACACAATTTGTATGATGGTTAGGTCGAAATTGCTGGAAGTTGTATGATTTTGATGGTTGCTGTCAAGGACAACACAACTGGTGATGTGGGTAAAGCAGAACACCACAAGCTAACCAAGAGTGAGTACAGTAACCAACTAAACACCAAGGACAGCCTTGGTGTCATGGCCACAATTGCCATTATGGAACCAGCAACTGAAAGTCAGTCTTCAAGAGCATTCAAACAACCTCCAAAGAGTCGCCCCAGTAACAAAATATAGGTCCTGTTGGAGTCCGGATCTTCCGGATACTTTCCAAAAGGTGCAGACAAAACTTGTCCTTGCCTGACTCGGCAGGTGCCAAAGTGGCGGCATACGTCATATGAGAGCTTCCAAACAAATGGAAGAAGACAGATCAAGATCAAGTTCTTTGAATATTCCACTAGTGAAGAATACATTGTACAGCCTGATGTGGTTGAATATGACAGTAGCACAACCATGCATGGGTTTGACATCATTCTTGTTAGTAATACCCTGAAAGAGTTAGGAATTGTCTGAGACTTTTAGACAAAACAAATCGCTCCGGACAAAATCTTGCTGTCAATGAGAAACACCAATCATCTACAGAAAACAGCAAAGCTTGAGAGGGCGTGAACTGTGAACAACAGCATCTATCAAAGCGCAGCCACAGAACCTAAAGGACATTTGGTGCCACCAAATGACTCATGAAAATCTGAGGTGCTAAATATGAAAAAAGCAGATCTCAGGGTAATTTTCAATGACAATTGCAACAAACACCTTAATGACCTAGAACAAGCAAAGTTACTCAAGCTGCAAGAATTTAAGGAGCTGTTTGATGGGACATTGGGTGACTGTGATTGTGACCTAGTATCTCTACAACTGAACGAGGAGAAAAACCACACCATGGCCGACCATTCCCGGTATCAAAAAAGCACCTGGAAACAACCAAAAAAGAAATCCAAAGACAGTGCAAATTGGGAGTAGTGAAGTGGCAAGTAGACTCTGAATGGGCTTCACCAACCTTCATTGCACCAAAGAAGGACAGCACTGTATGGGTTGTTGGCAATTTCAAGGAAGTTAACAAACTGAAGGTAAGGAAACCATTTCCAATCCCCAAAATCAGTACTGTTCTACACAAATGAGAAGGCTTCACTTATGCAACAGCCATTGATTTGAACATGGGCCACAAAACCATTAGATTGGAGTCAGATGCATCCAAAATATGCACCATTGTCTTGCAGTGGGGTAAATACTCTTTCCTAAGGCTACCAATGGGTGTTGCATGTTCTCCAGGCTCCTTCTAAGCTAAGATGTCTGAGCTAATAGCAACTCTTGAGTTCATCCAAACTTAGATTGATGGTTTATTACACATCACCAAGGGTAACCTGGACAACCACCTAGCAAAGCTAAGGAGAGTCCTCATCAGGTTGCGAGACTAAGGTTTGAAGGTCAATGCTTGCAAGTTTATGTTCTGTGCCGTGGAAACAGAATCACTGCAAACGAAAAACACCGGTAACCTCCCCGTACACTCACAAAATGTCAGAGTGTACGGGGAGGTTACCGGAATTTCAAGAGTGTACGGGTGGGCCGGAATTTCAAGAGTGTACGGGTGGGTTATGGGTTTTTATACATTACTCAAGCCGCATTTTTGTTTATCACACTAAGCTTTGAAGCAAAAAATATCTTTGGAGTGGTTTTTTGTTTCATGACTCACATTTTGCGAATCACGAGTTGTAAACTGCAAGATCACCTGTTGGGTCTAGTTTTGGTTTCAATTCTAGGCTTGATCTATGATTTCATTTGGTGAGTTTGTTTTGGGCCTATTCATAAATTCAAAATATGGTACTACCACAAGTGACTGCGCCAAAAAATAAGAACACAACATAAGAATAATAAGTGGGGCTGAAAATTGGTGTAGTGTGTCTACCTGTTTGTTACTTATTCCTTTGTATCACGTCACCTAATTCTTGTGTGGCATATTCGTATGATAATACAGTTTAGTATATCTACGTATGGTACCATACTACAACAATGGTGCTTGACCCAGACACAACTGTAGCAGTGCGCCCTCTCACTGCTTTCACATCACACATGTGTATTCTTTTCAATTACATCACTGATACCTCAGCGGCCCATCATGGGAACGGCCGAAACTCAGTCCACAGACTGAGTGATCCCTCCCGCCTTGCACCGCTGTGTTGCCAACAACAATTGGCAGAGGCCAGTATATTTTGGGGTGAGTAATCAAGATTTTGTCTTGTTCTACAATATTATACTCACCACACAGCAAATTGTTTTTCAATTAAATAGTTGCAGGCCTACCGGCGAATCGTTGAAACTCAGTCCACAGACTGAGTTAGGCATTCCGCCTTGGACCGCCGTGTTGCCAACAACAATTGGCAGCGGCCGGTATATTTTGGGGGTAAGATATTTAAAACTCTTCATGTTCTACACCACTATACTCACCACACGTCCATTTTTTTCAATTAAATAGTTACAGGTCTACAGGCAAAATCGCGAAACTCAGTCCACAGACTGAGTTAGGCATTCCGCCTTGGACCGCCATGTTGCCAAGAACGATTGGCAGCGGCCGGTATATTTTGGGGGTGAGTTTTCATGAACTCATCTTTGTTCACACTATTGTACTCAACACATGCTAATTTTTTTCAATTAATTAGTTACAGGTCTACTGGCAAAATCGCCGAAACTCAGTCCACAGACTGAGTTAGGCATTCCGCCTTGGACCGCCGTGTTGCCAACAACAATTGGCAGCGGCCGGTATATTTTGGGGGTAAGATATTTAAAACTCTTCATGTTCTACACCACTATACTCACCACACGTCCATTTTTTTCAATTAAATAGTTACAGGTCTACAGGCAAAATCGCCGAAACTCAGTCCACAGACTGAGTTAGGCATTCCGCCTTGGACCGCCATGTTGCCAAGAACGATTGGCAGCGGCCGGTATATTTTGGGGGTGAGTTTTCATGAACTCATCTTTGTTCACACTATTGTACTCAACACATGCTAATTTTTTTCAATTAATTAGTTACAGGTCTACTGGCAAAATCGCCGAAACTCAGTCCACAGACTGAGTTAGGCATTCCGCCTTGGACCGCCGTGTTGCCAAGAACGATTGGCAACGGCCGGTATATTTTGGGGTGAGTTTTCATGAACTCATCTTTTTTCACCCTATTATACTCAACACCTGTTATTTTTTTTTCAATTAATTAGTTACAGGTCTACTGGCGAATCGCCGAAACTCAGTCCACAGACTGAGTTAGGCATTCGCCTTGGACCGCCGTGTTGCCAAGAACAATTGGCATTGGCGGGTATATTTTGGGGGTGAGTTTTCATGAACTCATCTTTTTTCACCCTATTATACTCAACACCTGTTAATTTTTTTCAATTAAATAGTTACAGGCCCAGTTCAGAAATCCCCAAAACTCAGTCAACAGACTGAGTTTGGGATTTCACTTTGCACCGCCGTGTTGCCAACGATATTTGGCAGCGGCGAGTATATTAACAGAGGTGAGTTGCATGGAATACAATTATTTTTACACTTGTCTTGACTATATCTAATTTTCAATTATTTTATTTCAGGATAGGCACGGGAACAGCCGAAACTCAGTCCACAGACTGAGTTTGGCATTTGCCTTGCACCGCCGTGTTGCCAACAACGTTTGGCAGAGGCATGTAAATTTTTATTGTGAGTTATTGAAGTCAAACTATATTACAATTGTTTTCATTTCAGCTTAGTTTCGATTAAATAATTAATTATCTTCTACCTTGGTGATAATATTGTCCACAGTATCGTTTTTCATCTTGGAGCAGCTTGGGGCTGATATTTTGGCACCTGTGTCCTTTTGGTGGGCGATGTGTTGGGCGGGCCCCTAAAATATGTTAATGTAGTATGTTTAATTATATTAGTGGAGATAAATTACACATACTCTATTATTGTAGTCCAACAGTAAGTAGCCCTCCCGGTAGCCCTCCTGTAACGTTCCGGTAGCCCTCCCGTATGCTCCGGTAACCCTCCGGTACTCTCCGGTAGCCTTCCCGTAACCTTCCGGTTACCCTCCCGTACACTTCCGGTATGCCACCGGTAAACATTTTTTTAGCTACTAAGTAATGCTGTTATAGCCACTAATTAGATTGATATCGATTCTAAGACTTACTGAGAAATCTGTTTTCCTGTAAAAAAGTACCAATTCCTATCGTACGTAGAAATAAATCCGAAAGCTCCATTTGGTCTTGAGTTTCCGGTAACCTCCCGGTAGACTCGGTAACCCTCCCGTACACTAGTTTACGGAGGGTTACAGAAGTGTACCGGGAGGTTACCGGAAGATACCATTCGGGGGCTCGGTAACCTCCCCGTACACTCGAGTGTACGGGGAGGTTACCGGTGTTTTTCGTTTGCAGTGATACCTAGGATATGGTTTATCTGGATATGGGATAAAGCCACAACAAAAGACCGCACAGGCAATCCCCAAAACAAAGAAATGACCCTGTCATTGGAATGCTGGCCATCAACAGGCATTTGACAACGTAAATGCAACCATCACTAGAGATGTTACCTTGGCCTACACTGACTACTCTCAGGGCTTTGAGATCTACTCTGAAAGCTCCAAGTTACAATTAGGAGCTGTGATAACTCAAAATAACAGGCCGATAGCGTTTTTCAATCAAAAACTGACTTGAACACAGCAAAAATATAGTGTGACTGAACAATTACTACTGACCATGCTAGAAACACTGAAAGAGTTCAAAGGCATGTGTTGGGGACAACAATTGATGGTCTGTACTGACCATAAAAATCTAACGTAGGATGGTCTAGGCCTGACCTCTGATAAAATGTAGTGCTGGAGATAACTCCTAGAAGAATACAGCCCCACTACATAAAAGGCATCCACAATACAGTTGTGGATGCCATGTCACTACTGGACTACAGACCCGTCAAGGATGACAGGTCAACATTGCTGGTGTTACTACAACACAACACAAGAGCATAGTGAATCCATTGGCAACTTCAAGGAATGCATGAACGTGGTCTTTGCCAATCAAGATGCGGAGGACTCCATCTATCCCCTCGCAACCAGAGAGATAGCGGAGGCACAACAACACGACCCAGTGCTACAAACAGAAGCTGAAAAGCAGGGATATTCCACACAATTGGTCAAAAATGTCAAAGTACTATGCAAAGACAATAAAATGGTGATTCCAAAAAGCCTGAAACATCATGCAGTAGCCTGGAACCACTACTATCTACAACACCCCGGGACTTAACGTCTCAAAGAAACTCTTCATATCTCAATGTATTGGAAAGGTGTCAGAACAACAGCCGCGAAGTGAACAAGCGCAAACAACACATATATGGCAAAGTGCCATCAATGCAGGCTATGACAAAATCTGAATAGGAACTATGTGTGGACCTCATAGGACCATACACAATCAGCGCCAGGGACAAGACACAAACTGACTTTATGTGCATCACAATGATTGACTCAGCAACAAGGTGGATTGAAATTGTTGAGTTGCTGGTGTCACAGCCATCTGGGCTTGATATTCCCCAAAGGGGCCAATGGGCACAAACTCGCATATCCATACAACACAACCCTACTTTGACAAATTCTCAGCAACTATAGGAAACTTAGTAAACAGGACCTGGTATAGCAGTTACCCACATAGTCAATACATCATCTACGACAATGGAAATGAATTCTATTTTCACTTTGAGACCCTCTGTGATTCATATGATCTTAAGCGAAAGCCACCCCATGTCAGAAACCCACGAGCGAATGCAATACTCGAGCGGGTGCATCAAACAATCATGGCAAAATAGCTGACTTTCTCACAAATGCAGCATGGGCCATTTGCTCTACCTATTGCACAGTACTCAAAACCTCACCAGATGCAGCTATTTTTGTGTGCAACGTGTTGTTTGATGTCCTTTTACCTTGCTGACTGGTCAATACGGGAGTACAGACAGATCCAAATGGAAAACCACACAACCAGGGAGAATAAAGCATGCGTATACTGAGATTATCAACCTGGCGACAAAGTACTGCTGCTTAAGAGCCGGTATGAAAGTGATCCTTGGGCAATCACGTCAGTTCATGCAAATGGCACTGTAAGGGTTCAACGTGGAACTAAATCTGAATGATCAAACATTACAAGAGTAACATCCTTTTTTGAATAAAATAAACAACATTCACATTATCCCCTCTCTCCACAAAACACGTATACTTTGTCACATGCTACATCATCTTTTTTCCTACCTGACATTAGCTTTTCCTTGGGAGGTTTTACTTTTGTGTGTGCATTGATGCCTTTTTGCTCCATTTGTTGGGGCGAGTGACATGAGCCAAGGTAGCTCTCAGGGCTTTTGAAACCAAACCAGGCTCTAAATTGGCCCAAATCAATAAACTTCCACAACAAAGGAAGTATACACACTTCTCTTCACAAGAAGTGGTGTCACTGGAAGACACAAATCATGTTCACAGAAAAACTCTTCACATCACAAGAAGTACTTCCCACTAAAAAACTTCACAAATAGTCAAATGTGACACAAATCAATTCACCATGAACATTTTCATATTAAAAGCATGAGGACTGGTAATTTGCAGTCCTCACTCTCAATCCACCAAATAGCCCATAGACATAATTTCCAATCACCTGGAATGTCAATTTCCGAATAACTACATAATAATTTCATCCTAACTGTTAGCTTAGGTTGTGTACTGACATAGACCGTCATATGCCTACAACCCTCTTTAAGTTTAAGTACACATATACGGGAGATTCTGAATGACTAGAAGGATAAAATCATTAATAAAAATTACACTACAAAAGGTCATTTTGGGCCATTCCTCTATTATATGTAGTGGTACTTTTGAGAAATGAGACCCAAGTCAAAACTCAAAGCAATCACAACTAGCAAGATTGCTATATGCTGCCAAGTTTGGAGCTTTCAGTAGTTGACAAATGCTAACATCACTTCAGCAGAAAGTTTCTCAGCTACATTGTAAAACTTTTGGCTAGAAAGGACTTTGATTAGTCAACTCTCTGGTCAACAAAATTAATGAGGAACTATGGGGCTTCTGTAGATTACTTTGGAGAAGTTTGATGCAAACATACCATTCATGTAACATCTATACTGAAACCTTATGGGTGTTATTCCCCGCAACCATGTTTTAACACATTTTTTTCATGGTGTGTCCTTTCCCATGTACCCTACATATTTCCATGATGTAATCATTTTGTGTAATTGCAATGTACTGAAGGCACAACTGCTAGAGTTGTCATTCAGTGCTTTGCCTAGAATTACTATTTCTTTAACACTTCAGTTGTGGGCCTGTAATGTTTTGTGTGTGGTGGCATTGTTTGTTACAACTTTTATTGCAGTAAAAGTGGCTGGGCAAAGTTATTTGTTGTTAAATAACACTAAAGAAAGGTGACTTTGTCAAGTTATTGATGTTACTGAAAACTCAAGTGTTTAAGTTGTAATTCTGGGCAGTACCCAGAAGTACTACTTCTTTCATACTTCGGTTGGCAACCTCTATGACATCCATCTCATGAGAGAGTTACTGATCCAATGCATTGATTACTTTTTTCCTGTATCAGCTATATTGTCCATGTATGGCATAACAACCAACTTATACAAAATAATAGCTTGTACTGACAGTGCTGCACTCCAGGCGGGATGGGTGGCAGTGACACTGTAACAGTAGCACTAGCAGTGGCCAAGCCAAATATTTCTTTGACTTTACTTGCAATCACATTGATCATGGCAATGGAAAAATCATTACCATGTGCTGTTGCTGTAGAGGTTTTTGTGGCATCATCATAATTCTGTCAGGACTTTTTTGAGATTCAATTATTTTGTTCACTTGCAACCTACTGCAAATTCAACAACAAATATTGTACTTCAGGGCTGTGCCCAGAATTCATCCTTCTTTCACACTTAGTTTTATGGCCTGTAATTTTGTGTGTGCAGTGACATTGTTGCTTACAACTTCTGTTGCAGTGTAAGTGCTTGGGGCAAAATGTCATTTGTTTTTTCTGTCACTTTCATTGTTTTTTCATGACAGTGAGGAGTTGTGCAATGTCGTGATACTAAAGCATACTAAAAATTCGACAGATGAAGTTGTAATTCTGGGCAATACCTGGAATTAATACTTCTTTCAGGCTTCAACTGGCAACTTACATGATCTGCATATCATAAGAGAGTTACTGAACAGATGAATTGGTATCTTGTTTCTGCACCAGAAATATGAATAGCATGACATAACAACAAACTCATTTAAAATATTAAGTGTTTCTTCCATCAACCAGTGCTGCATGTCAGTGGGTAGGGGTGATACTGGTTGACTTGGCAGTGGCCCAGTGAAATATTTGATTGTTTTTACTTGCAATGACATTTGAAGTGGCAAGAACACTATCACTGCAAACAAAAAACACAGGTAACCTGCCTGTACACTTGACTGTACAGGAGGGTCACTGGAACCCCCCTCCCCAAATGGTTTATTCCGGTAACCCCCCTGTACACTTCTGTAACCAATTGGTACAATAGTGTACCGGAGTGTTACCGGAGTGCACTGGTGGGTTACCAGAAATTCCAGACCTTTACCAGGGTTCACATTCTTTTCTACGTACGATAGGAATTGGTATTTTTACAGGAAAATGGACTTCTCAGTAAGTTACAGAATAGATATCAATCTAAATGGTTGCTATAACTGCATTGCTTAGTAGCTAATAATAGTAAGTGGTGGCATACCAGAAATGTATGGTAGAGTTACTGGAAGTGTACTGGAGGGTTATCGAAGTGTACAGGAAGGTAACCTGAGGTGTACCAGAAGGTTTCTAGAGTGTACGGGAGGGTTACCGGGTCCGGATTAGGGAATGTTAGACTACAGTATAGGTGCAAGCTATGGTTTGAACTCTTATTATGCACTACTAGTATAATCACAAATAGTACATCCTAATCTCTTCTATGCCCGTCCCTTCATCCTCCCAAAGAATGAGCCTTAATGACCACATCCTGCCAAATTTCAGCCCACACTCAAACATTTCTGCAGACCATCCACACCAACATTAAGATTTGATTTTTTGTGCACACCAACAATACTATTGAAATATATTGACAATAAAAGGAAGTTCATTGTTATTCAAATGAATGATAATTAAAAACATAAAGCAGCACTTACACTTGCAGACAACAAAGTGAGCTGGAGGCTGAACTCAGTCTGTGGGCTGATTTTTGGCCTTTAAGGTAGAAGGAAATTAAATATTTATTTGAAAATTGACTGTAGTGAAAACATTTATCAAAAAGGTTGAGTTCATAAGAAATCACCCTGAAATTATACCCACCACTCCCAATCGTTGTTGGCTAGATGCCAGTGGTAGGCAGGATGCCAAACTCACTCTGTGGACTGAGTTTTGGCCATTTTCATGGTAGGCCTGTAAATATATAATTGAAAAAGTTGATGTGTGCTGAGTAAAAGAATTGAAGGGCAAGTTCATAAGAATTCACTTTGAAAATATACCTGCTGCTGCCAATTGTTGTTGGTTAGACTGCAGCAGAAGATGGGATGCCAAACTCAGTCTGTGGGCTCAGTTTTGGCCATTCCCGTGGTAGGCCTGTAAATATGTAATTGAAAAAATTGACATGTGCTGAGTAAAATAATTGAAAAAAGGGCAAGTTCATAAGAACTCACCTTGAAAATATACCCACCGCTGCCAATTGTTGTTGTTGGTAGCAGTAGGCGGGATGCCAAACTAAGTCTCTGGGCTGAGTTTTTCTTTGGCTGTTTCTGTGGTAGGCCTGTATATATTTCATTGAAAAAATTGTTGTGTGCTGAGTAATATAATTGAAAGAAGGGCCAGTTCATAACAACTCACCTTGAAAGTATACCCCCTGATGACAATTGTTGTTGGCTAGATGGCAGTGCCAGGCACCAGGACTAACTCCATCTGTGGGCTGAGTTTCAACGGTTCTTGTGATGGGTTGACGGGGCATCAATGTAATTGAAGAAAGGGAGATGAAGGGATAGAAGTGAGAGTGCACCTCCTCTACAGTTGCTGCTGGTATAAGTACCTGTGTTGTAGGTATGGTACGGTATTGTACATACTGTAGGTATATAAGTAGCATATTAAGATGTGTGATTCTTGTGTTCGTATTTTTGGCACAGTCACTTCTGATAATACTTATAGATAACTATCAAGTGTAGAATGTAGCAATATAATTTATTGTGATGATGTAATTATGACGTTAAAAATAATTTGAGGCCTAGCCTGTGAATGACATACTTTTGGCACAGGAATTCTCAAAATTTGTACTTAATTTCTATTTGGACGGTTTTTGAAAAAAATGGCAGATTAGGGTCCTAACCACTCCAGTGAATGATGTACTTCTGGTACAGGAATCCTCAAAATTCGTACCTAATTCCTATTTGAGGGGTTTTGAAAAATTGTCAGAGCATATATAAAACCAACTGATTGGTAAATAAAAACAGGACCAATAAAATGTCACCAAAATAACACAAAAGCCAAGCCTAAAATTGCCACCTAAACTAGACCCAACAGGTGATCTTCCTGGTGGTAACGCATGATTTGTGAAATGAGTGTAAGATTTTTTGTTTCAAAGCTTAGCATGGTAAATGAAATTGTGGCTTAACGAATGCATAAAAATCCAGTAAGCCTTGAGTGCACTCTTGAATCCCCTGATAACCTGCCTGTACCCTCTGATGTTTTGAGAGTGCAATGTTTTGAGACCGTACAGGCAGGTTAGCAGTGTTTTTTGTTTGCATTGATCATGGGGATATGGCAGGACACATGATAGCATCTTGCAAGAAATCTGTGAGAGTGGCATGCATATGGTTGGCACTCGGTCAATGAATTGGAGTCAGTGTGCAAAATTTTATTTACTTCTGATCTTGCATTTATTATTATTTATTGCAATCTGTTGATAACCCTCCATACGGCTTAGTACCAACATGACTTATGCCTATATCTGTAGATAGCCTACAGTTTCATCTCGGGGAAACCCTCCAAGATTTGCACACCCACCTTCATGCCCCTATCTCTTAATTACTAGTAAATGATACAATTTTTACATGCAGTTTTCAGTTGAAAGCTGGGAAAGAACCTGAGCCCCTGTCAAAATCTATTCAGCAAGACCACTAACAAAGTAGGCCATCAATCATGGCAAACTCGAAATTGGACATTGCTCGGTCAGAAGGGCAATCGGCTTGAATTCCTTGCAGTCAATTGCTCTCCAAATCATTCCCATCAGGGAAATATGTCAGAGTATATCCTTTCTTGGATGCAATATGTTCAAGTGAGGAGCCCTTTCTCAAATTGATTGTAAAATGCACATAAGCATGAGTGATTGCAAGATTTCTTCCACACCACTCGACCGTGGCAAAAAGCCCTGCAAGTGATGCTGCATCTCCCCTGCCTCACCCAATTTCCAACTTGATAATGTTGCCACTAACTGTGTGTCTCCCGGGCCCACAGCTGTCTCTGTCACTGCAATCACTACCAATAAGGACAGAAACGAAGATCCCCATACATTGGATGAAGAGAGCCTGCTTACCCAACCTCTTCACATGACCCTTCTGCACACCATCATCTTGGAGAAGTCCTCCCTCAATATGGGCAGTGTCCTGTATGTTGCCTCTCATGGGTTTCTCAGTATTCTGCCCATACCCAATGAAAACATTGTTGTCATTACATGACTTCAACCACGTGACTTCAAAAGGATTTGTACAAAAGAAACAACAATCAATCGGGGTCAATTATGGAGCAAAATCAACAGAGAAGAAAGTGCATTCAACTAAATTTTACATTCAAATATATTGACACTCATATTTAATGAACTAAATAAATATATAATTCGAAATTTTATTGTGTTCTTCTAAGTTCTAGCTGTTTGATTGGACATTCATGAATTAACAAATTTTGTGGTTGATTGTTTGTTTGTTTGTTTGTTTGTTTGTTTGCGAGTTGCATGATGGAGACCAAAGATAGAAATCAAAGACAAATCAAAGACCCAAAATTGCATCAAATCCACCAGTAGATGGTTGTCATTTTAGCAATTGCTACACTTGTTTTTTTCTTGTGGACATGGTGGCAATCATCTGAAAGCGCATTAGCCAAAGCATGTCAATAGACCCATACATAACATTGCAATACATATATATCTTTTACAACAATTTATTTTAGAATGAATCCAACTTACAAATCTCACATGTGTCGTAACATGCTGTTAGTTAATATTGACAGTTTTGTGTATTATACAGGGATAAAAATTGACTCATAATTGTTGTAAGTAAGAGACTCGTCTTTATCTTTTATATATCAAAAATTTCGTAAGTAATCTTACTTTCTTTTTTGTAGTGTTGATTTCTTATTAGTAATTGAGTACCATAAATCATGTGATCCATAAATGTACATACAATTGCAGTACACTACGTGCAGATATCTTCATTATTTTTAAAGTCTTGTAGTATATGTAAGTTACAGCTGGAACATTTTCATTGGTTGGTCATGTTTGTTTTTTCTGTTATAACTCTGTTATGTCCACTCTGTCCTGGCATTCCTCAATAGAACATTTCTTTACCTTAATTGTTATATTTTAATTTTTTTGCCTCAATCAGGAAATTGCTTTTTTACCTCAATCAGGAAATTGGTGCCCCTCCACACTGATTGAACAATGTATCACTGCTTGATAAATTTGCCTTCTTTGAGTACTCTCCCCACATTGTGATGAAGAATGTGATGATGGTGAAGCACATGGAAGTGGCCAGGTGATTCCATTTGCCACCTGATCTATTTTCCAGTCAAGATGTAAGGACATTTATGCTGACTTTCTCTCTGCCCCTAAGTTGGTTTGGCTTCATCTACAGACAGCAGACTGTCCCAGAGCTTCAGCCCTTCATTCCCCTGCTTCCAATGCAATAGAGAGAAAGGCAATGTCCTGAGGAATGTGAGATCTCTTTTGTCTTTCCTATTTTCCTTTGTCACACGCTTTACATGACATTTTACATTGTTTGTCACACCTTACATTGGCAAAGGTGGTTTTCCTGGTTTCCAACCACTCCCACAGCTTGAAAAATTTGTGCTGTCCCCTGCCAGCACAATAGACAGTGGGTGACACCCTGGAAACTGTAAAATCTCTTTTAGTTATTTTATTTATCTATTTCATGCACTCTCAAAATTCCTCTTTAATTGCTCATCACATGTCTCCACAGCAATGATGGTTTTCTTTGCCATCAGCCACTCCTCGAGCGTGCCAACTTCACTCCCCAGTGCCAAGACAAAAGAGAAGTGGGAAATATCAAGGAAAAAGGTGCGCTCTTCTTTGTCTTTCTAATTTTCATATAGAACAAATTCTAAAATATACTTTTAATTGTTCTTCACACTCCTTCACAGCGATGAGGATTAATGTTCGCCAGCCACTGTAAGATCTCACAAACCTCACTCCCCTACTGCCAACACACCAGAGAAGCAGGCGATGTCGTGCAAAAGGTTAGAACATGTTTGCATATTTTTTCTCTATTTCAGACACTCTGAGAATACCTGTTAAATTGTTTGCTACACCCCTTTGTAGCAATATAGTGGTTTCTTAAATACCAGCTATTCCGAGAGCTTGTGATATTCACCCCCCACTACTACACAACAGAGAACCAGGCACAGCCCTAACAAGGTTAGATCATTTTATTTCTCCTTTTCAGGTACTCTAAAAAGATCATTTAAATTGTTTTACAAACTATTTTGCAGCAATGGTGGTCTATTGGTCACCATCTGCTCCCAGGTGTGACCTTAACCTCCCACTGCCAACACAACAGAGAAGCTTGAGATGCCCTTAAACTTTTAAAAAAGGTGAGATGTTTTTATTTCACATTTTTTCCAGCACTCTCAAATATCTCTTAAATTTGTCATGACCACTCTGTGGATATTCTTTTTTTTGAGGGCTCCTATAAGGCATAACATCTAATGTAATTACTCAATTATTATTATTATTATTATTATTATTATTATTATTATTATTATTATTATTATTATTATTATTATTATTATTATTATTATTATTATTATTATTATTATTATTATTATTATTATTATTATTATTATTATTATTATTATTATTATTATTATTATTATTATTATTATTATTATTATTATTATTATTATTATTATTATTATTATTATTATTATTATTATTATTATTATTATTATTATTATTATTATTATTATTATTATTATTATTATTATTATTATTATTATTATTATTATTATTATTATTATTATTATTATTATTATTATTATTATTATTATTATTATTATTATTATTATTATTATTATTATTATTATTATTATTATTATTATTATTATTATTATTATTATTATTATTATTATTATTATTATTATTATTATTATTATTATTATTATTATTATTATTATTATTATTATTATTATTATTATTATTATTATTATTATTATTATTATTATTATTATTATTATTATTATTATCATCATCATTATCATTATCATTATCATTATCATCATCATTATTATTATTATTATTATTATTATTATTTCATCAGCTACAAAGCATTCATATTAAGATAAAAGAAGTATTGATGTATGATGTCTCTGTGTATTAGCTTATATACCATACAATTAACAACACTTCATAACTGTAAGTGAACACGTATATATTTCTCAAATGTAAACATGAAACCTGCATTGGTAAATCACTTATGACTTTTTTGGTGATACTTACACAGAATATATTACTATTTAAAGTAACATGACTCACCTGATACTAGTCTTGCAATAGTTTTTGTAGCTATACTTATGAAAAAGTATACGAACATACTTACACGTGAAGAGAGTTTGCTGCTTTCAAACAATTGATGCAGATGATTCGGAGATGGACACAATCTTCATGTTATCGGGAATGCCATTCTGTTGGGATGGTGTCATTTTGGTGGCTTGTAGGAGTGATTTTTAGGTGTGAAGCAGGACTCTCTAAGTATATGAATAAATCATTCCCAGCTTTCAACTGAGATTTTGACCCAAATCTGTGAGGGTCAACAATAAGTGTTGTACTTCTATATCTACCAATTTGTTAGATAGGGAATTACAATAGTAGTAGGTGAGGTGTATGGAGGGTGGTCTGTTGATCATACATTGTCAACAATTTCATTGGGTTTATTTCTCACTAAAATACCATTGAAAGCAACAAATATTACAACTTTTGCTGACATTTGAATATTCATTGATTTTTAAATACAATCGGAAAGTGTCATTGCCTCACCATGATATAGAACAAGCTGGACATGGATTTTTATGTCTAGATATAGATTGGTCAGGAATCTAAAAAATGACCAGTCATTGATCTACCCAACAATTTTTATGTCCTTGTTTGACTTACCAATGATGTAATCTGGTGCCGAGTGCCATACACATGTTTACTTTTATTACCAATCAATGACAGGGCTAGCTATATATTATCCAGCAAAGGAGTTCTATGTTAGGTCACGAAATTCCATGAAGCATTATGAATCTGATTTATTTAAAAAAATATGATGCGTGATGCATTGTTCTCTGCAATGAATTACATATGGCAGGTCCATTACAACTTGAGATGCCACAATGAACTTAGTAGGATGCCCAGTGCCTACATGATATTCCATGTCCTGGACATTTGACACATATTTTTGTTACAGTTTGTTTTTTGACAATCAACCCTTTCATTCCCAGTAAAACCATTTTTTGATTTCATTTACAGACTGTGAAATAATCATGACAGCAAAAAAAGCTGAGTTGAGCACAAAGTGATCTATCACTGACCATTCCAGATTCAAAGGCTCATCAAAAGTGATTTTCTATTTTCCAACAATGTATTGGCTGAGTGAGTTGGAATTGATCTTGAATCCGTGCAAAAGGGCACCATCTATGTGATTCTTTAGTGTTTTCAACATAGTTTTGAGAGTCATCATGGGCATCAATCCATAGCTGTAAGCACTGTTTGCCTTCATGGATTAGACTATTAAGAAACTGCTACTGTGCTATGGAAAGACCATGAAAGTAAATTTGATTGGCCAGGTGGTTACTTGCAATTTTCTACAAAAAAGTCATAGCATTACATACTCGCTCACCACTAGTAAACTGAACCTTATAAGAGGTGTAATTCATGCATTCAATTGAATAGAGGTACATTGCTTGACACGACAATGAAACAGAACTAGCACAGTAATTCTATGCACTGCTAATCACAAAAAGTCTGTATTTAGAAAAGCGTTGCATTCCAATAATGCAAATGCAAGTGAGTTAAATTCCAGTGCTGTGTCTACGAAATCTCATGCACTGATTCTATAACTACTCAACTAATGATGGTGCAAACGCCATGCTTGAAAGTGGTATCATGAACAGAGACCATCGTTACATGAGCGTATGTGATGCTGGGAATCATCAAGACACACTTGAAGCTGCACTAACATTATTTGATGGCATTAACTTCTGCACCATACCAATGGGTAGGCTGGAACCTCTACAAACCAATAAAGAGGGCAAAATTTGCCAATCGCCAAATGTATGTGTTTCTTGGAATTGGTATATGGTACCAGACACATCATACATCTGATAATGTCTGATTCCCATGTCGCATCTTGCTGCCATTGTTTGTCGAATGAAGATGTCGTTGGGAAGAATCATTTCTTTTATCATTTCTCAGCAATAGATAGGTATAGTAAGGGTATTATTGTATTGTACCTTATTGTACTATGGTATGGTACTATCATTACCAGCAGCCGCTGCAAGATTTTTTGGCAGTGGAAGCTATTTTTGCTGGAAGTTTAGTTTTTATGTTGTAATCTTTTGAAGTTCCTATGTTATTATAAGGTAGTCATTTTGATCGGAGAAGGTTTTTGGGTGAAGTACGTACGTGTTTTATAGTGGAAGAAGGTTGAGTACCGTGACATGTTCGATTCGGTTTGTTCGGACGTCAGATTTTGGATGCTGTATGATAATGTTATGACGTTATAGTGTACCGGTCATTATGATGCAGAATGATTTCGGTAAAGTGCGTACGTGTTTTGAATTAGAAGAAGGTCGAGAACCATGAAAGGATCGATTTTGTTCTTGTTGATTGTTATGCAGTTTTGTGATAAATGAAGCGGGAATGCTTTGATAAATGAGGCAATATAACGAATTGGCTGTGTGAAATGTTTTCGATTTTTGACATGTGTGTTCGGGGAACCCTGTGCAGTTATTTAAAGTTACATGGTAATTTAACACTGCAAGCTGCTGGTGAAAATCTCTAGAAGTTTTTAACAGTATTTTAGTGTTTCGAGGATAGTTTTTGCAAGGGAAGATGCAACAGTAAAACAATTTTCATTGCATAATAGTTAGGTGAGTGTTTGGTTTTGTTGGGTTCCTTCGCTTTTGTCTCCTTTTGGTTGTGTTGGCTTTGGTTTGCTATGGTATCGACGAGCTAGGGATGTGTCATCACTGGGAGGTTGGGATATTTGGTTGTGTGGTGCGATGGTGTCGTCGTGCAGCAAGTTGTAGCACGGCGTCGCCGTCTTGTGCTCCATTTTGTTGCATGGTGTTGTTGTTGCGTGCATCGCTGGTCTGGTATCGTTTTGGATTGGCTGTTTACTTTGTTGCTAGTGTTTTGCAGTGGCTTTAACGTGGGATTGCTACGGTGATGGCTTCGTCGTGCAACATGTTTTTGCGTGGCGACGTCGTCTTTGTGCTTTTTTGTTGCATCTTGTCGCCGTCGTGCTCAAATCTGGTTTGGTATGGTTCTTGAGTACTTGCTTGCTTTGTTTGTAGTATTTGGCAGCGGTGCTGATGAGGGCTTGTGACGGTGTGTCGCTTGGTGTTGACTTTGTTCCTCAGTGTAGATTTTTTAATTCTGACATTGTTCTTTTTGTTTTATTTTTCACACGTTACAGTAAAGCAAACAAACAAGTAGGTATGTACTGTTGGCGTCGGTGGTCTGCTGTTTGTTGCTTCTGGTTTGGTGTTGACTTTGTTTGATTCTGTTGTTGTGGTGTAGTTATGTCAGTTCAGACGTGCCGTTTTTGTATTTGACAGTTCCAGTTAAAGTAGAAGACACAGAGGTATGTTACATCAAGCGATTGCTGTAATCACCAAGGGATTGCTTTAATTGGTATTTGTGGGTGATTGCATCTTTGGACACTCATTCCCTTGTAAGTTTTATATTGCTTTCTCATATTTTTTGTGCTGTCTCGGCTTTGATTTATAATTCTGACTTTCTCTTATTTGTTTTAATACAATAGTCAGTTGAGAAGGAGATTTTGGTATCTCCTGATTTGTCATTAGAATCTGTCAGATGATCAGCTGTTATTGTGGGTACTTCCTGTTTTCATTAAGTTGAGTGATAGGATGTGTTGGGTGTGGTGTTTTGGCGTTGTGTAATGTTTTGTGGGATTTTGGTTGTAGGATGCACAATTTGAACAATACACAGTTAGTGGGTTTAGGGGAAGCTGGTTGTTGTACAGTTGACTCATTTTGAATTATTGGGTTTGTGATTCTTGCATGGTATGTTTTTTGTAGCTGCGGTGACATGGTTCTTTTATTATGAATGTACTATTTATAGTCCTGATGCTCTGTTATTTTTTGTATGACAGATTCAGTCAATAAGTGGATTTTGGTACCTACTGATCCGTCTTTTTTTAAGTTTGGTGATTACAGAGGAGGATGTCAGTTGGGTTTTGTGTGTTGGCGTTGTGCAACCTTTTGTGGCATTTTGGTGGTTGTGAGTGATTGATCCATTATTTGAACAATACACAATCAGTGGGATTATATGATTTCTAAATTGATTGTGTTGAAATTAGAGAGGTGGCTGTTTGTAGGAGTGATTTTTGTGTTTGGATTGTTGGATGGTTGCTTTTTTAGGGAAGGCTGGTTTTTACACAGTGGACTCTTTTCAAATTATTAGGTTTGGTATTCTTTTGGGTGTGTATTTTGTAGCTGCTTTGATGTAGGTTTCATTTTATATTTTTTATAATGAATTTACTAATTAATTTTGATTTCACCATATTTTGATTTAGGTTAGCAGTATTAGCTGTTGTGCTTTCTGGTACGAGTTTAGAAAATTGCTAGATAAGGGAAATTGGAAAAAAAGACTTTAGGAAATACCGTATATCTCGGTTTATAAGTACCCTCGGAGTATAAGTTACATTTCCCGATTCTCATGACATTTGTGTTTTAACCTAGTAAATGAGCACCGGATGTTCTAGAACTGTCATGGATCATTTCTACTTCTTAACAGCAACACGCTGATATGTACAGGACCCTATAACTCTGGTTGGTTGCTGAGTTATGCCTACATCCCGCTAAACTCACATCACAACATATCACATCGCCGCACACAGCAATGAGTGGGGCACAACCAATGTGTCACCAAGCAAAACAAAATGGCGATCTACAGTACCACAGGGTATTAGGGTAACTAGGATGGATACTAATTTATTTTCGTCATGTTAGCATCTCTTGTTTCAGACGGATTATAAGTAAATTGCAAAAGTATCTTTTGACATTTTGCATTACTTATGAACCGAGATGTACGGTAGGTTTTTGAGGATTTGGGAATATTAGGAGGGCTCCAGTAACTACTAATCATTACCAGCAGCCGCTGCAAGATTTTTTGTAGCTTGCTGGACTGAATACGAGTTGTAGAGACAGAGGAAGTACTTTTGAAATAAAGTGCTTGTTGTAGTATGCCACTTTTCTACGCTTAATTAATATGTACTATAGTAGTTGCAAATGGGCTGGCGCTTCGCGTGCCAGCTCGGCGCCTCGCGTGCTACACGCTTTCAATTCTATACAACACACACCATAACACTGACTTTATTGTTGTGGTGCCAGTTCAAGTCATATGGTTCTTGACCATCTGACAATCAAAATTCACTCCAAGTTCCAATCATACTTTTGCAATCAAAATTGTGTATGCAGAACTGCACATCAGTAGGTGATATTTCATTTCATGGCTTAAACTGATCACTGTGCATTTTTGTTCGTGTTTGAAACAGTTGTGCTTATGCGCCGCTGCTAAGCACGCCAATTCTATACAACACACACCATAGCACTTACTTTATTGTTGTGGTGTCAGTTCAAGTCATATGGTTCTTGACCATCTGACAATCAAAATTCACCCAAGTTCCAATCATTTTCGCAATCAAAATTGTGTATGCACTGCACATCAGTAGGTGATATTTCATTTCATTGCTTAAACTGATCACTGTGCATTTTTGTTCGTGTTTGAAACAGTTGTAGTCGCTGTTGTGTAAGTATATTGTCACGAATGATTTGTCAGTCACTGCACGACCCTTGTTTTCTAATATGCTATAAAATTACAGCCAAATTTCTTTCATTACATTGTCTAGTAGCAAATAGTACTAACACGCTCTACCTTTAGATATTGCAGTGTCTTATCCACTGATACCTGTCACCTAAAATGTATATTATGTACCCATATTCATAGGCATTGGTATTTATTGTCGTTACTTCAATGTTTTACTATTGGGTAATTAATGTGTGTTCTGCCTTCCTTGGATATGGAGCTGTCTCTCATGCTCCCTCTCAGAAATTTTGCCCTAACAATTTGTTATCCGTCAAAGTCTTAGGAGTCCAAATTCACAGGATGGTATGTGGAGGCAGACTGAAATAACTGACTCTTTTTGTTACATAAGAAAATACCGTATAATGAGTAAAGAGAAATTAATTCACTCTTTTGAAAATGGTTGGGATATGAATTTGTCAATAGAGTCCAGCTGATGTTATAGCAAAAGATTCTCTGTCTCAAACAACTTTGTAGAAGTCGCTGTTGTGTGTTGTTGGAGGTTTTGGTTCAATCATTTAATCTAATCTATGCATCAGCCTCTATATCTGCTGCCTGTGGCAATATATATATATATATGACAAAAGTTTCTTTCCCAGAAGCTGTTGTGTAGAAGTATGCCATATTGGCACCAATCTCGGCATACATAAGTACTTCAAAACACTTTGTGTTGTGTAGATGAGGCTGGTGGTATCACATATTAGTGTGCATTGTACTGTGGCATCATACCATTGTTGATGGCTAGAACACCATATACTGTAAAATGTACATAAAAAGAGACAACAAAGTTGGACAGTTCTTGCTTATGTTGGATTCATGACATTATGCAATACTAATTTACAGGATATATTTTATTTACCTAGACGGTATGTTAGGTAAGTTACCAGGCATATTATTTAAAAAATAATGGATAGTTACCCTTTACCTGTATTGTACGGTACCTATGGTATCGTACGATAACAGGAATATCATAAAACATTATTTTTATGTTATTTTGACGCCATCTTTTCAACAGTGCAAAATAACCACGCTTTTTGTCTCAGCGCGCACAAACTCGGATTCGCCAATATATCATAAAAACTTTTTTGATGACCGTGTTGGGATTACGGGAATTTTTATGATATTGAGAGATGTTTTGTGACACGATAACGTTCCCTTCAAGTTTACAGAACCATTATTATATGATTAAAATGAGAATTTGTGACTAATGTTCCCTTCAAGTTTACAGAAACATTTTTGAAAATTATGCCATACGTTATACAAAAAGATATAATTTTAAAGGTAGGCAATTACTTAGGACAATATAACTACCCATGTAAGTCCAAGCAAAAATGAATTATTTACAGGTAAGTTCACATCAACTTCTTGGTCAGTACCTGTTTTGGCAAAAAGCAAAAAATCTCACTGAAGAAGGAGAAGGAAAGAAGGAGAAGGAGAAGGAGAAGGAGAAGGAGAAGGAGAAGGAGAAGAAGAAGAAGAAGAAGGAGAAACGGCTAGTTTCCAACACAACAAAGATTTTAAAAATCTTGATATTACCAGCAGCCGCTGCAAGATTTTTTGTAGCTTGCCGGACAGAATACGAGTTGTAGAGACAGAGGAAGACGTATTTTGAAATAAAGTGCTTGTTGTAGTATGCCACTTTTCTACGCTTTAATTAATATGTACCATAGTAGTTGCAAATGGGGGCGAGCACCTCGCATGCTTTCAAGGCGCCAAGCCAATGCATTTCAATTCTATACAATACAAACCATAGCACTACTTTATTGTTGTGGTGTCAGTTCAAGCCATATGGTTCTTGACCATCTGACAATCAAAATTCACTCCAAGTTCCAATCATACTTTCAATCAAAAAACTACATTCCTCGAGGGGTTATATAAAAATAATCCCACTTTACACAAATTTTTGTATGAACTGCACATCAGTAGGTGATATTTCATTTCATTGCTTAAACTGATCACTGTGCATTTTTGTTCGTGTTTGAAACAGTTGTAGTCGCCAAGTTGTGTAAGTATATTGTCACGAATGATTTGTCAGTCACTGCACGGCCCTTGTTTTCATGCTATAAAATTACAGCCAAATTTCTTTCATTACATTGTCTAGTAGCAAATAGTACTAACACGCCACGTTTAGATATTGCAGTTCATCCACTGATACCTGTCACCTAAAATGTATATTATGTACCCATATTCATAGGCATTGGTATTTATTGTCGCTATCAATGTTTTACTATTGTAATTAATGTGTTCCGCTCTTCCTGGATATGGAGCTGTCTCTCATGCTCCCTCTCAGAAATTTTGCCCATTTTCCGTCAAAGTCTTAGGAGTCCAAATTCACAGGATGGTATGCAGCAGACTGAAATAACTGACTCTTTTGTTACATAAGAAAATAATCAGATAATGAGTAAAGAGAAATTAATTCACTCTTTTAAAATGGTTGGGATATGAATTTGTCATAATAGAGTCCAGCTGATGTTATAGCAAAAGATTTCTATCTCAAACAACTTTGTAGAAGTCGCCACTGTGTGTTGTTTGCGAAACAGTTAATTTCTCTTCAATGCTTCCACAGGAACTTTGCATCTTCTTGCTTGGAATGTATCTGTATATTTTTGAAGGATTTTGCTGCCTCTTTGTAGAACAAATTCGATGCATCAGTTGATGTAAGAAGACGGTTCATTTTGTCCCACAAGCATTCATCATCCACAAGAGAGAATATCATGTTGGTACGAAAAGGAACAAACGTCACCAAACTGCTTTTGCATAGTTCTCTGCTTTCCAAAACTTGTTGACTTGATTTTCATCTGATAGGCTAAGATCCTCCAAATCACAAATCATTCCTTTGGGCATTGAAAGTGTAGGCACTCGAATTTCTTGGACTCTTGACACAACAGCCTGACCTGGATGATCTTGCCCAAAGCATAACCCCTTCTTTTAAACTGCATGCCATTTTCTCTCACACATCACGCCATTCTCTGGAATGATAGTGCAACTCTCTCATAGCTTCCTGAAAATTCAAAAAACTTATATCCAAAGAATCTGGTCTGTAAAGATAATCATTCACCAAAAACGGCCACATATCTACTCCGTTTTGACCTCTATTTCTTCGAGAACAAAATCACTGGTTCTTTCCCATCCAGCTTGTTTAACATTTGACCAAGCATGTCGTGGAACTCGTGAGAAAATGAAAATCTCACCCATGCTGACATATCAGCAAATGAGCCATAGTGGCACTGACAACATCCTGACTCATATGAATACTCATTCCAATCAGAAATCTAATCAGACCTTCTCGAAGCCATCATCTCGCTCACTTTCAGGAGGATTTGCAAATTACGCTATGCAGCAAACTTCTGTTTTTGATGCGTCGTAATTACTTGATTACTCTTTCAAAATCAACACCTTGCTTCTTTTTGTGTTGATTTGGAGTAATGCACAACATAAAACATACATCTTGGACTTCAATTTGAACGTTACTGTTGCAAACCTAAGTCTTTGTTATAAACTTGCTGTGAGTGTTGAGATATTCACAGCCAACTGGTCTCTTGAATTCACTACAAAAGGGTACACTGCAAGATCATCCTTCACTAGAGACTTCACAATGTACTTTTTCTTCCTCGCCATTATCTTCTTGAAACTCAGTTTCAGCAACACGTTGCCTCGGAAGGGAGCTCTGCATTCTTTACTGTATTTGAAACATGAATGACGATGCTTCCAATCATGCTCATTCATCCTCTCGTGTTGCAATGTGATGCCTCACATCTCTATTGAAATAAAAATTTGATTCAGAAGACAATCATCGAGAGGGTAGCTATATGTCAAAATATCACACCTCTCTTTTGAAGGAGGAAAAGTAACATCCTCAACAGAGCAATGATCGCCTCGACCATTTTCACCAACAGCCGCGATAGCACACTTCTTCTTCAAGGAATCAAGGACCATGTGAGAAACATCTACTGTCGACACACCAGCTTTGGAACTTTGACTGTCACTTTGAGAACACACTTTGCATCTCAACACTTTGCCTCCTAGTTCCCTGGTGAAATTTTCATTTCTGCAGTCCCGCAATGTTTGTGCATCCGCTTCTTCAAACAATTCTTCGATGGTTCCACAAGTCTTACACTCTTCATGAATCACTTCTAGAACTGGACTGTATTCGTAATCAGAGCAAAAGCATTTGTCCACATAAGCACAAATCTCATCACGTGCTGCTTGCCTAATCAATTGATCTTCATCAAAAATCAAATCCCTTATTTCATCAAATCTCTCAATCCAAACCAAACAATGACCATGTAATGTAAATCTTCCCTGTTCTTCATCAGCTCTACAAATGCCTTACATTTCCCAAACATGCCAATGCCTTTGGAACAATTATTCTTGTAATCCCATCCTAGCATTGCAAACAGCTTGTATGGCTGCTTGACAATCCAATGAACATGCTCCAGGATACCTTGTCCTTTTCGAGCTCGGTTCAAAGTCATAAATTCATTCTGAGTCGGTGCAATCAGGAGAAGGTACATGAATTTCTTTCCTGGTTTGCATACATGCGCACACGAAAGTTACATTCATCATCGTAACAGTAGAAAAGATGCTGTGGGAGCCGAACCGATCGAAAGCGCATACAACTTTTTCCTCGCTTCTTTGCAGCTTCCGTTGTATGTCCAAGAACTTTGCATGCAGTTGTCACGGATTTCAAAAAAGATGCTCCAGATGAATTTGTCTGCAATGGATTATTCCGTGCTTGCATTCTATTTAATTGTTTTGCTGCCAAGTGGACATCACTGATGGAAAGCTTTGAAATCATATCTCCTAAAGATCTTCCTTGAAAGGAACGACACTTAATCAAGCCTGTCGATATGATCGACACATGAGCTGATAGCAAACCAAGATAAAGTCTGGGCGCATAAACTGATTCAATGACAATCTCATGTAGTGATGTAAGCATGCTTCATGAGAC
Source organism: Cyclotella cryptica (assembly GCA_013187285.1). Lineage (NCBI taxonomy): Eukaryota > Bacillariophyta > Thalassiosirophyceae > Thalassiosirales > Thalassiosiraceae > Cyclotella > Cyclotella cryptica. Next base: position 74,874 of record JABMIG010000061.1, read on the forward strand.
ACATCTACTTTTCTCTTTTTCCACAATTGGGACCTCCTGTGCCGAAAGGAAATTGAATTGGAAATGCATCCTCCAAATTGATTTCATGTCCTTTTAGATAACTTCCCCATACATCAACATAGTTGGAGCAGCTGAATTGAGCATAGCATGAACAAAGTCCTCAGAATTGTCGAATACAGAATTATCTTGAGTCGGATTTTGGGCTTCACTTGAAAAGTAGTAAGTTTTTCCATCCATCTTGCATTCCAAATTCGAATCAACAGAATTGTCGGTATTATTCTCATTGTCTTCTCTTGAAGAACAATAACTGGATCTGGACACTCATCTGGTGGATTAACATCCTTGTACCCCGATGACGAGATTCTTTGATAAACCATGTCAAAAGATCCATGAACAAATCAGTGTCCAACTCAGCCTGCCTTCTTACTATCGTTTTTGTTCTGGAGTCATTCTGCCACATAACACTACATAGATATTCTTTCCTGCTCCAGTACTGATATTTGTGTAATGCCCCACCAACATGAGACTGATCCACACTGAACAAAGAAAAATGTCCCTTGATTGATTTTTGACTCCCAGCAGTGTAGGCGTGAACATATCCAAATGGACGGACTGGACTTATTGCTGCACAGATAAGGTCATCCAAGTCCCTCTCCGCATCAATATGCCTTTCATGATGTGCACCATCCTTACCACAAAATGAAATGGTTTCTGGAATGTGACCAATAGCAAATCCATTTGCAATAGCAAATTTTGGAGGATTGTATTCACTGCTTTCTTTTTTGGTTGCTGCCAAACTTCTGTAACAACAATCACAGCATTCATAGCCTCTTTCATTGATAATAGCTCTTAGAGACAACAACAAATGCTTCAAATCATCGTCCTGTACTTGATACTGCTGAACCAACTCTGTGCAAAGAAATCCCATCATAATATTGTTCATATTCTGAAACGCACAACCTGGAAGAATTAATGAGCAATTCATCTTTCTCAATGTAGTGTACTTTCTCCATTCCGATAATAAGGCAATCACACACAACACAAACGTGGCACGATGTCTGTTCCGATCCCCTGCGACGGATGTTGACATGATCAATTTGTCTTTCACTTTCTGAACTAAATTCTCGAACCATTCTTGTGTCAATTGGTTGGTCAAATAGCCCTTAATTTGATCTACCCCAAGCTGTTGCCCACTTTCAATTGAATTTGTTGTCAACCCCAAATTTCTAGCATCACCTTCTGTAACTTTTTTCGATTCACAGTTTTCTTGAGTCTCTTTGATGGTTTTCATATCTGAATAATGTGCTCTCTTTTTCAATCGAATTGAATCTGAATTGCTTCTGTAATGCTCTTTTCTTTTCTGGCAAATAAAATCGAAGTTGCCCTCGTAGTGGTCCTTCCTCTTCTGGCAAATGGAATTCACGTTGCCCTCGTAGTGCTCCTTCCTCTTCTTGCAAATGGAATCCACGTTGCCATTGTAGTGCTCCTTCCTCTTCTTGCAAATGGAATCCACGTTGCCGTCGTAGTGCTCCTTCCTCTTCTTGCAAATGGAATCCACGTTGCCCTCGTAGTGCTCCTTCCTCTTCTTGCAAATGGAATCCACGTTGCCCTCGTAGTGCTCCTTCTTCTTCCGGCAAATGGAATCCACGTTGCCGTCGTAGTGCTCCTTCCTCTTCTTGCAAATGGAATCCACGTTGCCATCGTAGTGCTCCTTCCTCTTCTTGCAAATGGAATCCACGTTGCCCTCGTAGTGCTCCTTCTTCTTCTTGCAAATTGAATCCACGCTGCCATCGTAGTGCTCCTTCCTCTTCTTGCAAATGGAATCCACGTTGCCATCGTAGTGCTCCTTCTTCTTCCGGCAAATGGAATCCACGTTGCCATCGTAGTGCTCCTTCCTCTTCTTGCAAATGGAATCCACATTGCCGTCGTAGTGCTCCTTCCTCTTCTGGCAAATGGAATCCACGTTGCCCTCGTAGTGCTCCTTCCTCTTCTTGCAAATGGAATCCACATTGCCCTCGTAGTGCTTCTTCTTCTTCTTGCAAATGGAATCCACATTGCCGTCGTAGTGCTCCTTCCTCTTCTTGCAAATGGAATCCACATTGCCCTCGTAGTGCTCCTTCTTCTTCTTGCAAATGGAATCCACGTTGACCTTGTAGTACTTTTTCCTCTTCTTGCAAATGGAATCCACGTTGCCCTCGTAGTGCTCCTTCCTTTTCTGGCAAATAGAATCTTTGCATTTTTGGTAATAGACCTGATTTTGTTGTTGTATTTTATTTCTTTCCTCAGCGCATTTTTCACGATGTCTTTTATTGGCTAGTTGTTTGTTAAGTTTTCTTTTATTGCACTTCGCAATCTCACTATTTCTCAAAATCTGCATCGTCAATGATTCATCTGAAAATGAAAAGTCCATAAGATGAATATGAAAATGGCTATAAGGAATAAAAATTACAATCTAATAACAATTGTTTCCATCTTGCCTGGATTCTTTTTAGTTGTTCCATCATCGAATGATCCTGAACTTGCCATTTCTTATGAATATAAACTTTGAGGCATTGCTACAATGAATCAGAAGAGGTGCAAATGGTCTGGACAACAGATTTATGAGATTAACATTGAAGCTATGATTCATCATAAAATCATAGCCATTGCATAGAGGGCAACTGTTGTAAGTGGGAATGACAACCACCCCTAAACATGTTCATAGATGGTCATTCATGTAATGTGGTACTGAAAGTCAGAGCAACGTTGGAGCTATACTTGATCATAATCATGGCTACTTTAATTTCCCCTATACATATGCATGGAGAGTCATTCATAGAATGACGTAATAACAACTTTCCCTATACATATGCAAAGATATTTCACTCTTGTAATGACGTACTCACGTATCCAGAGAATTTTCTTTAAAAGCAACACATTTCCATGCACATCATAGTTAGTGGGACTAACTGAAAAAACACTTCGTGCAGGATTCATAGATGTTCATTATTGCCATGGGGTACTGAAAGTAAAAACAAGGTTGAAGCTAAAATTCAAATAAATCATGGCTACCTTAAATTTTCCTGTACATATTCATGGAGGGTCATTTAGGGAATGTGGGATTGACAACTTTCCCAATACATTAGCATAGATGGTCGTTGTATTTTTACTATGGGACACGGCCGTGATGTAAATCCTTATTTTCGTGAAAATCAGTATTTTCACTATGGGACACGGCCGTGGTGTAAATCCGTATTTTCGTGAAAATCAGTATTTTCACTATGGGACACGGCCGTGGTGTAAACCGTATTTTCAAGGAAGTTGTGTAAATCCGTATTTTCACTATGGGACACGGCTGTGGTGTAAATCCGTATTTTCACTATGGGACACAGCCGTGTTGAAATCCTTATTTTCACTATGGGACACGGCCGTGGTGAACCCGTATTTTGACTATTGGACACGGCCGTGGTGAAAATCCGTATTTTCACTATGAGACACGGCTGTGTTGAAACCGTATTTTCACTATGGGACACGGCCCTGGCAAAAATCCATATTTTCACTATGGGACACGGCCGTGGTGTAAATCCGTATTTTCACTGTGGGACACGGCCGTGGTGTAAATCCGTATTTTGTGTAAATCGCCGTACTTTGAATCCATGTTTTCACTATGGGACACGGCCGTGGTGTAAATCCGTATTTTGTGTAAATCGCCATGGTGTGAATCTGTATTTTCACTATGGGACACGGCCGTGGTGTAAATCCGTATTTTGTGTCAATCTGTATTTTCACTTTGGGACACGGCCGTGTTGAAATCCGTATTTACACTAAGGGACACGGCCGTGGTCTAAATCCGTATTTTCACTATGGGACACGGCCATGTTGAAATCCGTATTTTCACTATGGGACACGGACGTGTTGAAATCCGTATTTTCACTATGGGACACAGCTGTGGTGTAAATACGTATTTTGACTATTGGACACGGCTGTGGTGTAAACCGTATTTTCACTATGAGACACGGCCGTGTTGAAATCCGTATTTTCACTATGGGACACGGCTGTGGTGTAAACCGTATTTTCACTATGGGACACGGCCGTGGTGGAAATCCATATTTTGTGTAAACCGTATTTTCACTATGGGACACGGCCGTGGTGAAACCGTGATTTTCACTAAGGGACATGGCTGTGGTGTAAAAAACGAATTTTCACTATGGTACACGGCCGTGGTGTAAATCTGTATTTTCACTGTGGGACACGGCCGTGTTGAAATCCGTATTTTCACTATGGGACACGGCCTTGTTGGAATCTGTATTTTCACTATGGGACACGGCCGTGGTATCAGTATTTTGACTATTGGACACGGCCGTGGTGTAAATCCGAATTTTCACTATGAGACACGGCCGTGTTGAAATCTGTATTTTCACTATGGGACACGGCCGTGGTGTAAATCCGTATTTTGTGTAAATCCGTATTTTCACTATGGGACACGGCCGTGGCGTATATCCGTATTTTCACTCAGGGACACGGCTGTGGGGTAAATCTGTATTTTCACTAAGGGACACGGTTGTGGTCGTATTTTTACTATGGGACATGGCCGTGGTGTAAATACGTATTTTGTGTAAATCGCCGGAGTGTGAATCCGTATTTTCACTATGGGACATGGTTGTGGTGTAAATCCATATTTTGTGTAAATCGACGTAGTGTGTATTCGTATTTTCACTATGGGACACGGCCGTGGTGTAAATCCGTATTTTTTGTAAATCGCCGTCATGTGAATCCGTATTTTCACTATGGGACACGGCCGTGGTGTAAATCCGTATTTTGTGTAAATCTGTATTTTCTTTATGGGACACGGCCGTGGTGTAAATCCGTATTTTCACTATAAGACACGGCCGTGGTGTAAATACGTATTTTCACTATGGGACCCAGCCGTGTTGAAATCCGTATTTTCACTATGGGACACGGCCGTGGTGTAAATCCGTATTTTGTGTAAATCCATATTTTCACTATGGGACACGGCCGTGGTGAAATCCGTATTTTCACTAAGGGACACGGCTGTGGTGTAAATCCGTATTTTCAAGGGACATGGCTGTGGTGAAATCCGTATTTTCACTATGGGACACGGCCGTGGTGAAATCCTTATTTTCACTAAGGGACACGGCTGTGGTGTAAATCCGTATTTTCAAGGGACATGGCTGTGGTGTAAATCAGTATTTTCACTATGGGACACGGCTGTGGTGTAAATCTGTATTTTCACTATGGGACACAGCCGTGTTGAAACCGTATTTTCACTATGGGACACGGCTGTGGTGAAATCAGTATTTTGACTATTGGACATGGCTGTGGTGAAAATCCGTATTTTCTCTATGAGACACGGCCGTGTTGAAATCCATATTTTCACTATGGGACACGGCCGTGGCGTAAATCCATATTTTCACTATGGGACACGGCCGTGGTGTAAATCCGTATTTTCACTGTGGGACACGGCCGTGGTGTAAATCCGAATATTGTGTAAATCGCCGTACTTTGAATCCATGTTTTCACTATGGGACACGGCCGTGGTGTAAATCCGTATTTTGTGTAAATCGCCGGAGTGTGAATCTGTATTTTCACTATGGGACACGGCCGTGGTGTAAATCCGTATTTTGTGTCAATCTGTATTTTCACTTTGGGACACGGCCGTGGTGAAATCCGTATTTACACTAAGGGACACGGCCGTGGTCTAAATCCGTATTTTCACTATTGGACGCGGCCGTGTTGAAATCCGTATTTTCACTATGGGACACGGACGTGTTGAAATCCGTATTTTCACTATGGGACACGGCTGTGGTGTAAATACGTATTTTGACTATTGGACACGGCTGTGGTGTAAATCCGTATTTTCACTATGAGACACGGCCGTGTTGAAATCCGTATTTTCACTATGGGACACGGCTGTGGTGTAAATCCGTATTTTCACTATGGGACACGGCCGTGGTGGAAATCCATATTTTGTGTAAATCCGTATTTTCACTATGGGACACGGCCGTGGTGAAATCCGTATTTTCAAGGGACATGGCTGTGGTGTAAAAAACGAATTTTCACTATGGTACACGTCCGTGGTGTAAATCTGTATTTTCACTATGGGACACGGCCGTGTTGAAATCCGTATTTTCACTATGGGACACGGCCTTGTTGGAATCCGTATTTTCACTATGGGACACGGCCGTGGTGTAAATCCGTATTTTGACTATTGGACACGGCCGTGTTGAAATCCGTATTTTCACTATGAGACACGGCCGTGTTGAAATCTGTATTTTCACTATGGGACACGGCTGTGGTGTAAATCCGTATTTTGTGTAAATCTGTATTTTCACTATGGGACACGGCCGTGGCGAAATCCATATTTTCACTCAGGGACACAGCTGTGGTGTAAATCCGTATTTTCACTAAGGGACACGGCTGTGGTCATATTTTCACTATGGGACATGGCCGTGGTGAAATCCGTATTTTGTGTAAATCGCTGTAGTGTGAATCTGTATTTTCACTATGGGACACGGCTGTGGTGTAAATCCGTATTTCGTGTAAATCGCCGTAGTGTGAATCCGTATTTTCACTATGGGACACGGCCGTGGTGTAAATCCGTATTTTTTGTAAATCGCTGTAGTGTGAATCCGTATTTTCACTATGGGACACGGCCGTGGTGTAAATCCAGATTTTGTGTAAATCCGTATTTTCACTATGGGACACGGCCGTGGTGAAATCCGTATTTTCACTATGGGACACGGCCGTGGTGTAAATCCGTATTTTCCCTATGGGACACGGCCGTGGTGTAAATCCGTATTTTCACTATGGGACACGGCCGTGGTGTAAATCTGTATTTTGTGTAAATCTGTATTTGAACTATGGGACACGGCCGTGGTGTTAATCCGTATTTTGACTGTTGGAAATGGCTTACACTTCAAGGTACCATTACAATTTTTGTGAAAGATGACAAGTTGTTTACTTCAAGTTACCATTACTATTCTTGTAAAAAACTGACGCGTTGATCACTTCAAGTTACTATTACCATTCTACTAAAAATTGACTAGTAGTTCAAGTTACCATATTACCATTCTTATAAAAATTGACATGTTTTCTTTCATACTATTAACAAGATATATTTTTAAAGGTAAATGATAACTTAGAACTTACTTGCTACCCATGTAAGTCCACACGAAAATGGTAATTTTTTACAGGTAAGTTTAGATCAACTTATAGTTCTGTACCTGTTTTGGCAAAAAGCAAAAAAACTGTCTCACTGAAGAAGAAGAAGGAGAAGGAGAAGGAGAAGGAGAAGGAGAAGGAGAAGGAGAAGGAGAAGAAGAAGGAGAAAATGGCTCAGTTTCCAACACAACAAAGATTTTAAAAAAATCTTGATAAAAAATAAACGTAGTTCCCTAACCCCGTACAATACAATTACAATCGTGATGTTGTGACATCATTCGCTTGACGAATCCAACAAACGCATCCGAAGATCACTCCCATCCAAACACCACACGTCAACATAATATCGAAACACAGCACAGTTATTATGAGATCTTCGTTTTTTGCTACCACCCTCATCACCGTTTTGTTAAGTGAGCAATGGCTGAGCTGCTCGGCTTTCACTACCCGAAGCCTCGTACGTAGAACTCCTGTCCTGACCGCACACCGTGAAGGCGAAACAACGACTTGCGATAGACTGACATTCCTCAAAACGATGACTTCCGTCGTAGTTGTCTCTCCGATGATAGCATTTGCCGATGATGGAGTTGACGATTTGTCTATGCCAACGGAAGATGAGCAAAAGGCCCAAGAGGTGAGTCATCCTTGTCTTCTGATGTCACTCGTGCTTTCGATGGCAAATAGAAATAAAACCAAGCCTTCAAGCCCCGCATTCTCGACTCTAGCAAGCACGTTGGAGCTTTTCATTTCCTTTGAGCTTGTCATGGCTATTGCTGTGTAGGGGGATATTATGCAGTGTATGTGATCGACTGAAAAGTTGTCCGACATGGCAGCATCGTAGCTGAGTTTGGGTTTGCACCTTAACCTTAACTCTATCCCAACGATGCCACATCTTGTGCACGCTCTTTCGTTAGAAATCATCGTTCTCTCAAATTACTCACATTTTTCATTTGACGATGGCTTTTTTCTGCGTAAAGGCAGCCATGCAGGAAAGGCTACGAAAGAAAGCCGAATTGCAAGCCCAAGCAAGAAAACCTGTGGGGTACGCAGAGTCGATGGAGGCTGAGCGCAGAAAACAGAAGAGTTTAGAAAAAACAAAGGAAGAAAGACGCCAGGCGTTGTGCGAAGAACTGGGTAGGGGTTGTTGAGGTGAAGGCACAACTTTGAGGCGTTGTTTTGAGTTCATTGCGCTGCATTATCGGTGTGTTCGTTCACGGTCTGCGCTGGATAGCCCATTCCTGACGTCGAGTTGTCGTTCAATCGCTCGGTTGATTATGCCACTCAACGACCTTCTACTTGACACTATGAACGATAAATTTGGATCAGTTATTATGAAATAAAAATGATTAAGGACGGCATTAAGGTTGATATAGATTTAGTTCGAAAGTGCTATGGTTTCTGTGCTTTCCTGCAACAGTTGAGCTCGCATACCCTCATCAAAGAACTTCGCCAGGGAAACATCATCCGAGAGACCCTTGCGCCTTCTCGTCTTGACGAGGAAATCTCTAGCTAGATGCTGAGGGGGGCTAGGCTCCAGGGGATGCAACACGATACTCCTATCTAACGGGTCACCTGGCACTACAGCCCAGTGGTCAAATACTGAGTGAACCATAGCCTGTCCCTGTGTGAAAGTCCTCAAGTCTGTCTCAAAGCCAAAACTGTCTAACACAGGGAGGAATGCTTTGACACTAAACAACGGAGAACCTGGGATGGGTTTGTCTTGAACGATATGCCCACGGCGCTTTGTGAGGACCGGCTGGATGGCGCTAACAATATCTCCTGGACACTGGATTTGAAGACGATACCACGGCTCCATCAATCGCGGCGTGGCGGTCAACAAAGAAGAATGTACAGTCTTCCGAGCAGTCGGAATCAGCTGACCACCCCCACGGTGGATAGCTTTATCTGCTAAAGTCACGTCAAGAATTTTAACTTTTGTGGACCGAACAGGCTCCTCGCAAAGTGGACCTCTGCGATATTGCGGATGAGCGAAAACAACAGAATGAGAAACTGTGGACACATTGGGAGGTAAAAGAGTGCGCGACGATCTTACTCCCGTGTGGCCCATTGGAATCCCTGGACGATACTTGGTTTGCATGACAGCAATAATGACTTATCCACCTCGCTTGGAAGAGTATCATCCATCAAAATGTTGGTGCCATGGGTAGGGGAGGAACCAAACGCCCACACCGAACGAGACGACAGCAGATCCCAGTCGTACTTAGTTTGGAAGAACCTTCCAAGCTAAAGACAAAGCAAAATGTGTAAGGAGATTGGATTTGACACGTTGTGACTTTTGTGGTTACAGAGATCATTTGGGTTGACTCACCTTACGGTTGTCCCAGCTCAGGTTCACTTTGCCGGCCTCGAGCTTCTCTGCTAGACCGTCATCAAGTGGCTCTGCAATAAATGTCAGCTTATTCCTCTTATTGGCAGTCTAGTATATAATTTAGGCAAGTCAGAATAAAAGCTTTCGCACAAATCTTGCATAAGATTGAGGAACTGATTTACCTCAGAGAAGCATTTGACACTGCTTGTTTCCACTACAGTCTCACGGAATGCAACGACAGGATCTGCAAAGACAGAAACAGAAAATGTGAGATAAGCTGACATAAAAATGAGCCACAGAAACTGAACTATTTCTTACCGGCAACCTTGACTTCGATGTCCGAATATACGGATCTGAGATCATGCATGATGCAATCAAGGTACAACTCCCCCGTGCCGAATAAGACATGTTCGCCACTCTCTTCGACGCGAGTGGATGACATGGGGTAAGACTTGGACACACGACGTAATCCCTCGACCATCTTGGGTAATTCGGCTGGATTCAAGGGTTCGACTGCAAGTTTCATCGTTGCTTCGCCACCGGCCTATGGTGATTCAACGAAGAAAGGGGCAGTCAGAAATACAATAATTCATCAATGGGGAGCGACGCTCACAAAATTTCAGTCGTTCAGACAAAAACAAACGAAAAAGCCCACCTGAGGAAATTTCAACGGCAAGAATGTATGAATTTCTCCGTCGCCATCGTCGCCACCGTAGTTACTAGATCCGGCACCGATTATTGTTGCGGTTTTGACAATATCTGAGTCGACGCCACCGAGAAGCACCCAGTTTCCGGCCCTTGCCATCATGACTTCGGTGCGAGATCTTCCGCGAGGGATCCATACTGATGAAACAGTGGCAAATGCCATGTCTTCGTCGTCATCGGGAGAATAGGCTTCTCCTAAAACTTTGACTCGATCACCTGTAGTTCCATTTTAAGGATAGATTTTTGATGAAAGCAGGCGTTAGAAAATGGAACCTCCAAATCAAGAAACGCTTATCAACAAGATTAATTCATGTGCGGAGTATGCTTACCAGGCTTTACGGTACCAGAGTAAATCCTTCCAAAAGCAGCGAATGACTGCCCATCCGACTCGGCGTACAGCTTTGCCACGTGAATGACAAGCGGACCGTGTGGGTCACATTTGATCATAGACGTGACAGCTCGGGAGGTGAGTGGTCCTGAATAGCATCGTGCCACCTTGCCCTTTGCTGCAGCCGCCGGGGACGGTCTGGGTGTATCAAACAACGCCAAGGATCATCATTTGAGTATTTTCATCACAACAAACTTAAAACAATCGTGATAATCGCTCAGCTCATTAGCATCCAGTTACTTACATATGTTTCACAACACTCCCCACAAAGCCCGTGCTAACACCAAAATACTTGCGAAACGCCGCCCTCATCAAAGGCCTTGCCGAAGCTCTCAGCTCCTCCTTCCCCAACAATACACCCAAACTTCGAAACGCTTTCTCCACATCCTTCTCGCTTTCCCCCAGGCACAGAGTGTACATTTTGTAGAGTGGTTCGAGAACGAACTGGACAAAGGTTCGTTTGGGCGAAAGACCCGTATCCGGATCTGGGGCACAATCCGCGGCACGGCGTTGGAACGTCCTCGATCGTGGATCGAGGTAGGCATTCCCCCATAGACGTGAAGTGAATGTCTCGACGGACAAATTCTTTCCGAGACCGGAATGATTCTTGAATCCTCCAAGAGCATCGCGATCGTCGTCTTCGATGTAATGGACGTCCAGGTGATCGAGGTATTGAGTCGCGAAACTTTCCAAGGAAAATGCGTATCCGTGCATAGACGATGCGAAAATAACATTTCCTCTGTCGGGGGATAATTTGGGATAGCGTCCGTTAGACTGGTGGGTCACAAAGGCATTGACGGAATCGATGACATTTCGTAGTTTGTGATACATATCGTCCGGGGGCAATTTTAACTCAAGAATGAGCCGATCGATTTTGTTAATGACCAATACGAGAGGCAACCCCTCGGAAATGATTTGACGCATGACCATTTCAGTATGCAACATGATCCCCTCGATGGCATCTACCACCAACGCTGCTCCATCGGCGACACGGAGCGATGCCACGGACTCATCGTGAAAATTGGTATGACCCGGACAATCAATCACGGTCAGGGCGTACGTCTTGCCCCTCGTATCCGGCAGACACAGCGTGATGGGACAGGATTTGAGTGACATCTGGCGTTCCTGCTCCGATAGCAACGTGTCCGTGATTCTCGGCCCTCCGCCACGATGAGCCTCCAGGGCCGCCCTCGGCCCATGAATGCCGAATCCCGAAGTGTGCAGCTTGGTCTGCTCGATGAAGAGATCGATCAGGGATGTCTTGCCCGCGTGCAAATGCCCCACGAGGGCGACGCACCTCCTCGTACGCGTGGTTTCGTTCGCCACGAGCGAAGCGAGATATTGATCCGAGACCAAATCGTCCTCCGACTCCTTCCCCTGACGAACGGTGTCGGCGCCGTACGCGCGACGCTCTTCCTCCTCGTCTCTCATGAGACTGAAGGTCTTCTTGCGCACGGGTTCCACGATGGGCTCCTCGAGGTCCATGGCGTCTTCGTCTAACACGGCGGTGCGCACGCCCTCGCCGAAGACTTCTTCTGCGGAGGGATAGTGGACCTTGTCTTCGTGCAGGACGATGGCGCTTGCGGCGGAGGCCGTTCCCAGTTCGCCGCCGTGTTCCACGAGTTGTTGATCGGCGCGACCGCCTCCATCGCGGGACATGTCGGACACGTCGGAGGCATCGTCGGGGAGATTGTTGTCGTCGTCCGAGGCTTGGGACGAGGAATCGTCGTCGGAGGATGAGTCCAGGTCCGGTCCGATGTAGTTGCCGAATTCGTCGTAGAGGTCTTGTTGGTTGTTGTCGGCCATGGTTGCGGTGTTGCTCTAGAGAGAGGGAGAGAGACGAGTCTTCGAGGTCGAGAGAGCGAAGGGACGTTTGATGTGGACGGATCAGGGACGGATCCATTATCATGTTTCTGGTGTGTTCAGAAAATTGGCATACAAGGGGTACCATACGGGATATCTCACAGTTATGGGAATGTACCATTATTATTGTATTGTACCATCCCCAGAGATACACATCCAAGTAGACATAGGTTGAGATGTATAGTGAATTGAGTGCAGCCATGGCAATGATGGCCTTTCCCCTTGGCTATATGCCAAGCCTACTCTGAAGGTACTGAATTCTACCTCATAGCTACAAGACACTTTTTCATTGAGACTTCCATGAGCAATCCAAACCATATACTGCTGCAATGAACAGCAGGGACAGGTGAAGTGATATCAAGAACAATTTTGGCCTGCTGTTGTGCTTTATCATTGACACTATAGAGTAGAAAGAAGAACAGAAGTGGCCCAATCTTCAAAAACCGAATTCGTGTGAACATTTGCTGCACTAATAATGGCCTCAAATGTGTATGAGCTCCATTGTGAACCTGATACCCAGGAAACCCTCAACATCATTCAGCTTGCTTTAATAGCCAAACAAACCCACTTGTTCAATTATCAAGGTAACTGTAATCATTGTAATATTTTTTATTTTTTTGATAACTATGATTAAGGATGAATTCAATTATATCTCATCTGATAGTATTTTTATATTTTCCTGTCACAATGCTTAGCATACAATGAATACCATCGGCATCTCTCTATCAAGATGAGGTGCTATGTTTTTATCCTAAAAATTCTTAATGTTGAAAGGGGTTTGTTTGATGAACAGATGAAGAATATATGATGAAATGTATACACACCATGTAATCATCAAAATCAAAACGAACTCTGTAACGATTGCTTCATTTCCATCCAATGTGTCCTTTTCACGTTGTATTATAGTTCCTGGATCCCTCCTAATATTCATAAATTCTCAACGTCATATTTCTTATGTCCGTTATTTTCTGTTTTCCCTCATCTAGCAATTTTCTAAACTATACAAGGTATTTCTTAATTGATTTCTAAATTGGGTCCCTTGCGACAGGGTCCCTACCCGGTCCCACAGGACTGAACTATTTCTATCTTATCGTCCTAAAAATTTATTCTGAAATCCCATGCAATCGCTGCAGTGAATTCACCATTGTGTGACTCCACCAATCATCAATTCCTCCCTCACATCTTTTCCGTAATATCTTTCTAATTGGATTACAGTTGTTTAAGTTCTTCCATCGATTATATTGTCTGTTTTTGATTAGTGTTTACTAGATGCTTCACATAAATTCATTCTCCACCAATCAAACCATCGAGGAAAAACAAGTGCGCGGACAAATTGCACACAAAAAGGCCAGCTCTGCACATTAAAACTCCTCAGCATTACTCTGATTTATTGTTGAGTTCAACCAATAACCAAACTTCATCTAATGACACAGTCAAACCAAGACATCCAAAGGAGTGACCATTGAAATTGATTCATCGTGGGTAAACAAAGAGGGCACAATCAGTTGTGGCAAGCAAAGAGGGACCAATATCAGGGGGGCAACTTCTTGTTTGTAGTAAAGTGAGAAGACTGCTTAGTTTGTGAATGGTTGGCGATGGAGAAATCATTGCCCGAAATCGATGAAGGCGATGGTTTAGATCCGAAATTGATATGGTTGATTGTCAAATAAAAAGCCATGATCTTCAAATAACCCTCCTGCCACTTTGAGACGGATGATGCAATGATGGATTATACCAAACCGTGGAGTCATTAATGGCAGAGGTACATTGATGGTCTTCAACGGCGTCAAGCCTCATTTTTCACGGCAGCGACGCAATTGTTGAGTTGGCTGTTTTCGACATTGGGTACTTTGACCGCTGTGAAAACCTTACCATCATCAAACTTGATGGTGGGTCAATTATTTAATGTGACGCTCGAGTTGATGGTTGCGTTGGGGAGGAAATTATCACATAGATGACAGCCAATCAAAATGAAGGCTGTGTCACAGCGGAGAGGGGAATTAATTGCATGGGGTGGGAGACATCGCAACAAGGGACAAGGTTTGACAACACTGGAGGCAATGAAGAGGAAAGCACTCCTCGCGGAGTTCCTTCCAAGCACGTTGTTGCCCCAGTCATTTGACTCATTGACTCAACAAAGTCAACCCAATGATGACAAGGAGGATGACTATTCCCCGCTGTAGGATTCATAGTCGTCAGTGCGACCATGTCAATGATGTTTTTGGTTAAATGGATGCGTGAAGATGCATGAGCAAACAGAACTATGGGATGATAGGCACATAGCCCAGTAGGAATATTAGGTAAGAAATTGATTTCTATCCCATTATATGATAATAGAACTATGGGACTTAAGGAATTCTTTAAATAGAAACATTAGGAGGGCTCCACTTAAAATGTTTCTCTAGACCTGATTCATTGGATATTTCCCATTCTTGTGCTTGAAACCAACAAATCCATTGGTTTTGCACCAAGGCGTCAAATAGTATTGGTGGTCTTGGTCTGAAGAAAAGAAAAGCCTTCTGTTCCAAACTTTTGAAATTTCTCTGTGATGATACCTTTGGCACTATCTTTGTGTAATAAAGGTTGGGATTAAAAAGTTTGGACGGCATGAATGCACTTCATCATTTTAGTTTTTGGTATCTGGATTCAAAATCTCCTTGACCCAATCAACCTGCATGTAACATTTCCACCAGAACACATTATTGAGGTAGAGAGCAGCAGTGCACATCTAGGAATAATATGGCATCATCAAGTATCAAGCCACTTTATGACCTTCATCAGCTATTATAGAGTACATCAAAGAAATTGAAATCTCCCTCTAAATAAGCCTGAATTGTTTTTATTGGTGACTCAATGAACAAGTTTGGCTTTTTTAGAAAATCTGCTACTAGATGGTCAAATTCTTCTCCCTTCAAGAATGCAGAGATATTTTGGAGTTTCTTGTACTCAGTGGGACTTGCTTCCAGTGTAGTAACATATATATTCAAGTCCTTGATTATCTTGTTTCGGCCTCCCTTTGTGAGAATATTTTCACACCCATTCGAACATTCACATGCAAATTGACGTGCAATTTCAGGTACCTCCAATATAGATGAGCATCATTGCTCCCTACTGGCGCCACCTGTAGCTAAGCAGGAAGCAGGTCCAACTGATGGAAAAATTCGAAGTTATTCTGGTCATCTTGAAGAATATTTTTAAAGTGATTGATGTCTCTCTCTCCAAAGAGGTAGTGGATATCACAAGCCATATGACACAGAAATATAGGATTCTTCTTGTCAACTCTTGTCACACATGCTGCTCTACTAGCACGGAGATACTCCAAATAATCAAGCTCTGACATCCAATCCTCCTCATTTTCTTCTTCATCTTGAAGCTGTAAAAGTAAAACCTATTCATTATAACTGACTTGAAACATTGTCTCTTCATCTTCCCCATCCATTACTTTTTCTATGTTCTAGTGCAGTGCTTCATGATTGTATTGCAGGATGGTTTCATCTTGGGAAGATTCATTTTGTGATCCAAAAATAAAGGTCACAATGATCATCCAGGATCTGTCTGTCTCAATACTCCTTTCTCTCATGTATCGTTTTTTTCACAGAGGGGATAGAGTCATCACCAATGGCATCATCCAGCTTGAAGGAGTCAGGAATACACTTAGATGTTTTGGGTGCAACTTGAAGTCACCTTGAAAAATGTAGTCTTCAGCTTACCACAGTTTCCAGCTGTGAGAAGTACAGTCTGATTCTCCTTGCTAGCCTATGAGTGATTGAGACATAATGTATGTCAACCATGATATCATTGAGTGTGTTGTATTGACCAGAGGTAGAACCGTGCAGATTCTTTCTACAGCACTGACACCAAATCTATATTTAATTAATATGACCTCCTTCAAGATGGCCATGGCTGAAACACAAACAGTTTCAATGAAGGAATTACTACTAGCCCACATGCGGTGATAATTATATTGCTCATGCTTCCCTCCAAACTTGAATATATTATCCAACACGAAGCCAACAAGAAGTCCATATACCTCACTTCAGGGGTGCAACCTTATGAGCCAAGTTATCTGTGGACAAGATCTTGGACCTTATCTTCTCCAAATAAATATTCAACCACGTACTGCTAGCTGTAGGGGAATGGTTCATTAAGTCTCTGCCAAGACCTCCTATACTGGTTGGAAGTATGGTGATTTCATTTATACCATCTGAACTACCCCTTTGTTCATCAAGGAAGCCAGTAACACAACAATGTTGTGAAGGAAAGTCCCAATAGGCCTGCCTGTGGGAAAGTTTGTATTGGTCTTCTGACAATCAAAAGAGTTCGGACTAACATCAATTTCAGACCAAAACACGGAGCCATGCATAATATCATAAACTTGGATGAAGTTGGCATATCCAGATGATAAACCTTTCCTGAAATTTTAGTACCATGGAAAGCAAAAATGGCACTCTTGTAGTTGTACTCGTTGATTTTCTCTTGTTCAGGCCAGAAAGGTGTGACGTGAACTTCAAGAGGACTGGGTAAATCTTGGTCTCTGGAACAAAAGCAATGGTGACACTTATGTTGGACAAACATGCCAATTCTAGATCAACTTGATGATTGCTGTCAATGAAAGAACTCAAAAACACCATAGACCAGAGCAACCTCAGTCGTGTTTACCTCAAGGTTGGATCCTTCATTCTCGCATGAGTATGCCATGCGACATAAATGCTTTGCAGAGGAAGATTGGGGAGAGAGTTTCACTTCAAACCCATCATATGCCTTCATCACAGAGTCTGTGGCTTCTTCTTTCTGATACAATTCCATTCCTGTTGTGAGTGTCAGGTGGAATCTTTCTCAAAATGCCATCAGGGTGAGGAAAACATCAAACCTTGAGCCAATACCTTGAGCATTATCTTCGTGGCAGTCCTGAATTTGATTCGATCCTCATCTCAAGAATTGATTCTGTGCATGCAATAGTTTGTTCAACTGTTTCATAGTGGGACTGCTCTCAACTAATCTCCTCATTTGAGACAATGAAACAGGCTATCTCATTTGCTTGTTCTCTTGAGCTATCTTAGACCATAACTCATCATTCTTTAGCTCAATCCTCTTTTCATTCTTCGTCTGAACATGGTGAGGCATTAGTCCGGATGCCTCTGCAAAAAACAAGCATGACCATTTCATGTCATTCAAATTAAGATGTGCTTCTTCAACCCCAAGACATGATGATTTGTGAACAATGGCATTTGACATAGCTTGCCATTTGGATGGATCAATTGATAAATTTAATTGTAGTGATGAAGATGACTTGCAAGACCAATCATAAAGGGTAGATGCTTAGGAAGACTGAAGACTGTCATATTCTCAACACCAAAAATAGAATCCATTACTTCCCTAATAATAGCATTCACCTCTGCAGCATGCTCATTGTATTCTGCTTCTGAAACCAAGCTCATGAGACTTTGTTCAACATCAATGGGGATAAATTCAGGATATAATGCAGCAAGCTCTGATAGATTAATGGGTTGACTTGCCAGGATTCTACCTGTAACATAATCTGATGCTACCTCCTGTGCAATATGTGAATCCCATGATGACTTCCCCTCCTGAAGACAGACTGCTGCACTTGTAAGACCTGCTGTAGTGCCACAATGCACTGTTGTGTGGGCACACATTCTCCATGAACACATAGCACATTCTTTCAAAGGCATGTCAGATTTTGATTTACATACTTCTAAGCCCCGTTCATCTCTGTGTTCATGCAATACCTTCTTCAGAATTTGATTGAGTTTGTGCAATGCACATCTTGGCTGCCTACCATTATGGAGCTGTTAGGCTGTGCTATCAAATCATGATGTAAGACATGGTAGTGGAATAGAGAACTCACAAAATTGGTTGACACATCCAGAGGATTTGCATAACAATGCCACACAAGCCGCTTTGTGATATCACCTCTCTCTGATTGCATTTTTCATGGGAGAACGGAATGGCAAATATGTCCCCACTATACATGAGGTGCTTTAAACACACTTGTTTTGTGTTGCTTCCCCTGCATGAAAAATAACTTTCAGCTTTGAAAACATTGCTCCAAACACACCTTTGGCCGTCCCCCCTCCATAAACCAATCATTAATTTGCAAATAGAGAGGCCATGGCAGCATTCTTGCTCCATCATAAATCATTGCCTTCTAATTTGAATAGCAGACAGAATAAAGCCCGAAAAGCATGTATAAAACAAACAAAACCATCAACAATGGAGTCTGCTTACCTCTCCAGTTGCTTGGGCCATATTTGCAATCCTTTTGACTCCCTCATTATATTAACGCAAGTTATCAGTGTATTCTCGATGAGGTCTGATGTGGTAGCACCTGAATAAATATGTAAGATTTGAACAGTAACCTGCATAAACTCCAGGCTTCATCAGTTCTTCTTCATCTCATATTTTTCTTTGTCATGATGAATCCTATTAATATCTCAGGACAACTGGTGAATGTATGAAGATTCACAGTCCGAGTTGGAGGTGCAGTGCCTGGAGGAACAAGTGCTTGCCCAATCTGTTACTTCATTGTTTCTCTGCAGTGTGTTTTGATACTGAGAAAGGGTCAGCCTTTGATGGTACCATCTGGAATGATCTTCGTCTTTGAGTTCATGACAGAACTCAGGACAAAGAATAGTGGGCATCTTATCATAGAGATACAAGATCAGTCTGTATGTTCATGTTGATGATTGGCAAAAGTAGACCTGTCCCAGATCAGGAGGGGGAAGTTTGCGGCAAACTCATCTTGGATGATCGGATTGATATACTCCTGTTGTGGCATTGTTGTTCTATAATTGTGTTAGTTGTTACTCTGTTATTTTGTTTGCATTTGATTTTCTATGATGGGCCATGAAACATGAATGTCATGATGTTCTAGATTAAGGAACACCATAATATATCGTATTTTGCATCAAAAAAATACATCAAAAATTGAAGAGGATAAGTTGATACCTGTCACAAACATGGGTTACAATAAGTGACAGGGACATACCGGTGCACAAAACCTACCAACGTCAGACTTCATCCAACAAGGACAAAGATCATTGGCCTAAACACTTTGTGCAGGCCCATAATATTCTCACGTAAAGTTGCAGTATCAATAAAATTTTAGGTCAACAATTTTCGTCCATATTGGACAAAAATGTGTCACTATGAGCAATACAAAGGAAGTACAAAAGTCATAGGATATAAATTTCTCAGAAAATAATATCCAAGACATGGTATGCAATCCATACGTACCTGAGAAATAATATCCAAAACCAGTTTTCTTCTTAGAAAAATTCTTACTGGACAGTTCCCACAAGAAGGACTGAGAAGGGAACAGTTATGCAACTGTTCCCAAGTTATCTCCAAAACTCATCAGGATGACATCACTTTGTGTAACATCATGTATTCATTTTAGTAGTTGTAAAGCTCATAATTTCAAGTTACAAGCCATCAAATCTATTAACCTTAAAAAATCTGTTACTTTTTCCTCCAAACAGCTCAGGTCAAATTTCGCAGGTGTTGACAGACCAACTAGTTTTATTTGTTAGACTTTCGAAGAAAAGTCCACACCATGGTTCTATATTTGTATAAAAAACTACTCATGTATCATATTTTTTGCTATAAGTTCTGACCGTAATGATTTGCAGGTACATGGAAATGACTATGAAAAAAATAATTCTCATCCTGTAGAATTCTTGGGATAATATCCCTGTTTTGCATAAAACCGGCAGGAAGAATATGTGGGGAAGGATTGGAGGACCATCACATTCAGACAGATCCATGCAATTCAATCAAAAAACAACACTAATTGCATATTCATGCATCTCAAAGCAAACAGAAGAGAGCGCCAACGCACTGTTTGTTATGAATACCAAGAGGAACATTCAAATGCACAGAAGAGAAGAGAAGAGATGAGTTGATCAAGGCATGTCATCATGAACTATGCAACTGGAGATATGTACTGACATCTGGTGGTGCACCAGAGATTATTTGAGAGGTCCACGGTGGTCAGAATGTGCCAAGGGTTATGCTTTTTGTGAACGGATATTCAATGTAGGGGATAAGTGAATGAAGATGCTTTGTGTTGATATGGGGTTGCTTTAGTCCACATATAAGGATTCACTTGAAATGACATGTAATGTTAATATGAAACTTATTTTTGTTGGAACAAAGGAATACATTTCAAATATTTGCTTTGGGATCGAAAATTGATTTTGTGAAGACAGCGGAATTTTTTTATCAAGATACTCCCACCTTCTACCATAAGGCTGACCTGGTTGGGAAAGTATATGTTAGTATTATCTGTCAGTAAAGAAATAGCCGGTCATTTTGATTAATTTTGTTAGGTACTTGGTTAGTTAAGATTTTGTTATTAAGAATCTTAGCAAGCAAGAAAAATCAATTGAGAGTAGGTGGAGCTTATTCAAATTCAACAAACAAATGCAAATTCAAGCTAAATTAGATACGGTATAAATCCTAGATATGGGCATAAATCCTAGATGTGAGTGTTAGTAAGAGATTATTTTTCACTTACAATCTAACTAACAACTTGTTTGCAGAGGGATGACACTACTGGCAAATGTGACTATTGCCACGTGATACTGAGTGATGTCACAATCAATCCATGGAATGCATCGAAATCTCCAATTGACATGGTAGATTTTCCAAGTGACTCCACGTCTGACCCAAACTTGAGAATTCTGAGAAGTTGATGCTTGGTGTGTTACGCTGTGATTTTGTTTGTCGGATAGACAAACAGCAATATCGCCAAAAATTTCAATTGTGCTATTGGGCCAAAAAATCACGATTTTGTTCATACCAATAGCGCAACCGATAGCAAAATTTGTCAATTTTCTATTCGACTATTCGATTTAGCGAAGTCGAATTGTTGAATAGCAGGTGCTATTCGACCATTTCAAATAGACATACCGTATATCTCTGATGACAAGACCCTAAAAATGTCAAAAGATACATAAAAATAATTCCTATAATCCATCGTTAGTTAGTGGTCCTAACACGGAGAAAAAATAATGGTATCCACTCTATTTACCTCGGTACTGTAGAGTAGGCTGCTTTTTCCCTTGCTTTTCGTCGAACCTTGTTGTTCTGTGTGTGCCTATCATGTGATGTGATGTGATGTGATGTGAGCTGAGCGATAAAATGTGATAACTCAACAACCAACCGGAGTTACTAGGAGCTATGCATATGGGCATGTTGCTGTCGGCAAGGAGAGTCTAATTCTAGTGTTTTTAGAATGACTGAGGATGATTAACATGTCAAAAACACAAATGTCACAAAATCAGGTAAAAAAGAGCTAATGATCCATGGGATCTTGTCCTCAGAGATATACGGTAGTCCAATCGTCCAATAGCTTTTCCCGCTTTTTTTGCACCATTCCACGCAGTATACTTACGTATACTTTTTATAAGTCATACTCTCCCCTTTTTCACAAAAATTAGCTTTCATTAAAAAATCCCTCATGTGGCTGAATTTTTGGTGGCGGGAAGATCATGATTAGACTATTGATTCATTCGCTATTCAGGGAAGTCCCGATTTTACAACAAAATCATGACTTCCTTTCAATAGAGAAAAATTAGTTTTATTCGCTAGAATAGCTATTCGCTATCCGCTATTTGCCTAACAAAATCACAGCCTTACCCATTGCTGAAATAATCAATCACCATGGAGAAATACATTCCAATTTTGAATTTGAATCCTACCTAAATAATCACAATTTGGCATAGTATGACTCTGTCTTTCCATTATGCCGTAATATGTATACTCTTGCACAGACACCTTCCAATCTTGAACTTTATTTCATTGCATTTCTTGATACCATACATCAAAACCATATATGAGATTAACATGAGATATTGCAAAGGAAAACACATTGGATGATTTTTGCCAATACTCTGTAATGTATTTGTACCATTTTCTACTTCTATCATGGGTAAAATCAAAAGATTGTATAGTTTCATAACCAGGAGGTTACACTGTAAATTAGATCTGCCTTGGTGGAGATTACTTGGCCATTGATTGGATTCCAGCACCAGTTGTACTTCATCAGGATTCATGCCACTCCCCTAAGATATACATTAACAGTATGAACTCCAAATACCTATTGTGGCACCCATCCATAACTTGTTGCAATTCACAAACTTCCCTCCACATTTGTAACTCAGGGGTCTTGTTATGTGATTTTTATTTGACAATCCAATCTCAGTTTGATATTTTGTAACATATAATAGATCTGAAGACATTTAGATGCATTACATTCTGTTAACATGGGACCAATATGACTGTACAATTGACCATGGATCTTGAATACAGCAAGTGGTCCTCTCTAAATTATTGCATCATTAACCTTAAGCAATGCAATTGCCATACAAGAGATAAATATTCTGATATTGTGACAAAAATAAGTGTGCTTGGGCTATCTTCAACAAACTGTCTATCCAGTGGAAGAGGATATGGATTGTTTCTCTGCAACACATCCTCCCAAAGCAAATGCGATCAACTCCATTTATAGAAGTATGGTATGCCTCCTCTTGATATCCCATAGCATCACAAATAATCACAAATTACAATCATATACCTTACATCAAAAAGCTAACAGTACTTGGGCTAAATGTATTCACATTGCGATGACATGCAACCCATCAATTGGATTGTTTGAAGTTCCTTCTACCATTTGAGTATATGATTCACTACATTGTAATCAATGCATGTGTTACATTTCTTATCCCACAGGCTCTCCGGTATATTTCCAGCGAACCCACCTACCACGTGGAACTAACAGCAGTATTGTACCATACGACATTGTAGGTCAGTACCGTGTTAGGCCAAAATCTTGGGAATAACGAACCTCAGTAGGTGCCATGACTCGTTACACAACTCCTCGTATGAGTTCTGATTTGAAAAGTATTTCCCAAGATTTGTGAAAAAGTGGCAACACCCCGATCGTTATTCCCAAGCTTTTGGTCCAACATTGGGATTCTAACGAAATCGCCGCGTCACAGAACACCATCTCGAACAATACACTACTATTATTGTACAATACCATCAGCGTTTATGCCTGGGCATAATCTCCTAAACATCAGCCTAACATAATACAGTCCGCCAATCAGTTTTATCATCGTTCCACACCGGTTCCATACCATTTCGACCCAAATCGTTCTCTCTGAATTGCCGAGGTCAACAATCAACGGATTTTTACTCCTTTCCGCCCCCAACACAAAAGTAATTCCTACGTGTTCGCAACGCAATACAGAATTCATTATCAATCAAAATAATTCAAGAATGAAACCTCTAGCAGCACCCCTCGTCGCCACAATCCTTGCCATTGCGGCGCCCACAGTCACATCCTTAAGTCTAGCAGACCCCTCCGCAGCCCGCTCGATCAACCGTCAAGTCGACTTCAAAGGAGGCGCCGGCGTCGGTCGACTTGTTTTCACCGACGACGGTACTCCCGTCGATAAATGGAGCTGCAAGTATGATATGGTTTTGGTGGAGAGGATTCAGGGCAGGCCTAAGACGGAAAGTGGATTGTTCGTGCCAAGGGAAAATTTGCCTAGGTTGCATTTGTGTAGAGGTAAGTCTTCGCAAATTGTATCTGTCATTTTTTCAGGTCGTGTACTGCATCCGTGCGCTAGTCATCACATCTCATCCCTTTACCCCCCACCGCGAAGTGATATCCATGGGGACAGGGCGAGAAGAAGAAAACGGAAGAATTGCACCAATGCCCAATATTAAACCCGGTGACGTCGTAATTGCCAAAAATCCATGGGGGATTGGGCCCAAGGACGAGGAAACTGCTGATGGAAAGAAGTTGAGTTTTATGAGGGCTCAGGATATTGCAGCCGTGGTTGAGGGAAAGCTGTTGGAAGAAGAATAGGCTGTGTCGCATGGGGATGATGTTGCAATCAGATAGCTATGTTTTCTTTTATACCGAACGGTTTCTCTTGTCAAGGCGAGGTCCAGTCCGTTTTCTGTTAGATGATTGATTATGTGGTCCGGTACGATATTCGCTTCAAATGAGAGTTGGGCCGACAAAGTTGAAAGCGAGTTGATGCGGTTATTTTAATCGTGAAAGAGATGGCAACTGACGATCACTGCAGCGCACTGACTGATGTTATGAAACTATAGTTAAAAGTATGACTCATAACGAAGTTGTCACAAAAAAGGTACCGATCCCATTCCGTGCTGACGACACTCATCAAACAACTAGGTTTTGCTATCATCATCCGAACCTTTGGTGAAGAACGAGCTCAATCGATAACTATCGCCACTGCTATTCCCATCATCGGACCTTTTCCGCTTTTTATCCTTCTTCTTCCTATGATGCTTAGATGATCTCTTCCTACCATCTCTACTGTCACTAGTATCTGAGTCGTCGTCGCGATGATGGCGAGAACCCTTTTTACGATCGCTTCTTTTGCGATGTTTCTTACGCTTGTGGATTTTTCTGTCGTCATCCGAGCTATAACTGTCATCTGAGCTTGCGCTATCATCACTGTAGCTATCGTCATGTCGTCGATGCTTTTTCTTCTTCTTCTTCTTGGATTTTTTATCCCGCCCCTCGTCATCCTTTCGATGATTGGTACCCCTCGTTAAAAGCTTCTCCCTCTGTTCGTCAAGTTGCTTTCGATACTCCTCCATTTTCTTTTGATCCAAACCAGCAATATTGAGTTTATCTTCATTATCCTTTTTGTACTGTTCCCAAGTCGGTCGATTGGAATCGGCAAGCTTCTCTGCAATTGTGCGTTCTTCTTTTCCAGCCATGAGTCTCATAACTGCAGCCATTTGAGCGGATACCTTTGTTCCAGGAGCTTCATTTTTTGATGTAGAGTCAGCAGGTGCAACTGCTGCTGATGACGCTGCTTCATTCGATGCAACTCTATGCTTTTCATACCGATCATCGTCCACATGACGATCTGCAACCTTGGAGTAATTTACACCGGAACCGCGGACAACGACGCTCTCGTCATCGTCGCCGTCGCGATCTTTGCGACGACGTTTGAGCTTCTTTTTGTCGTGATCTCTTCGCTCGCTCATGCTTCACTTTATGCTTGTGCAAAGCAGAGGAAATAGAGGCGGAAGGTGATGGGATACTTTGATGCCGTTCCGGGTGTTTCGGTTGTTAGCTGTTGGTGTTTGACCTAACGGAAAGAATGGATTTTGAATGGATTTTGCAAGGATTTTGCACATGATGTGTGGTGGTGACGTGACAACTAAGTAGATATTAATCGTACTATAGTGACACACACGTGGCGTATCACAAGCATGACATAGGCGCAAAATATGATAGTCCACTGGTTCTGGGTCATTCTATCTACCTACTCGTAGGTAGGTAATAGGTAGGTACAATATCGCACATGTTGTATTGTACATAATATCTTTGTTCTATCGTATGGCAACGACGCTCGCGGGTGATCACTAACCACAAAATAATAATAACCATGACGGGACAGCTGCAGCTCGCAGCTATTTCTGGATTACTTCTCACTACGAGTCGTCTCATAAATGCCCTTCATGTTCCTCGACTGATAAGTTTCCCATGCTGTTCATCAATATCATCCAAAGTCCCATCAACGTTAGGGCGCGGTCTTCTCTACGCCAGCAGCGCTGATACCGATGACATAGATACCAGTGACGATGACATGGAAGAATTTTTGAACGATCTAGTAGCTGAAGCGCGTTCCGATTCAGCAACAACTCAAACATCGTTCGAGGATTTATCTGAAAATGAAGCATCACCAAAGCAGGATTCTTCATACTTTATTCAAAGACAACAAGCAGTGGGCATCGGAGGAAACTCTGGTTTTGTGTACGATGTGAATGCATTAAAGCGCAACCTTGTTCAGGAATCGGTGCGAG
Source organism: Cyclotella cryptica (assembly GCA_013187285.1). Taxonomy (NCBI): domain Eukaryota; phylum Bacillariophyta; class Thalassiosirophyceae; order Thalassiosirales; family Thalassiosiraceae; genus Cyclotella; species Cyclotella cryptica. Next base: position 101,201 of record JABMIG010000061.1, read on the forward strand.
GATGCAAGCAGGAATTGTTGACTTTATTGGGTGATGGAAGAGAATACAACAATATAAGAGACGTCAAGTCTCAACGTGCAATATCTGTGCCGAGGTCGCGGAAAGGTCGTGATGATTTGATTGAAGAACGACTTGCAGCTTTGGTTCAGGTGAGCATTCTTTTGTTCCTATTCATTATCCATACATAGTTTTGTCTTCTTTAGTTGGTACTAAATTGATGAAATTTAACTTTCATGATTCAGGCTAATCCTGTGTCTACGACAACTGATTCCAATTTGCTTGACGGTGAATGGTCTTTCGCTTTTGCAACTAACTCTGCATCCAAAATTCTCGATACCTCTCGTTTTCTTCTGAGTAAATCGAAGCGAAAACAGGCTGAATTCGATAAGATCAAAGTCAAATCTGATAACCTAGCCTTCACTGTTCGAGGCGGCCCGTGGCGCTTCAAATCGGGGAAGACCGAAAATCCATTCAGGTCGTCCACACGACAAATTTTCTTGGAGAATCTCAGCGATGACGAGGATGCTCACATTGTTGACGAGACAAGTATTCTGGGAGGATTGTATCACATCAGACAGAGATACGGAGTTTTTGGGTTGACTCGAACAGCTCTGGATCTTGACTTGATGGAAAGTGAAACGAGGTTTCTGGGAATTCCGTTCCAGAGGAAAAGCACCGATGACTTCAAAGGGACGAAATATGGGGCTCCCCTTGAGGTTCAAATATTGTATCTCGACACAGACCTTTGTATTTGCACGACAGGCTTAGGTCTTGAGGGTCCCTTGCATGTGTACACCAAATCTGATTTGTGGGTGTCTGGAGGAGCCAAGAGAAAGGTTCGTTACATTTTCAGTCGCAATGAATCTTGGACTAATGTTGTGTCGTGATTCATTCTCAGTACTTTGACTTTTGAATAAATGATAGCTGAGGCTTCTAGCCAGAACTGCATCTTGGGTTTCAACCTTGCAATCACCATTTAGAATACGACAAAAGATGAACAAATTATTTGCTCGCAACAAACCGAGAGCTACTACTCCCGATTCTGTATTAAAGGCTTTGAATATTGGCGAATTGAACATAAATGAAGACGGAACAACAAAAGAGGATGCTTCGTGGGATGGAGAAGATGATCCCTTTTACCATTTAAATGCCAACGAGCGAATGGAGGTATTGAAAACTATGAGCTTGCAGGATATTTACCAAGCTGCACTGAATCGCAAAACTCAAAACAAAAAGGAGAAGAGGAGATGGGCTTCGCGAGAGAAGCAGTTCAAGAGACCAGAGCTGTGACAAATGCTGGAAAAGTCAAAATAACTCCATAATTATATACGATAATCAGTCATGGATTACTTAATTGTTTCGGATCATAGTGTGTTGTTCACATTAAATGAATCCTACAATGGCTGATAACACACAGGAAGCAATGACAGGGTACTTCAAAGCAATAATGTTCTGAGGACAGGATTGCAATCTCCCTCAATGGGCTGATTTCCTTAAGGCTTCCATTCAGAATTATTACGGATTAAAAATTGACAGAAAGTTGGATCTCTGCCACATAACATGTAGTCAGCACATTCGAAATCACTGTTTCGAGGTGCTCAATAAGAAATCCTAAGCAAAATGAAATATACACCCCTTCTCCCCCAAACTTTGATTTAAGGAACAAAATTACATGACGGAAAGCACACCTTAGAACGGCGTAGGACAACGAGATGAGCAGTCACCAATTGCTCTACCACAGTCACGAGGCCACGTAATGATTTTTTCAAGAAAATCCGTGATATCTCTAACGAAACGAAAGCATCCCTCAAATGGCATGAGGACAAGCCACACCTGATTTGATGGGGGGGGAGAGAAATGGTAACATGATAGAGACTTCGTGCTCACGGTGAGCAAAGTATGATTAATTGACAAGATTAGACTTACGCCAGCACAAATTCCAGCAATTGGCTTAATGTAAAAGAACAAAAAAAGAGGCGCGGACCAAAGGCGTTCGTATCAGGTTAGTATCTTGAATTAACAACATCCCGAGGATATGGCAACGCTTAAGGAATTTGACACATATTTTTGCATGCAACAACAACCATGTGCCAATGTCCAACGTTACTTGACCAGGACACGACGAACGTACCCAAGCTAGGAAGAAGAGGACGGCAATCCAAATGAGAGCAAAAAGAGGATTTTTAGCCATGGCGCGAGGGATCTGATCACGAAAGACGTCAATAGTTATTTTTGGTGTACTTTTAGGAGGTATAGATCTTCTGTTAGTCTTCTGTTGTTGAGTTCAGCGGTGCGTGCATACAAGATACGGGATTTCGTGCCAATGAAAAAGATTAGAAAAAGGAAGGGAAAGAAGGCCCGACGAAGGGGCGAAAGCCGGCAAAAGCCACGTAGGTAGACAGTATGAAAGTACCATGATGGGCACTACCCTAGAGGCTCCCTAGAGGTACCGTAATATTTTATGGTATGGTACCACACCACATAAACCCTCCAAGATATACTACTATAAAAACACACAGTAGTATTGCTACTACTTCAGAACCCTAACTACTACTTACCTAGAGATATGGTAGTATAGCGATGTTTACTGTTTGGATGCCTTGTGCCAACTTTCTGCCCACCTCCACTTAACCTTGACTCGTCCAATGAACGCTTCAACTCCAGTTGTTGTCTAGGATCGTGCAGCCTGTATCACATTTTTTTCTCGCAACTCTTTACAACATTCACTGTCAGCAACAGGCTTAAATTGCTCAACCATGGCGCAAGCGATCTTCTCTGTCGCTCTCCTCCTCACGGCGGCAACCTTTGTTTTCTCACGAGAAGATACCCACCAGTGCGGCGTCTATCTCGCCGAATCATCTACAGGCCACTTTCTCGGCTCCTTCGCCGGCCGTGCCTACCAGCGCGACGACATCATCGGATCTCAAGACGCCGTCGTTCAATTCGTCGACATTCGCCTGAACAACCAGGATCTCTCCGAGGAAGATGCCGCCAATTTGGAGGCCTTCTTGGGGACGTGTTGGTCTGGCGATGCCACCGCGGGGATGAACGAGGCGGAGGAGGTCATTTCGGCCGTGGGCGGGCCGTGTTTCAGCAGCACGGGACACGTAGGAATGATCAATGCTGTTATTCATCAGCCTTCTACGCTGTTGAGGACGGATACTGATTTGCTTTCTTCCGGGTATGATGAAATGTCTTCGCCGGGGAGGGGGGCCTTTACATCATACCACAATCTTACTTTGTTGGCAGTCGACAAAATTCAAGCGGGGAGTGAGATTTTCTTGGATTTTGGAGCAGAGTACAATCAGTATGATGATACCAGCAAGCCGAATATTGATGATTATCGCAAGATGGACGAGGCTATGGAGAAAATGGTGACATTCTTCAATAAACACGCCGAGTCCCTCGGAGAGAAGGCCGCCAATGAAGTTTACGACTTTATGAAAAAGGATGTCTTGGATCTAACTGCAGAGGCACGCGCAGAGGCTGCACGATCCCTTCTTCCCGAGACCTATCATGGTCTACAGGCGATCATTGATGTAGGGGGTTCGGCGTTGCATTCCAATCCCGAAGTAGTCAAGGATATGAAATGGTTGGAAAAAGAAGGATATTGCCAAGACAACTTAGTTGTCGGCGTAAGTAAGATTGAACACGCTGGGCGTGCAGCCATTGCCGCGCGAGATATCAAAAAGGGAGAGGTTGTCGCTCCGATGCCATTGGTACCTATTATCAAAGGCAGAGACGTCCTCACTATGACTGACTACGACGACGAGGACGAAAATAAGCCTCCAATCAAGATGAAGCAATTTCTCACCAACTACGTTCTTGAGCATCCGCAATGTTCAGTCTTGTTTTTCCCTGCTGGTCCCATGACATCCTTCATTAATCATGGAGGGAAGAAGGCCAATGTTAAAATGGCGTGGAGTACCAAATCTTGGAGTGATGTCAAGGCGGCCCAGAAAGCCTCCACTGACGAGTTGCCATTGTTTTCTTCTGCGGATATGATTATCGATCTCGTTGCCACTCGTAACATTAAGAAGGGGGAGGAAGTGTTGTTTGATTATGGAAATGACTGGGCCAATGCATGGAATGAGCATGTCAAAAACTGGAAGAAACTCACAAAAGATGCCAAGTTGTCTAAATCAGCTATGGTTCTAAACGACGAGCATCACGGCGTTGGTAAAACTGCCAAGCCTTTTCCTACATCCTCTGAAGAATCTATTGCTGGTGATAATGTTCAACTTATGTGCCATGTGCTGTACGATGAAGATAAAATTGAGCGACGACGCAACCAAGATGGATCTAGGACCAAAGTCTACCCGTGGATTCCTCATCCCACCAGTGGAGAGAACCGTCTTAAGACTGATCTTGCAGTACGTGGCATCAATCGGATGGGCTGTGAAATATTGGAGCGAACAGGAGATGAAGCAAATGGGTACAAATACGTCGTGCGACCGTTGATCGAAAAAGAAGGACCAAAAATTCTAGTGAAGAATGTTCCACATGAAGTTATTCGATATATTGACAAGCCATACAGCAATCCCCAGCACGAGCAGCGTGCATTTCGCCATACTATTCGATTCCCAGATGATGTCTTCCCTGAGGCGTGGAAAGATCTTAGGGATGGGTACAAAGCGAGAGATGAATTGTAAATCGTCAGTCTTAATTGCTGCAAGTTCGAACCTAGTGCTCATTAAATATATAATTTCTGTGTTATTCAGCTTTTGATGAAGAAAGCTCTACTTTATCTTAGCTGTCTATCCTCGTGCTTTTGTATGAATGCACGAAATCCGATGTTGGAAGTCTTCACTTCCCTTTAAGCTTACGGTGTACTGTGGTTTATTATTTTGAATACAAGCACAGTCAATTAATATTAAAGCTCACAATTTATCAATTTTACAGTTCAACTACTGTAAATACTGGATCATAAGAACCATAGGGCTAAAATGACCCATTTCGAGTGACATTTACTGTTTTTGGCTAATTAACTCACTCTGTGAGCTCTAAACATTGCATATTTAGACTCTCATTCAGAGGGAACAACACACCCATGTGCATCTCTCTGCATAACTTGTTCTAGTTGTTGAGAAAAATCCTATGCTGTTGGAAAGCACCACAATCATGCGCCCATGGTTGATGGACTGATATCACTGACGATAAATGGTTGAAAGGGTACATAGTGGGTATTTTTTAAGATACATTTATTTTTCATCACGGGAGGGAGACTAAGTTGACTTGTATTATAAGAACCACATCAGCTTTAAAAAATGATTGTACATTTGGTGGTTCTTATGATCCAGTATTTAAGGTAGTTCACCAATTAGCCAGACTTTCACCAGCAATCCGAAGAACTATCAACAAGAGATTCTAGTCGCTGGACAAAGTGGATATACAAGAATTGACTAAGTTACATAATATTCAAACAGAACAAAAAGCAGATCAAAGATGTCAGGACTCTATCACCACCACCTTTCTTGCCGATGAGTTTGGTGGGTCACTGTATTTTTCGGAGCAGCAATTGGGGGAGGGAATGTGACCATGGATCAAGTCCAAGCCTTGCTGACTGCAATGATTTAACAAATGAGAGGGGTGGTAACAGGTGCATTAAAAAATGATAAAGGAGGGAATGATAATCAGACTTCACCGCTAGTGTCAAGGTGGAGGTTCATCTACTCAAGGACGATTGCCGTGCTAAGGTCTTGGAGCACATTCAACTTATGATCTCGACAGCAACCTTGAGAGGCTTTGGGCATGCATTTTATGGGGCAATTACATACAACCAACCTGTAAATCACAGCAACAAAGACACGTTGGATTTGTGTGATCCGGATGAGTTAAAAATGTACAAAGCAGTAGAGGTAAACGACAATGCAATAGCATGCCTCAGGATGACATTTCCTTTACCAAAGCATCAGCATGAAATCAATGCATCATGCACTGCTGAATACTCAAGAGGAGTAGCTCACAAGGCACTCAGACGTCTCAAGGCATGAGTGATTCCAGCAAAAGAAATGGTAGCAACCATTTTATAAGCCAAACTGGATACAATCAAAATGAAAGAGACAGATGATCCGCAATCAGTCAATGACAAGTTCAACAAAGTGGCCAGGTTGTACAAAGCATCAGGTTGTACATAACATCAGGCAGTGCACCATGGCACAATGAAAATGATGCAACTCATGAAAACAATGCCCCTCTACCGGGTGTATCAACACAGCAAATCAAGAAAAGTCCACAAAGCTTGGTAACGACAAATGTATTAAATGAAATAGTGTAAAAAATAAAGTTGGACTTGGAGGCAAATGCAGCGGCCTTGGCAAGTCTCATCAACATGGAGGCAATTGAGTGCATGTCCAGACAGCCACAACATGCTTTGCATGTCTGGGGATGGACTATGTCTGGTGCAAAGGATCATGTAAAGTTGGATTGTCCCGGTAACACCAAGAGCAGATGCCAGGCTGTGCATGAAGTCTCTAAGGACACTATGGCTGTACTGAAACTTGAAGAGACGGGAAAGCACAAACCAGGTGGCATTTACCCTGTTCATTACGATAAGGAAATCAAATCAGTTTGTAGTGATAATGGTGATGACTATCAACTGGAAATAAAGTTGGAGTCAGAGGCCAGGGAGGGTGAAAATGACAATGCAGTCAAGGAGACATCTGACTCTGACACTGAACCTGAAAAGAAAACTAGGAGAGGACGCATAGTGCACATGCCCAAAAAGTATGATGGCTATGAAATGACTGCAGCAGAAATGCAACTCGTGCAACATGAATTGAGCTTGGACTTCAAGTCTGAACTTTCCCTAATTGGCGCAGCTGGTGTAGGATTCACACTCACATCAGAACTTCACGCCATGAATTACAAACAGGCCATAGCTTCTGTTGATGCAGTGGAGTGGCAAGTTGAAGTTGATAAAGAGCACAACAGAATGGTGAAGAGCAATGTCTGGGGGGTTGTATCTAAGGCGAACGTTCCAATTCCACTGAAGACTATAATACTTAAGTCTATGTGGGCAATAAAGCCAAAGGCCGACGGTGCTAAGCACACACATTTGAATGCAAAAGGTTGCAGCAAAATCCCAGGACAGTGCTACAACTCAGACAATATCTCATCACCTGTGACTAATACTTACTCCATCCGCAATGCACTAACTATTATGCTACCGTATGGCTTGGGGTGCATTCCTCTTGGGCAAGTTCAAGAAGGGTGATCCGTGGACATACCTGAGGGAATAGAGAAGTGGTACACTGAGTACACCAAACCTTTTTTAGCACATTTGAAGAAGTGCATCTATGGTGCTAAGCAGGCTGCAAAGTACTACCATGACAAGTTCATTACAGTCATGAAGGACATGAACTACGATCAATCCAGGGCTGATCTGTGTTTGTTCTTCAAGTGGGATTCGACCTGGCAGCTTGTGATGTTGTTGACCTGGATCAATGACAAGCAGTGCAAAGAAGGAGCTTCTCAAGAAGCATTTCAAGTGTGACTCTTTTGGGACTAGATTGGATGCAAGCTAGACATCTCCAGCAACCAAAAAAGTCTCAGAATGACCCAACTTGTGTTATTTCAAAGTCTTACTCACAAACTTGAGGATATTGCTCAGGGTAAGGCAGCACTCATGCCTGCAAAGCCTGGGAACATTCTTGCAAAGTGCAAGAACAGTGTAAAATTAAGTCATGAGAAGCATACCGGGTAACAAATGGGTGTATGGAATCTACTGTACTCAACTAGGGCCATCTCTGCAGGCAGAAATTTTTGAGCACTTTCACGCATAGTTGCTTACCCTTCATTGCCTGGCTGTCAACCAAGTATCCACCCATCTCTGTCAGCAAAAAATGACCTACACTTCTCATGATTGTTAGACTTCCCTTCTGTAACAAGGATTGTAACATACCTTCCCCACATCAGCAACATCAACATTATTGCGCTGAAATCAGAGCAATAAGAATGTTATATCCCGTGGCAATTGTACAAGCCATCACATTAGTGGCCACCAATTATGACAGTGATGCATCTGGAAAGGGTCAAATTTCTCTTTCATGCTAATGCAAATCAGTCCACAAAGTTTACAGTTGTCTGAGGCTCATTTAATTTTGACATGCTTATTGCATGATCTTTGATTTGTTCTGGCATGTTCATGTCATCATAATGCCCCATATTAACACTGCAATATAGGAGTTTAGCAATTTTGAAAAGGAGGGAGGAAGAGGAGGGTCGCCGATTTGTAATGGCAAGCTTACTGCAAGTGTTTGTTTGACATGTGCAATACACTACTTTGAAAGTGATTCTCAATATAATATTGCTATCTTTTTTGGAACTTCTTATTCAATGGCGCTCTCTTGTGTTTGGATTATTGTGCATGCAACAAATTCATGTCAATACTTTGCATTTCATACCCAGATTCTCTGGAAGATCAGAGAACAATTGCTACTGAATTACAAAAGACTATTACATCGATTGATTGTATTTTAATATGGACATTGAAATCCATATCAAGGAAGCAAAGAAGGCTGGCCTAGTTCAAAAGGAATTCTTTTGTGGCTGCAAGAACAAATTTGGGATCAACTGTCAAGCAGTATTGGATTGTCGTGGCCGTATTCTTGATGTATCAATCAAATATGGGGATGCATCTGCTGACTGCTTAGCCTTTGAAGCAAGTGACTTACATTAGGCTCAAAAATGGACGGATGAAGAAAGTTTCAGATAAAGAGAGGTTTGTATTCTTTGGTGACAGAATATGGGATCATTCCATTTGCCAGCAATCGTCTGCCTAACAGCTTCTGGCATGTTACAATTTTCTAAAGCCATGCACCCACTTGGAAGATTGTTATGGTTAAGGAAGGCTCTCTTAATCTCATCATGATCAACAAGAGCAGGGATCAAATGCAGTACTGGGTATGTTCCAGTCCAGTTTGCTCCCTTCGCTGCCATATCCCTTTGTTCTCTAGATTCTTCCTCTTGTGCCTCTTCTGCATCTGTGTGCGCTCGGTAATCGTAGTTCTGATGAAGTTCAAATCATCTCCGCCAGACACAGGATGAAGTTTCAGGCATTCCAAATGTTATACAGTCCAAGCTTTTGGAAGAGAGGCAACTATGATGTCTTCAGAGGTATTTGATCTCTGAGTAAGAGTAACCTCATCCCTCAATCAAGTGCAGTAAACTTAATGTTTTTTGGGAGTTGCGGCACTCCACCGCAGTACAGAGGTGCCGCTGTTAGGATTCCCTTTGTTGTCAGCCAACCCATGATATAAAATAAGGAGAGCCACCTTTAAAGAACATCAATTCTCAATCTCAAGTAATACATCTCCGATGCGCATAAGGATGATGGCAGATGGCATGGATGATGCAAATGTAGTCAACACAAATGATCTGGCAAACAGCTGGAGCATCAGTGGGACGCTAGGCGCATTGACATGCAGATGTCCTTCTTGCGTGAACTGAATGGAACGACGCCGACATCTTCATTGCGACAACAGACTTCTCGCATTGCTGAAAGGCGAGAAACCTTGAAGCGAGGGAGGGTGTTGGAAGCATAAACTACAGTTTACGCTTCTGCGATTTACGGTGGTCGATTATTTTGAATACGTTATGTTAAAAAAACTCGTTTTTCGTGCGGTTAAATATAATAAAGCTCATAATTTATCGAATCTAAAGTTCAATTAGTTTACTGACTAGCGGAGTTTCAGCATCCTAATTCCTTGGACTAATCAGAAAATGTGGCTGAATTGCATGTCTTCAAAAATTTCAATAAAATTGGCACGACTTCTTCTGGCCTCTCATCATGGGGGCAGTGGCCAGCATTCTCAATTGCAATAACTTCATCGACAACAGGCTCATCATTTTCTTTAAATGGTGTTGTAATTAAGCTTTCGACCCGTCTCGGATGAAGCCACGGGTCTTTCTTCCCATAAACGACCCAAATTGATTTTTGCCCAGTTGTATGGCGACTGTCATAGATATCTTGCAACTGTTGTTCAAACAGTGGTCCTGTAGAGTAAGAAAGCTCATCGAATACGATTTCAGCCGCATTCGGAAGCTTCAATGGCTCTGAAATAGCTGTTAACAGTTCATCATCTATGGCTTCATGATTGTGATAAGGCTCTTTCAGCAGCTTCTTGATTATTCCACGACTCCCTGAAACGAACTTATAAAGCCCACGCCCGTTATTTCTAAGAAATTTCTGAAGTCTTCGAACTAATGGCTTTCTCAGACGTGGGAACCTCATCTCAGATTCGTGCAATTCGCGATATGTAGGATTTATTGCACACACGCCATTGTAATATTCAGGTTTGTCTAAACATGCCTGCAATGCGACAATGCATCCTTTACTGTTGGCTATCAAACTTGTGGTTTTTGGCGATCCATCTTCCCATTTATCCTCACCTTGAAAAATAACATCGTGTGTAAAGTCGTTGATCTGCTCGGCCCACGTAAAAAAGTTGTAGCAAGAATTCAGTGGATGGCGGAGATCCAATTGTTTTGTAACTCTTCGTCCGCCAGACGCTGTCCCGAGTACTACATTTTCACGAATGGATGATTGCTTAGCGATGCCATTTGTTCGAGGTGACTTACTTTGAAGCAGCTGATTTCGATTTAGATCACAATGAATGTCGTCGGTTGATTCATAGAACCGTCCTCTTTCGCCGTCCAGCAACTTTGCTTCTAGCGAACTTGGGAGCGGTTTGGATGAATATCCGCTGCCCAGCAAATCCAAAGCGTGCGTGCGATAACCCGCATTCCCGAGTGCGGTCAAGGTGTTTCTCCACGTATCTGCGTTGACGAAGAGACCGTGTATGAGCAGCACAGTCTCTTTCGCATCTATTGGACCTGTTGCGATGTACCTGATTTGTTGCCCACGCCACTGATACACCTCATTCTTCAAACCATCGCAGATCGAACGGGGAGGGATAGAATTCAAGGATGCCCGTGACGGCTGAGCAGGAGAGATAAGATAGGACGTCCCGTACGATGCAAAAACTGCTGTGGCTGTAAGAAATAGTGCTTTAAAGTTGCGCATGATTCAAACTCTGAGCAATTTAAAGTGAGCATCTTATTATTTGATAGCGTGATGTCGATGGAACGATTCTGCTTGTGTGATATAATATGATGTCTGATGAGTCACGCCAGACTCCAGACATTCGCTGGATAGAGTTCCACAAGATGTCGACGACGAAGTTGGAACGAGACAGGGCGATGACAGATCGTCCGTCAATGAGAACACTGAAAACTGTGTCTTAAGTTCTGTTCGACCTCTCTATACAATACGGGACAATATTATGGTTACCATACAATAGTATTCGTACAATATGTACATTGATGATGATGTTATGAAGTATTGCATGGTATATTACAATATTCCAATTCCTTTTGATTTTAAAGTGTGAGTAAATCTTCAGTACAATACTATTAAAAAAATAGAAAAATGATATTAAAAAGGACAGTTAGATGGGATTGCTCAGACAGTGACTAAATGGGATTGCTCCGACAGTAGTCAGACAGTCCTCATCATAATATTATGGCGTTGAGGGAATTCAAGTGTTGTGTGAAAATAGCACAATTATTTTTTACTAGACACTAAAATTACTGTGATAGCGCATACACAGTTTTAAGAGGTACTTTACTTAATTTCTCTACAAACATTCAAGTTCTCAACAAATCATACCACTACCCACGGAATAAAATCATCAACATCCACCAACTGTGACACAGCAGTGGTGAGCCAACTGTCACCTTGTTCACTGTGGTACTTAGCAGTGGTGCCTTGCTTGGCAGCGCCATTTTTAGTCACATGGTGTTGTCAGTTGTGTCGGTGTGACTGAATTGGTGCGTCAGCGAAAGAATCCGTTATTTTCACATCATGTGGTTATTTTCACATTTTGAAAATAACGTTATCTGTAGAAAATAACCTAGTCGTGAGAATATAACGTAATAATTTATGATATGTTCTCACGACTAGGTTATTTTCTCACGACTACGTTATTTTCACAACACCATAGTAAATAAGATGGTAAAATATTGTTATTTTCTCACGACTACGTTATTTTCTCACGACTACGTTATTTTCAAATTGTGAAAATGGCGAGCTAATGAAAATACGCGAGCTTGTGAAAATAACACCCTAGATGACGTTATTTTCACAAGCTCGCGTTATTTTCACAAGAAAGAGTCATTCACGAAGGTAACACGTGTTTCCAAAAGACTCCCTCGCTCGCTCATGATCTCAGTCGCACCTTCTCAGCGTGTCGAAAACTTATCCATTTTGGTCACGACCTCACACAGCATGGGATCATAATATAAAATATATATCCCAATACTTTAAAAGGGTGACAAAAAGTCACCCCTTTTGCCGCTGCTAATTCGCAATATCAAAAGGGTGACGAAAAGTCACCCTTTTTCAATTACCAGTTCCTCATTAGCTATCTTTAACATCTGGCGTAAAACATCCCTAGCACAATAATTGCTTCCATTGTTTGTAACGTGAATGATTAACAGCGCCAAAGGTAATACCCAGGACTGCACACACATAGTGTAAAACATCCCTAGCTAGACTATTGATTCCATTTGCTGGTATTGTGTTTCATGGACGGTGCCACAGGTATAAATATGGAGTGCATCATTGCCTCAGCTAGTGCAGCAATTGGGCAAATACATGAGAGAACAGATCAGAGCGCAGTTAATAGTGGAGGTCATGGAGGCGGTGGGCGTGGGAGAGGGGGCTCTGCCCGAGGCGGTCGAGGTGGAGGCGGTCGTGGTGGAGGCGGACGAGGTCGTGGCGGTCGTGGGCGTGGGCGTGGTGGAATCAGTGACCGTGAACGATTGATTAGCAAACTTCCTGCTGCCCTTCAACCCCCTATTGCCAGTGGTGGTTGGGAGATTATGTCAGAACGAAACAGTGCCGCTTTTGAGATCATTACCGAAGAAGAGTACGCTGATAGATTCAGCTCAAAGAAACTGAGAGAATCATTCATTCACATGGCTGATAGTGTTAGTACCCATTGCACCAGATATGGCAAAGACAACGACAATCCATCTGTTTTTGTCACATTATTCTCCCGTAGTGCTGCTGAGATGATACAGACACAAACAACAGAGCAGTTGGTGAAGGATGGGTATGGGCCGCTCACAGTATCAGAACTTTATCAATTCGTTGCAACGATGCTTATTCTTAGTCGGATCAGGACGCCCACAAAGAAGGCTTATGAAGAATTTTCGCCATTTATTGAAGCAAAGCAGAAGGTAAAGATGATGTCTTACAACCGTTATACCCAGATTTGTAAACGTCTTCGCGGGTATAAAATATCAAACCGTACGGAAGATGATGATGCAGATGATGTATGGCTGCAACAGAAGAACCGATTGCGACAACTAGAGCCACTCGAGAAGGCAATGTTCGAACCTTCCATAGAGATTTTATTGAATAAGAAATCGGGCGAACTTGTTTTGGATGACGAACTGGTAGGTTCCCGCTTCTGATGTAGAGAGTCAGAATCACAGTGAGCGAAAGGCAGGAAAAGATGGTCCAGTGGCTGATGCCATCGCAGACTCGCATCTTGGCATAAATTATGGATTTCGTTTGCGTCTCAGTGGAGAGACTACAATTGAAAATATTCAACAATTGTTGAATCGTCTACCAACATTAAAATCCATTCAGCATGATGTTGAGATCAAGTTTGACAGGGGATATGGAAAAGTGGCTGTACTGTTGTCCGTGGGTGCTAAAGGATACTCCATGAGAACCGTAGCTTGTGAAATTGGATCCAAACATCCATTCATCAAGTCATCTGATGCAGAAATCTTCAAAGATACTTTGATTCGTCGAGGTATACGGCCGGAGCTAGAGAGAGATTGTGATCGTGACGGTAATCCTACCAACTCAGGGCCAGATGCAATGGTCGCCATGTTAAAAGAGTTAGAACCTTTCATACTTGATGGTACCGAGCTCGGCGGCGCACAGGTAACATATGCAAAAAAGGCAATGGTGATTGGCCCAGATGTTAGCCAGGAAGCAAATAGCAGTAGAAGATCAACTGTGGACGTTTATGCATACGGCATTCGTGATGTACACGACAAGAAGAAGGCTGTGAAAGATATGAGGTTTTTAGCACTGGTGGGAGAGATAGCGACACTGCATTGGTCTGGATTGCAATGGAAAAGAACAAAGCTAATATCCACAAAAATGTCTTGTTCTCCAACACAAAAGCTTCGTCTGCCAGAACCTTCATTGAGAAGGAATTACAGTTAAACTGTCGGAGCTTGACGGTCATCGACAAAACGGCAGATTGGTTTGTTCTGCGAAGGTTTCGCATGACTGGAACTATGGGGGCTAAGTTATCATCCCACCTCTTGCCTGATGAAAATGGTACGGAGCGCGATAATGAGTTGACTACTATTATGGACAACTGCATCAAGCAATGGTTTGGACGACACAAATCAACAGAGGCAATGAAGCAAGGATCCGCAAATGAGCCGATGATTCTTCAACGCCTGCACAGCATTGACTGGATTGAAGATGTTTTTGAAGTTGGTATGTTACAGTCTACACGAGAAGATGCAGGACCTTGGGTTGCGGTTTCTCCTGATGGTATAGTAATTGGACATATTTCATCCGAAAATGGTCTGTCTGAAGAAGGGGAAAGGCAGATTATGTTCGTAGAGATGAAAACGAGACAATCGGTGGATACAACCATCAAAACAGTGTTAGACAAACAGGTGAAACATGGACAGAAAGTATTTTGTAGTTATGCTGATGATGTCTTTAACGATTGTGTTCCAAGCGATAACCGCAAGCAACTACTCCATCAAGCTGCTGTTACGGGACTGCAGTACGGCTTGTTCATTACTGCAATGATAGACGAGGGAGTCTCTCAGATTGTTCAGATGGTGGTGATTCAGTTTTCAGATGAAGATGTAAATAACCATTTATTCAATCTTAATCGTGTGGCGCAACCGTTGCTGGGATGGATGTATGATGATGAAGTTTATAGTCGTGGGTATTTGATGGAGGACGATTGCCCGAGTTATCTTTCGCAAGAAGAGAAGGTTCTCCTGATCAGTCACTATCCCATGTGGAGCGCAGTGGATAGAAAAGTTAAAGAGTTGGGAAAACCATTGCCACCGGTCGGATCATTCAAGCATTTTCAGCAGTACAATTACAACAAGTCCAAATGGGGCCTCGATAAGAGTACGGAGTTCTCTTGTCGTGTCCTTACGGAAGGAATAAAAGTTATCTTCGAAGCGCTCTACATCCTGCGTCACATTCATTCGTTGGTGGTTACTACTTGGCGTCATGATCAATCACGTGTCATCAAACCATTCATCATTCAGTTTGCCTCTAATAACAATGGTACAGGACCGCTAACATCACAAATTCGCAAGAAACTGAACAATATTGACCTCCCCTTAAATAGCTTCGTTTATAACTTTGGCATAGAATTGTTGAGGTACCTCGGTTCGGAAAGATTCTCTCGGCGCAAATATTCGTACCTCGTCACAGAATGTCTCAAGTTACGACGGGTCAAAATACAGAATTGGAACGCATCAAAGATATGAGTATTAGTCGCCAAATCGATTCTTTTGCACGAAATGGGAAATGGCCTCTAAAAAGTCATCGAGTGATGACTTTTACAAAGACACCCGAGTTGGATGTCCTGCGTACGCATCACAGTCTGCTATATCAACACAGTATCTCCCAGCTGCCACTAAATAAGAATGGAAAGAGAGCAAAAGTCAAGTGTTCATTGTGCTCTAACGGCACCACATTCAGACAAACTTCAAAAGATTGCTCAAGTTGTAGAGTTCCTCTCTGCACACAGCCAATTGATGGTGAGAAATCATGCTTTGCATTGTGGCATGAAGGAGAAGACTTAAAAGGTAAGCATAAGAGAGTACTGGAATTATTGAAAATGCGAAAGGCGGACAACCCAGCACAGAGAAAAAGACACAATGATCCGGAGTTGTTAGGTTTGTGTAATGATATTGATGAGAGTATGGAGGAAGGTAATAGTGAAAGTCAATGGCCTTATGATGGAAAGAATGATAATTTTCATGAAGGCGATGAACCTGTTGGGAATACGCAAAAAGAAGTGGATGAATCAGATGACGATCTTTCCAATACACAGAAAAGTGCATCTGAAGAAAGTGGCAGAAAGCAACACAGATTAGAGTCCAGTCCATCCTCTGTTGAAGAAAGCGTGTCTGCCGCTGCTGCATCGAGACAACAGATCCAGAATCTAGAACATAGGCATTCTGAGAGCAGGGATATTTTTCTAGATGATGAATCTGACGATTCCTCTACGGATTAAAAATGTGATGTTGATGATGAATTATAAAAACTATTTAATGTCTGAATTCAGCTGAGAAGTTCCATAAGTAACATAATATACGTTGGTAAAATATTAAAGTATTGGGATTTAAGTGTCGGATCTCTTTCTCTTGCGGGCTACTTGCGTTGCAGGGAATTTGCTAAGACTTTCCATTTCCTTGTCACTGAGTAGTCTGTTGTTATCATTCCCTCCAACAATTGCCGTTTTCAAGTAACTAGACACACAAAATATGTCAACATCGGCTTTGCATCTAGAAGACAAACAATGGTACTCCAGTGCATTGACCAACAAGAAGTCTCCTGGTTTCAAAGGAACGGTGACTCCCAAACGTGGAAAACTGAAATAACACAGTACATCATCCATCAATCCATAATCGCGGTCGTCAGTATGAACTTGAATTACTGAATAAGTGAAATCAAGGTCAACATGCGCGCGGAGGTAGACATTAACTCCGAATGCAATGCCATTGAAGATTTGTGTGGCATTTCCATCCGTTGCATTTGACGGCCTGATGGATTCCCAGGGGGGACATCTCTCTAGCAGCTTTGATGTGACGAACGACATCTGTACCCAAATAGGAAAAGAATGCATGCTCACTTCGTTTCACCGCACTAACGATGGTGTCCCAATCTTCCGTTGACGCCCCAACCAAATTGAAATTACCAGGCTCGACACCTGGAGCATTCCTTCTGGCCCTAGATCCAACACAGCAATATTTACTATTTCCAAACACAGTCTTGCTGGCACCCCTGACCAACTTGTTCTTTTTCCTTGCTACGTTTGCCATTGCAGTACACAGATCCCTGGCGTCACTATTGAGCTTTTACGCTTCATTTCTTGGCAACAAAATGAAGCTGGGATCCATTTCTTTATCTTGATACATCAATCCCTGATTGCAAGAGGGAGGTGAACAGACGTCAAGAACTACGTCAACAATACGATGGCAGGACCATCCACTAACATCAAGATTGCTGATGGGTGCAGTAGGGATGTCTACACCTCCATCAAAAACAACAACATTCTTTTGTAGATACTCCGTCGAGAATTTTTTCGCATGTGCTGTTCGTTCATCATTTGGACCAATAATTTTAGGAGTTCCAATTGTTTGGCTTCTTTTTGTTTCGTGCGTCTATGACGGCGCTTAATAGCACTCCTGGACAACAGCAATGAGGATGAATTGTGCAGCCATGCGGCAGAAGCGGCTCTTGATCTCATAGAAGCAACCCCAGATTTTGATGCAAAAGTGTGACAGAACTTGGACGTAGGAATATGTAGGTTGCCATCATCAACCATTGAATAGTTGATTGTTGAATGAAGGTGGCAATCCTTGGATGACATGGATATTTCACAGATGGCTTCATCTGTTGTTGAAACATGGCTCCCTTTCTGACGCTACGATGGAGTGTACTGTTGCTCTGTTGGAAGGAATGTAGGATTCATTGATGGCTTGACGAGCGACGGGGGACTGCACTCCAGAAGGAGTGCTATCCGGACCTACGTCGCCGTCGCGCACATATCGATTCGTTTTGGCGTGCGTCTTTCCGGAGAGCGCGACGAACGATTCGTCAACGGCTTGACGAGCGACGGGGACCGCGCCCAAAAGGAGTGCCATCCGACCTACGTCGCCGTCGCGCACGTATCGATTCGTTTTGGCGTGCTTCTTTCCGAGAGCGGGGACGAACGATTCGTCAACGGCTTGACGAGCGACGGGGGACCGCGCTCCAAAAGGAGTGCCATCCGGACCTACGTCGCCGTCGCGCACGTATCGATTCGTTTTGGCGTGCTTCTTTCCGGAGAGCGGGACGAACGATTCGTCAACGGCTTGACGAGCGACGGGGGACCGCGCTCCAAATGGAGTGCCATCCGGACCTACGTCGCCGTCACGCACGTATCAATTCGTTTTGGCGTGCTTCTTTCCGGAGAGCGGGACGAACGATTCGTCAACGGCTTGACGAGCGACGGGGGACCGCACTCCAAATGGAGTGCCATCCGACCTACGCCGCCGTCTCGCGTTGTTGAATCCAAGGGGTTGCCGAGGGTGATTGTTGGACATGCTATTGAAATAATGATGATGCTGGTGGTCCACATCCCAGCAACCAGCATTGGTGGTGGCTGATGAATTTTTATAAGTTTTGGTAAAGTTAAAGGTACTAGGCACTAGTATCTATAGAACTCCCTCGTGGAGAAGACTTGTGTTTAGGTATTGCTTTTAATTTGCCGTGGGGGAGAGGAGCAGAGCTACCTAATAATTATAGACCTTCCCTGATGTATGTGGGGTATGGCTGAATGAACTGTCTTGTTGGAAGCAAAAATCAAGGCATAATAAAATACTAGTTTGGAATTAGTTTTGAATGGCACACACTGTACTACCTCGCAAAGCGATATCACTTTTTTCATGGAAAAAAGAGCTCGTCCCTACATAGGAATCGTCAATAAAGGGTGACTTCTGTGTCACCCTTTTGAAAATACGTACAAACATACTGGTGTTCTACATAAAGGGTGACAAAAAGTCACCCTTTTCAAAAGTATTGGGATATATGTTGGCCCCCATATCGATAACCGCCCATTATCAATAATGGACGACCCCACATTGATAATGGGACGCGCGGTCCCTGTATTGATGACGAGGCCCGTTAACTGCCCCTTCTTTCGATATCGGGATTCCAATTCTGATTGTGGACACCCAGTATCTATACTGGGATTTTTTTAGCGTAGCCCATTTTGATAATGTTCCCATATTGATAATTTCAGCACTTTAGAACAGCCCTTACTTCCCTTCTCAATTATTTTTAAACTAGATCAATATCGGACGCCCAGTATCGATACTGGGTGCGTCCAATATCAATACTGGTTCCATCAATTTCGGAATATCCAGTATCAATAGCGGATCACCCAGTATCAATACTGGGTGTCCACTATTGATACTGGGCATTGTATGGACGCCCCGTTTACATACAGGACACCAGAATGTAAAGTTACTCAAAGTCCAGTATCGATAATGGACTCCCTGTATCGATACTGGCAGTCAGTATGTAAATCCCATATTGATTTTGGCATATTTTTACATGATAAAGATCTAACCATAGACAAATGACATACCTCTAATATTTAGGATGCAACAGAACACATCCCTAATGATTAGCACACAATTTATTCCCTGCAACACCGTGACAAGCCGATGTGCACTTCATACCATTAAGAAAACATGAGCATCTCTTTGTTTGACAGGAACTTCGTTTGCATTTGCACCCTAGATGTTTTCCTTGCCCCACTACGAGTGAAACTGCTCTGGCTGCCTCACGCTCAGTCATTTGTGGTAACCCCGTCCATTCGTCAAGAACACTCTCAAGACCCAAGATCTTTGGATCAGCAGTTACAGTGGTAATGTAAGAGGGATGATATAATCTTGTAAGTACCCCCGACTTGAATGCGAGCCTATACATTGTAGGACCACTTCCCTTCTGATGGACTTTGTCAACAATAATTAATGTGAGATTCTTCCCGTCTGCCTTGGTGGTGTCGACATCAGCCAATGGCACTTGTACTATAGTACCAACGTCAAGTTGCTTGTCACAGTTGTTCTGGGCATTCACTTTCATTCTCTTTGCCTGTGTCGTCAAGGCGTCATAAGCTTCGTCTCGCAATCGTTTCCTGTTCGGTGATTCATCCAAAAGGAGCGCCTTTTCACAGTGAGCAGTAATGTCATTATGGTTAAGTACCAATGCTTCCTCGTAATCATTCACGGTTGGATGACGATACCATACTCCCCACTCAGCTACGGGTCCTTCATCTATCCCATCATCTGTTATAGTATCAAGCACACTTTCTCCATACTCATCCAAAACTTCCCACTCCTTCTTTGTAATCTTTCGAATTATGACTCTTCTCCACGGTGAAGACAGGCTGTTAGTGGGTTTATCAACTATTGCAAAACAAGAACGCAGTTTTGCATTAGATAACTCTACCGCAGTGATTGGTTCCCGAACTTGACTCAAAATATTCAACCAACGATGTCTTCTGGAGTATTCTCCTATTTTTTCATCAGCAGCAATTTTTTGATCACTTGATAAGTCTTCGTTGTCCTCTGAGTATACAAACGGCTTCTCCCCTTCATCACTACTGCACGAATTTGACTCGGTAATATCTTGTTTTTCGCCGTCAGCACGCTGGGTCTCTGTGCTTGTCAAGTCTGTTGACCTATCATTGGTAAGAAGTAGTGAAGATTCTTTCCTGGGTGCTTCCCGACTAACCACCATCATCAACATGGACACGCCAGTCAGAAAATTAACATTGGATGGAAGAGCATTGAAACAAATACCACACTGGAAACCAACTCCCTTCCAACCAAAGTATGGCTGGCCTCCACCTGGTGGTTTCACGATACATTTCGAAAGAATCTTTGCCACTAAACGCTCTGTAAGATCCGGTGTGTGACGGAATATAGGAAGAGTGACATTGCTCAAGTCTTGTGAGGATGTGGACTTTTTCTTTTTTGGACTCTGTGTGGTTATTATATTTTCGGTGCCTGGCGATGGTACGTCTCCCAAGATTGCTTCACCAATTGGAACATATTGTGTAAGACCCAATGCGTTACTTACGTCACTCTCGGATCACAAACTGCTTAGGAGATGCTGTGATATGGGTAAGTTTGAAATCCCAACATGTGGGTTTTGACCAAATGTCAAATGGTACGGGGTACGGTTACCAATCCCTCTGTGCTGTTGTGTGTTGCATCTCCACTGAATGAACGGCAGTGATGAAGCCCAATGGGTAGAATTGTTCTCTTGCATCCAATTACATATTTTTTCTTTGACTGTGCGATTCCTCCTCTCCACTCCCCCATTGCTCTCGGAATGCCTTGGTTTACCAGGGACTAAGACTGTTCCAGGCCAGAGTGTTTTGATCTCAGTAATAACTGCATTACAGAACTGTCATGGAAAGAAATGATTGTTAGAAAGAAAGGATCCGAAATAACAAACGTAACATGACAAGCAACAATACCTCCTCGTCTAACGGGACACGTCGTGACTTTGACGCTGCGTGACTGAATTCTCTACCATTGTCAACCTGAAGAATAGAGGGTGGACCAAAAATACAAAAAATCTCGACAAGTGCCTGTGCCACAGCTAGTTGTGATTTATGTGCAAGAGGACGCAACTGGCATAGCTTGGTGCCGTGGTCTTGATAGTCGAGCACATACTTGAAAGGACCATCAGGCATGCTCTGATAGTTGATGATGTCTAACTGAACTCGTACATTCATTCCTCTTGTTAGAATAGGCTGGTGGCCGGCCTTTGGTATACTACGGTGTCTGGCACGAACGCAAATTGAACAAAAGTCAGGGAACAACTCACATATCCAGCGAGGGATGCTTTTCCCATATTTCGCAGAGACACGTTTATAAAGAGTCTTCGATTTAGGATGATCATTGCCGGCTTCCACCTCGTGGATCTGTCTAACGACGTCGAAGATGGAGCTAAACTTGACAACAATTTGACAACTGTCCAAAGCAGACCCTTCTTTCTGTTTGAAAATCAATATCCTGGTGGAATCAGAATTGACGATGAGATCGTATTTCTGGAGCAATCTGTACGGATTTCTTCCTTGGTTATCTCGCATAATTTGTCTCCTTTCACTGTTAATAGAGCACTCCTTTATGGCGCTGAGGAATTCAACAATTTCATTGTATGTCGTATCCATTAGAATTCCAGAATTAGTGCCCATGGCGTCAATCCTTCGCGTAACCTCATCGTAGAAGGCAACTCTTCTTGTCTGCAGAGCAGAGATCCTTTCACTATCAGAAGGGACTTCCGACATTCTCTATTCTCTGATATGGGCGTGATATTAGTCGGTATCCGTGAGGGGGGAATAAGTGCGCAGAAGTAACTGTAAGTTTGCAGTGGGTCGATGGAGGGCACGATGAGAACAGCCTCGTCTCGATGGGGCAGACGATGGATGACAAAGGAAAGGGATGTGTTGTGCGTTGGGAGAGTTGTGTTGTGAATGCGGAGTGGCTGGTGTGATAGGTGGACGAAATATGAGAACAGCGTTGTCTCATATAGGCAGATGGGTATGTGCGTTGGATGCATTGTGTTCTGTCGCCAAAAAAAGAACACACCCTACCCATCTGTGCACGTCACAAGATTACAATCCCCATATTGAAAGTGCCCGATTTTTACGGGCCTCGTCATCAATACGGGGACCGCGCGTCCCATTATCGATGTGGGGTCGTCCATTATCGATAATGGGCGGTTATCGATATGGGGGCCAACATATATATTATGTCTTTGGAGCTTGTCCCTCCCTGATTCAACTTTCAATTGAACATTGAGATCCACTATTTCCTGTGAATCATATCCCTATGTATAGTTTTCTATGTAATTTTTGGACTCTAGTAATTCTGACTCAAACAGTACTATGTGAAGATTATGTTAGGAATAACAGTTTTCCCCCAACCCCTATCTTCTGACATAAGATCATGGATGAATTGAGTCGACACCTGGAGGGCGGACCAATGAAATTGACTGACACGGTATGGTGAATCAGTTCGTCGACCTAAGTACACGAAGAATGCTCTCAATGCTGGCACAGTTATTATGATCAGACACCTGGCAGAAAATCGAGTCAAAGACATTGCTATCGCTAAATACTCGGCAATTGGTAAACAGCTTTTTCAAATAATCCTTTGATCGAAGTTTGCGAAATTCGTCTTCTTCTAGACCCAGCGAGGCAAATAAGCTTGGCCATAGCAAGTACGCTGCACTCACGTCCTCACCATAGTTTTGCAAATCTGCCATTGAGCTTCTTTCATACTTTGGTATGTCGGTCCTTACACTTGGGCAGCCAAAAATTCTTTTCGTCTCTACGTTTCGAAAACCAGGAGTCACGCTCTTGCCAAGATCTTGATCTTGATGGTGCTCAATGACATCATCGTCAGATCCATGTCCTAGGCATTCTGCCGCATTTTCATAGCCTCGACGGGTGGATTTACCAAATACTTTCGTGTAATCATATGTGATTTTGTCGTCCTTTTTCTTATTCGTTTCAATGTCTACATCACTCATGTGGAGTGCAGATTTAACGCCAGAACTCAACCCTCGGCTAGTCGCACTTTCGCCCTTAACGCCAAAAATGGTAGTTGCTGGGTCGACAGGCCACTTGTAGTTTCTTCTTTTTTGACCAGACTGCTGCACACTTTCAGTATCTTCTGTTGGACGATGCCCCATGGGGTAAATGAGACTTTTTGCATCTTCATTAGACTCAGATGTTTTGACTCCATGTCGATAGTTGCTGTCCAACATAAACTCCGGAAGTTTGTGTCCTTGATTGCAGCTCCTCCCAAGAGGATTCTTTTTGTAGGTCGATTCGTTTTGTGCAGTGAGTACCCTCTGATATTCGTCTTCTTGGCGATCCTTGCAGAGATCCTCAACGTGGTCATCGCATGATTCGGTTATGTTCCGTCCAAAGACAGTCTTTTCGCTCACTCTAAGGCTTTCGTGCGAAGGATGACAGGGATTTCTCTTACCGGGTTCAAAGCATTTCCGCCATTTTTTAATTTCCTCCGGGGTGTCTGGCCTCTTGTCGAGAGGATGAGGAAGAATGCAGAATTTAGCGCTTTGAGGATCTTCTTGCATCATTGTAATTGACAGCAACAGTATGAAGTGTTTTTATTTTATTTTTTTATTGTTTCTCCATGTTTGAATGCATGAAATAATTCCGTGAGCCTCTCGCATCTGCCTCTCTCTCGCGAGCACGGACCTCGCGAATATGGTGTCGATTGTTTCAATATCATGAATCCAAGTGACAGTTCTAATGACCATGACATGCAGTTGTTTACACCGGTTCATCTCCAGTCCCACCTGAAAGGACTATTCGACGTCCCATCAAAAAACATCGAGTCAGCATTTGAACTCTTATTAGGCTTGATCACACAACAATCTTCCGAAATAACTAAATTGAAGAAATCCCATCGCGAATCTCTCGAAAGGAACGATGAGTTTAAGTGTCAAATAGAACGATATGATAATCAACTGCTAAATGAGAAGATTAACGTCGCTACTGAATTCGAGAAGCTGAAAAAGGATTATGAAAATTTGCTGGCATCTCATGAAAAAACATTGTTTGCGGTTGGCAACATACAAGAGGAAATAACAGTAAGTCTGTAGACATTTTTATGATCAAAATGCGTGCAATGATGCTGACTCACTTGTGTGTAATTATTGGTCTTGATCAAGAATTTATCATTCTATATTCATGGCATTAGTGATGAGCACCAAAATTCTGTCGAAAGCATAGTCCAAGATTCATTTGTGCATGTCCAAGAAGAGGTATTTCCTGTATCTGAGGATCATGTGACAGAGGCAGAGGATTCACCCAAAGGCATGTGTGTTGCTTCCCCGTCCTCAAGTTCGACACAATCTCAAAGCAAAGAAGTCGTCATCAACAATGGCGATTTGTTGGAAGATACTTGTACCAATCCCATGGATGATTCAAATCTCCATTTAACATCAGCTCGAGAAATTGATCATGCCGAGAATGAAGCCGGCCCCATCAGCATCGATATTGAGACATACCCCACTCTTAACAATCTTGAGAACGCTCACTCAAACCATGTTGTGGATAGAAAGGCGTCAATTGAAAGCCGTGCTTCTGTCGAAAGCAAAAGGCATTCAACGAAAAGCCATGATAGTACCTCAAAGGCAATAGTTTCTGAAGAGAAAGTGGATGACGGCCAAACGACTCCTGATGTAGAAGGGGCTCATGTTCTTGAAGACCCCCAACCAAAACAAGAATCTGCTGCATACCATGAAACTTGCCCCAAAAACAGTGTCAGTCCCCGTGTCCGTGAAGCGAAAAATCGGTTCTTTGGCATAGTGAGAGCTAAAAGGCTTGCTTCAGACCAGACCGTAGCAGCTAGGCTTAATCGGCTAGAACGTTCTTTGTCAGAGATGATGCCATACATCGCTCTCAATACTATCAATCAAGAAGAGATGGGGACGCAGGCAACATCCGAGGTTGCATCAAGTATAACAATGCGACTCGCTGTCGTAGAACATTTTTTGCAAGGATTTGATCGAATCGATAAGAGTATCTCTAGCTCGGCGTCAAAAGAAATGGATGCTGAGTCCAAGATCGAAAAGAATGGTTCAAAGAAGATTTTTAGTGATGCGGGTAATGCAGGGATTACAGATGACGCAGAGTATCAGCTTCCAAACTCGATTGGAGACGAAAATCAACCAGTTGATCCAAACGATTCTGAAGTCGGTACTGACAGCAGTTTAACACGCGATTGGTCGCTTGTTCAATCCGATAGCACGACCGATGCCCTAATTAAATCACACAGCCTCCTATCCCATTTGAATGAACGTGACAATCGAACCGAGTCTACAATAGAAGATCTAGCGCGACAAATTGCTGACCTTAAACTCGACCTTCGAAACCAAGAAAAGGGTTCCTCAACAACCGATGCATCAGTGACGAAAGTAACCGAGGGTCTTCAGAAAGAATTATCCGATGTTTTGGTGAAACTCCAATCAAAAGTATCGAACGAAGAATTCATGAGAGAAACACAATCAATAAGAGACGTTCTCAAGCATTGTAGGACCTCACATGAAACTGTCGCGGTTGAAACTTCCGTGGACGATCAAGGCAAGTTATCACAATTATTCGAGCAGATCGATGAACTGGCTGAAACCAAGTTGAATAAAGATGAATCCAAACAACTGCTTGAAAAGAAAGAAGCAACTATCCGATGTTTGGTAGAGGGTGAATTATCGAAACAGCAGCTGTATATATCAAGTAATTTCGAGAAGTTTACCAATGACTTGACGGATGTTCGATCAATGATAGATTCTCGGATTGATTCAATAGCCCGTCTGCTGGATGGGTATGTCAGTCCGCCTAATATAGAGAATGCACGGATACAGTCTGGCAGCGTAGATGAGATGATCCAACAAGCAACCCATGCATTAAGGGAGTCTCTTGAGGAATCTTTCACCAAAAAAATAGAAGAACTGAAATTTATCGAGGATGAGCTTGACGGATTGGTGTCTCAGCTAGCCGAGAAGCCTAGCCAAGCCCAGATTCAGTCAATGCTGCAAAATTTGGAAGCGAACATGTTCGAACGAATTGGGCAAGACAACGAATTGCAGTTGCTCATAGAAAATTTGAAGCAGGGTGAGTGACTTTCTAATTTGCACCTGCCGAATGATGTTTACTTTCATAACTGAGGAAAGTCGCATTTCTATATCCTGAATAAAAGACATGTCTCAAAGGATGACGAGAGGCGAAGTTGTGAAACTGATTGAGAATGTGCTCAAGAAAGCCAAGCAAGAGATTCAGAACACAAAGGACACACTTATGATTGGACGCATACCATATAAATGCATCGGCTGCAACCAGGCTTTCCCCGAAGGTGTGAATGGGGCTCGAGCTCCAAAAGTGAATCATGATTCACTGCCACCAAGTCAGGGATTTAATGTACCACCTATTCTTCACCCCGCTAACAAAAAAAGTCTCCGACCATTACAGACCCGTCGCAGTGTTCAGATTCGTCCGAATACAACTATCATTGGCGGTAGTTTCGTCTCCAAATACTCGTTTCAAGGACGAAATAATTCACGTTAAGCATTTGAAAAATATTGTGTTACATTAGAACAGTATGTGTTACCAATGTCATTATTCTATTCTGTGTTGGTTCATATGCCATGAGTGTGTGAACTTTGTATCGAATACGATGAAGGACACATTTTGCACCTCATACTCAAAAATACTTGGAGTGCACCTACGTTTGACGGGACACGGACTTGACTTTTGTCAAACTCCTCGCAAAGTAGTAGGTGAAGTGCATGTGTTACAACTGGATTCAACTGAGTCTGATTTGAATGCGCAAGATATCCGAGCTACTGTTGATGCGACTAATGAAGTTCAACAATCAGTACTAAGATCCATGGACTCATCGGGGTGCATAAAGCAAATGACTGCCACCATTTCATTTGACACAAACGACGAGCACGCAGTGTCAGTTGTCGCAGATGATATAGATGAAATTCACTGTTGAGACAAGAAGGTTACGAGGAAAATGAGGTTCAATCGGTGAAAGTCTTATGTCAGCACCTGAACGAATCACTGTACATTTGAATTGTTACTGCTCATAGAAACACAGCCAGTGATGGAGTTGAAAGCAGCGCATTCATGGGGTTACACGTTAGTGATCGGTGTTAAAAGATGCATTCGTTGGTTCATTCAATGTATCATTTGATTTTGATTAATGCAACGGTGGAAGTGATGGTGTGGATGATTGCCAGCTGGCTCTTTCCGGGTGCGAACCAAATTCAAGCAAACATAAGTTCGAGACTACTTTGATCAGCAAACTACCTATGTCAAATTGTAAGCCCAATGTGCTCCATGTTTTCTTTTACCTCATAAAGATTACTGATAACCGAGCAACATTGTTCACACCAATATACCATCTTGAGACCAACCTGCCGAAATCAAACGACCAACCTTACTCAAGAATATTCCTCCAATACTAAAATTGGCGACATCCTTGAACACATCTCAGCCAAATGTATTCGAAAGTTTATGTAGGTTTGTTGGGCTCTTGGAGAGCTTTGCCAGCAAAGTAAAAGTTTGTATAGTTTTCAGCTCTGCCTCCATGGCTGCCAGTACTGCGTCTGGCTTTGGGCCTGTTGACAGATCATCTGCTCAAGGCTCTGCTAAGCCATAGTTGTATCCTCGTGTACGTGCCAAGTTCCGTTCGTGCATTGATCACTGGGCAACTGACATAACTTGTGAGTAAAGTTCAGATGAGACAAACAAAAGACAAAGAGAAAATCTCTCCTCCAACTCTCACCTGCATCTGTCTCCAACATTGCTATTTATCAACATGATAAAAAGTATGAAATAGATGTGTTATTGATAAATGAGCAGTTTTTGACAATGATGATAATTTGTGAGCTTCAGATTACAATGGTTAATTGGGGGTCAAAAGGAAATGAAAGCTTTTCGTCCAAATACATATCTACATAGATTCTACAGGGGTTTGGTAAGAGCCAGCTACTGCTTGCATTCCAACAGGCATGGGCTGTTTTTAAATTTTGTGTTATGACAAGTAGCAGCTTAAAATCTTTGGTAGCTGGGGTACTAAGATAAGTAAGGTCCTGTGCATGATATTGGTCTGTGGCTTAGGGCAAAGAGTAACATGAGCACCTCATGCACATCATTCGCCTGCCACCGTTGCTGTTGATATCATGATGATATGGATGACAGCACGAGTGTATGGGACTTATGCAAAATGATTTGTTGAGTACTTTTTGAGATTGTTTCATGAGAAGTCAGCCGCATTATGTCTCTCTAAACATATTTCTTTGGTTTTTTTATGAAGTCCTAAGTAACAATAGATTTTTCTAATCCCAACGTGGAAATCTATGACTGTGAGAACTTTTCATGTGAACAAGTAAATAAATGAAAAAAAACATGAGGGAAAGAAGTGATTACGTTCCAAGATAATAATTTCTTGTTATTTATGTCCACTGATGTGTAAAGATTTACCAAAAGATATATTGTGTGCATTGATCAAAGCACAAAAAAATAGTGTAAAATGAAAATACTTCTTATTGAAACACAGCAAGAGTGTTGCTAGTTTTTTCATAAGAAAAATTAATGATAATGGTGCATTGTAATGGCATCGGCAACAACAATGTTGGACAGTAAAGTTGAACAGAGGACAGGGTAATCCAGGCCTGATAGTTATACCACCCTCAGAGCTGTTCTCTGGAATGGGTTCTCTTGTAATAATCATGGATCTGGATCATTTTCTTGGCAAGAACTCTTTACCACTTGTTTACAATACCTTATTACTTTTAAGTGATTGACACTTGAAACTTTCAGTAAATAGGGTATGAATCATGTCAGATAGTTGGAAAACAGCACTTGCCCCCAGAAATGCAGGATCAGGGTGGCTTTGTGAAAAACCTTCATGGGGTAAAACAAGGTACCTTTGCCTTGTATGTGACAAGTGTAACAAATTGATGAGTTTGTTATCATGTGGCTACACATATTGTCACACAAGAGAGCAGAATAAGACATAAGACAAATAAATAACATTTATCGCTTCTAAGTCTAAGGGTAATTCTAAATCTAATTGTTTAAAAAGATGTGACTCTCCCAATGTCAAAGCATTCTGATTTGGCTCCTCATTGAAACCTGACTGTCCCATTTGTATGACCTGATATTATGGTTGAAGGATCTCTGTCATGCCTCCTCTCTGATTTGGAGATGATACCATGTTCTTTGCAGTACTTCATCACTGACCTGAGCCACAATGTATTCAAAAAGATCTTGATGTACACTTTGCTGACTTTGTTTTTATGAGCATAATACTACGGTACAAGTGATGCATGAGATACTAGCTATCTCATGTATAAACAAAATACAAATGGTCATGGGAGAGACTGGCATTGAGTTGTGGCAGTTGCATGACTGACCCATATTCAACTGCTCAGAGGAACTGTCCCATGTGAAGGTTCTTGAGAAGGAAAACCTCCATTGGATATTCAACTTAAGAATACACCTACAATGTGTATGGTGGCTTCTTAAGAAGGAACATCCTTTTTGGATATTGTTTCTGAGAAACTAATATCTTATGACTTTTTGTCCTTCCTCTGTGTGACACAATGTGAAGGAGGCTTATGGAGTTCCACCTGGAAGCTCCAGACTCTTGGCCTCTGTCACTCCCCCCCACGAATGGAGGGTCAGGTGGGGTGTGTGAAAAAATCTGTTCATGTAGAAAGGAAAAATGGGTAGGCTATTTTTGGAAAGGAAGACACTTGTTTTGGGTACCAAGTTTTACTGGTGATACAAGACTTTCCTAACTGAGTAGTGACTACGAAGCATAATTTCAGGCGTAATTGTTAGTGGAGAGATGAGTAAGAGTGCTTCACTAACATTTTCTTATTTTATGTGTCTGTAGTGACCAAGTATGGTGTTACTCTCCTAATGTTCAAGCATTCTGATATTGTTCTGCAGTGAACCCTGATTGTACCGTTCGTATGGACTGTGGATAGAGTCCAAGGATCACGATGATATTTGGTTTCTGATTTGCGGAGGATACCTTCTTTGCGAATAACTACTTTATTAGCAATTTTATAATCCTAAACGACACGAGACTTGTTTTCGTGTTTGGTGTTGCAATCGGTTTGGCGTTGACTATTATGATCTCCTATTTTGTTCCAGTCAGCTAGGAAGGGAATGTCAAACAGCATGTCCCTGTCAAATATAGCTGCTCCTGGAGAGGCTTTGAGTACTGTGTGGCATGTGGAGCGCACGGCCCATGCAGCGTCCGTGAGGAAGTCTGCTATGTCACTAGGAGCCACTGTATTTGCCATGTCTAATTCAGCAATATGGAGCATTGTCATGATTACTTGATGCATCCGCTAGTATTGCGTTCTTTTGGGGGTTCTTGATGCTGGTCGGCTTACGCTTGATACAGAAAGAATCACATAAGGTTTTGAAATTGAGCTTGAACTCGCTTCCATTGTCGTAAATGATTACTTGACAACGTGGGTAACGGCTAAACCAGATCTTGTTCACTAAAGAGCCCACTTGTGTTGATGATTTATCAAAGTAAGCTTCTTTAGGTTTATTATGTGTGTTAGTACGCTTGCGGCCCTTTTTACCGGTGGGAGTAACAGAATTGAATTCAGTTACCAATAAATCCACAATTTTGAACCAACTGGTAGCTGGACCTATCATTGCGACACACATAAAGTCAATTTCAGTGTCGTCTTTGCCCTTGAGAGTGTAGGGTCCAATTAGATCCACACATAGTATTTCCCAGGGGTTTGATACAACCAGTTTTGTAGGTAATTTACCATACTTGGGTTGGCATCGTTTGTTGACTTGGCATTTATGGCACTTTTGACAAAGGTGCGAACAGAACGTTGCAAACCTTTCCAATACATTGCAGCGTGAAGAGTCTCTTCGAGATGGGTCGTCCCTGGATGTTGCAGGTAGTGGTGGTACCACTGAACTGCCAGCTGTTGTAGTTCCCGTGGGATAACAAGTTTGCCATCTTTGCACAGTACTTGAACATTTTCTACCAGCAGAGGTTTGTATGCCTCCATTATTGGACCAAAGTCAAGGCATGCAATCTGAAATTGCATCCACAACTGTGTTGTGGATTCCTTTGATGTACACGATTTCTTGACCATATTCTTTTAGCAATAAGCATCAATGGTAAACCCTGTCACAGGTTAAACATAGCACGACTTGCGTGAGATTTTTGTGGTCTGTATAGACTACAATTTGTTGGCCCCACAGCATTCCTTTGAACTCTTTGAGTGTTTCAACTATGGCTAGAAGTTCAATTTCGGTTACACTGTATTTTTGCTAACAGACAGAGAGTTTTCTGTTGAAAACCTGCTAGGGACGAGTCGGTCAATTTCGTCCTTAAGGTGAGCATTTCAGTATTTAGGGAGAGTGACTCTGCGGTCTTTTTCTCTTTCTCAGTCTTACTGAGGGGATCTTTGGCAAGTTCGTGGAGAACAGCCTTCCATTCACCTTTTTTGGAGTCATATGCCTTTTCGGCATCATCGCAGGTGGGAATTAGCCCCATTTTCTTGGCAGTACTGTATGCCTTATGGTACCGTGTCCGGACCAAACCATGACTCGCGTTTCTGACCCATTTGCGAGGGTGCACTTGAGGGACTTGGGCTTGAGGTCCAAAGCTTCTTGGACTGGTTCCCGGTCTGGCACATATTGGATAGGGGCTTTCTCGGCACGCCTTCTGCGTTCACATTCTTGGTGTTTAATCCCGATGGGCGCAATGTTCTCAGAAGATATTCTTGAGAGGGCTGCTACGAGGCTTGTTCCAAGAAAAATGGTCTTGTAGGAGTTTTGTGGTGGTTCAGTCTCAAAGGAGATACGCTTTGCACGAATCTTGTTGATGACGGGATCACGTAGTGCAGATGTGGTGCTACTACTTACCGGCGCTCGACAGATGATTGCTCTACAAGCAAACACGTGGATGCTGAACACTGGAGGACTGGCGGAAGACAGACGTGACAATGTTGGACTGAGGTGAGTCGGCTCGACGACAACGGACAGTCGAAGGACAGTGCAGCGATGGACAGACGGTCCAGAAAAATTTGCTCAAGTAGGTTTCAATCGATAGTGAACTAAGCCAAAAAGTATTTAAAAATCTTGTAGAATTCTTTTCAGCTTTGTATTTTGTGAGTTTATTTAGTTAAAATTGTGAAGTATCAAAACACCACGATGAAGCAAACATGCTTCATTTTGGCAAAACAAGACCATGTAGGTTTCTACACAGAATTGGTATGTTTTGTGCCAATGACAAAAGAGATGTTTGTGTAGGTTCTACACACATTTGGTATGGCTCTAATGTCATTAGTTATTGACATAGAGCATTTTGTCCTAGATGGTATTTTTGGATAGCGAAGCAATTCTTGCTTATTAGCAAGACTTTGAATCATTGAGGGATGTCCAGCATCTCCTGCAAAAATAAGGGTATCTTTAAGGTACCCGTAGACTACTACTGTAGAGTAGATAATTGGCCTATGTCAAGGCAATCCATCAAGTGCCTTTTACAGCATAAGCTTAGTAGTGCTCTCATAACCTCATAACAACAAAACACTCTCTTCTGAACCACTCGTACAATGGGTTGGGCAGTTCAATAACCACATTGCATATCATCTTTTTTTAATTTATCTGGTGTCTTTATGACAGCATCGTCATTTTTTTTAAATTTATCTCGATCAGCTAGAGATCCAAGATCCTGCAGACAACCCCATGAATATACTTCCATATGCAACCTGCAGTTGCAAGAATAGCTTTTATAGTCAATAGACCAAGATGTCAATGGCATCCTTTCACCTTTCAGCCAATGAAAGATCTGATTCCATCAAGTTTTGGAACATCAATGGAGTGTGCATGATTAGCCATGCCATCCAATCCAGATACCATGCCCCAGTGTCTGTGTAAACTACCTACACATAAATAAGAAAAACAAAAATGCTGTGAAACCAGATTTCATACCATTTTTGCCAGTTATAGATGTATAAGTCAATTCAAAGCACTATTCAAGGGCTTCCAATGGTGTATCATTACTTGTGCTCATGCAGCTGTTCGCAAGTTATTGGCAATTTATGGCATGGATGTGTATGCTGACATGTTCCATGCAGAAGTAGCATCATGTGCATAAGATACAATATATTCTTTGCTGGCACCAAAAAATCAATAGTCATTTTATACTAACACTTCTTGATGTCAAAAGACCGGTTTCAAAGTATTTTGATTTTGTTTTACAGCTTTAATTTGCAAGGCAGCCAAGTAATCTTTACCAGCTAAGCCCAGACCCCAAACTTTCAACAAGTCTGTCCTCCACTTCTCTGCTTACTGCATTGAAGTCATGGCTTTGCATAACCTCTCTGTCTCACCCTTGCGTTGATGATTTGGCTATCTTCATAAGTATATGTGACAAACAATGTCAATGTTATATTTGGCAGCTGTGTCAAGCAGAGCTCCTTTTTTACCGTGCTACCCAAGCACGGAAAAACCATTAACACAACCAAGATCTGATCACTCTTGTTTGTGGGTTATGTAATTCTCAGTCAAAACTGGTTTATCAAAATGATAGAGCTCTCAAAGCCAACTGTGCCGGATTTTATTTCAATTGCTACTACAATGGTGCCATTATCCTTTATTCAAAACAGCATTTTGACGTATGTGCATCTATCAAGCATGCACCTCTGTCACCACAGATGTGTAAGTTAAGCGTGCCTGGCTAGTCCTCCACCTTGGTTCCAAACTACCCATAATGGAAGGGGAAGGATACAAGGAACACTTCTGGCAAACATAAGACACCAGAGAAGGAAAACTGGTAAACACATAACACCAGCAAGAAACAAGAGGAGGGGCTCTGGCAAACATACGACACCAGAGGACATGCAAATGCTGTGTGCAACACAGACACTGTTGCGGGAGAGACCAGCTCACGCAAGCACAAAAACGAACAGAGTGATGACGACATCTTCACTCCTGCCAGCTTATCATGGTGATGCATTAAAGTATCAAGAATATGGAATGGGCATTTTTGCTCCTTCATCCCCAACTGTACATGACGTTTGAGCACAAGCACAAGGCTTAACTGACACTCCAGCAAAAGCAAACTACTCAGTAGACCTGTGGGACAAATTCATCATCTAGTTAGGTGATGTTCCAAAATGGAATCATGACCAAGGATGTCCATATGCTGACTTATGCATTCCTTTTTCTTGTGACAGACAAGAACAAACAAAGAGGCACCACCAGTTTGCATTCACACTTCCGTCAACCTCCTGATGATGACAAACACTTGTGTACAATGGTTAATGCTCTTAAGCTTTTCCTTCTCCTGGAATAACTTGTTGTTGTTGTGATTATGAAGGGGAAGAGTTGCTTGCTTTTGCAAGACAACTTGTAGCAGAGTCTAGCCAAGTGCTCCAGTCACTATTCAAGACTTTCACCAAGGGCTTCAGTCAGCAAAGTAAGATGCAATACCATTTTCACCTTGCTCTCTGAGTGCATAAAGCAGTTTATATCTATTTTGCTCTGTCTTTGTGAGAAAGATGTAATTTGATGCATGCCAAGAAGCTGGCACATGTATAGTGAAGTTACGGAACACAAGGATATTCTTCTTTCATAAAACATTAAATCACCATCAGATGCCTTACACAGGAGGATCTTGATGACTGCATTACTGCTGCAATGCCCATCAGACCTTTTGCACTGCTGTAGGTTTTGACTTTTGTTGCTGTGTGACACTATACTTCTCCGACTTTATCAGTGACACATGCTTCTTGCTGACTTGAGGAGGAGGGGCTTTTAAACGTCAAGAAGGGCATCCAATACTTTCGATTCAAACAGTTTGGAAATCAGCTCACTCTGTTTTGACCTTTCTGGAGTATGGAATAAACAATCTATTCTGTAAAATTAGTTTTTGATTTCTAATTGAGATTTTAATTCAGCATTACATGAGCATGCAAAATAATGATGTTTTTTTGAATAAATTTTAGTACTCACACATGGGTAGTATCATCTTTGTTTTTTACTCTTACGTTTCTTTCTTTCTAAGTTTTGTTCCCGGTACTATGGTTCTCATCTCTTCAATAAGAGTTGGACTCATCATTATTGCTGTGACTCCTATGACGGTGAGTACATTTTTTCTAACATGTTTTGCTTTTTGTTTGACTTCTTAAGTTTCTTGAGTTTAGCAGACACCCGTGCACAGGTAATATCTCTTTCATGAATTGTGTTAAAACTGCAAGAATTTCCACATGCACTCCTCTGAGTGAAGTTTCTTTAAAGGGAACACTCCTGCTCATACCTTCACCAATTCAGGTATCATCTAATGTCGGTTTAGATCTTGGAACAATAATGATGGCATCATCACTGAAAGATCATACATCTCCACTCCATGCTCTTTTCCTCCACTTTGGCTTTTTCTCAAGCTCCACAATGACTTTTGAGAAAAGGGGTACAGGTTGTGCTTATGATCCAAACTGTGAATCCTTTGTGGAAATTTTGTGCAGATGAGAGCACATGTCCATAGTAGATTTCCTTAGGACTGTCTTTGTATCGCTGTATTGCCAAGTAACAGCAGCCTATGGCTTGTCCAAATATGTCAGCAGATGTTTGATCAACTTGGATCTTGTGGACAACTTGTGACCTTAAAGGACATCCCCTTGAGCTTGAGTAGAACTTTTTTATTCAAGATTGTTGGTTGGGGGCATTATGGAAAAGATGGATGAGTGACATTCTATGATGTTATTGCATTCTCAATGATATGGTGTTTTTGATGTTATCATGTTCTCATGTTCTCAGTGCTATCATGCTCTTGAGCAATGTGATATGATTGAAGCCCTTGGTGAGTAGAGACTTGACCAAAGTTGCAGGTTACACAAACAAGAGTGAAAAGATGGTTGGGTCATTGGTGGGACAGTGATGTGTTTTTTGAGTGGTTTTTGGCATGTTTTGAATTTACCAAAAAGTGACTCACACCAAGGTTTCATGAAGAGCACCATTTTTAACAATTACTAGCAGCAGCTGCAAGATTTTTTGCGCAAGCCAAACAAAACGGAAAATTGTTGAAACAGAGGAAGCACTAGGTTTAGAAATATGGTGGGTGGCTTGTCTAAGGGGCAGTCTTAGTGCTCTACAGCCCTCCTTTTTCACACATTTCCCGATGTCCTACGCAAAGTTCTGCAATTTCCAACCCAACCTTTTATGACACAATCTTTTCCGACGACTGACAGACGTCCCACACAAATAGATGTGAGCTCACACAACTATTTGTGCTGATGGGCCCCATCGCACAACTTTCTACACAACTTCCTGTGTGGCTTCACACTGTTTTGAAGACTCTCCACACACATATGCACACTCACAATTTAAATACATAATTGGTTCCCACATTCCTCTGGTCAAAACGAGTTTCAAATAAATTGTTTTGCAAAAACTTCTCAAACTAATATTTAATTCCTATGTTATGCTTGAAGGTTGTTCAATACCTTTATACATTCCCTTGTTTCAAAGTAATACATTTTTATACGTCATCAGTTTGCCCACAAAACAGTTGTGATTGTGTGGTGACAAAAGCTAAGACTGATTTTCACACAACTTGTTGCGAGAGCAAAAAAGTTGGGTGTGATTTCAAGCGCTAAGACTGTGCCTAAGCTTGGTGCATGGGTCATGCACCTCGTATACTTCGCGTGCACATAGCACAGAAACACACCCATTCTAGAAGTAAGATACAAATTTAAAGGTAAGCAAACATCAAAACATTTTGACTACCCAGTCAAACAAAAAATTAATTATTTACAGAAATTATACTTATCTGCAATGTTGAAGTACCTGTCATGGTCAAAGGTAAAAAGAAACTGTCTCGCTGAAGGAGAAGAAGAAGAAGAAGAAGAAGAAGAAGAAGGATGAGGAGGAGGAGGAGGAGGAGGAGCTGAGGAAGAGGAGAAGGAGGAGGAGGAGGAGGAGGAGAAAAAGCGTTCAATTTCCACTACGACTAAGATTTTGAAAAATCTTGATTTTCAATTGTTGAACAACTCTGAAAAAATCATAGTCAAAGCCAGCCATAGATCCACGTGTAGCTTGCAAATACAACAGTTCCACGTGTAAGATTACGAACCACGTATTTGTAAGGGGATGTTACAACTAACAAAGAGGGTGGGCCTTAGATGTTAACATTAATAATTCATTCTATAGTTTATTTCCTATCATAGGCCAAACCTCTTTTTTTCCACTGTCCACTCTCCTCTCTCCCCACCCGGAACAACTATCGCACGTTTCTCCATCGCTCCAGCTTTTGATCACCTCCCCCTACCATGTCCTCTTCAAACTCAGCACTCCCCTCGGGCGCAGCCCTGCAAGATGAAATAGACTCCCTCAACGCCCAAATCACCAAGCAAGGCGCCCATGTTCGAACCCTTAAAAAGGAGTCGTCCTCCAATGCCGACGAAATCGCTTCCGCCGTCGAAGAGCTCAAGCGCCTCAAACTACATGCCGAGACCTTACGGAAGCACCAAGAAGCATCCGACCCGAGCAAGACCTTCAACCGAAAGGTATTCGACGAGCTGATCCTGCGCAAAATGTTCATCGTGCCGAGTTTCGAGATTCACGGCGGCGTCAAGGGGCTGTTCGACCTTGGCCCGCCCGCTTGCGCTCTCAAAGCCGCAATAGTCGACGCATGGCGCAAGCACTTCGTGCTCACTGAATCCATGCTAGAAATGGAATGCACCTGCCTCACTCCCGAAGTGGTGCTGAAAACATCCGGACACGTCGATCGCTTCACCGATCTCATGGTGAAAGACCCCGTGAGCGGCGAGTGCTTCCGAGCGGACAAATTGTTGGAGGACGTGATCGACGAGTTGCTCGAGGCAAATCCCGACATGCCCACAGAGGAAAGAGAGAGGCATTTGCGGGTCCAGATTCAGGCAGATGCCTTCTCTCCCGCCGAGTTGGACGAGCAACTAGCTCTGTATGGGTGCAAGGCCCCGAGTGGGGAGCCGTATGGGCCATCGTTTCCGTTCAATCTCATGTTCAAGACGAGTATCGGTCCCGAGGGGACGTCGGTGGGTTATCTGAGGCCGGAGACCGCGCAGGGTTTGTTTGTGAATTTCAGGAGGTTGTTGGATGCCAATTCGCAAAAGATGCCGTTTGCTGCGGCGCAGATTGGGCTTGGGTTTAGGAATGGTGAGGCGTTATGCCTGGGTTCGACTCTGTTCATTACTTGTATTGATTCTCCATGCTTTTCTCATCAAAAACAATCTAAATTATTCGTGAAATTATTTTGCACTTCGAATCCAAAATCTTAAGAAATCGCCCCTCGATCTGGGCTTCTTCGAGTTCGTGAATTCTGCATGGCCGAAATTGAGCACTTTGTCAACCCAGATGACAAATCTCACCCCAGCTTCTCTTCCGTAGCCAACAAGGAACTGGTCCTTTTTGGACGCGACGACCAACTCGGCTCGGGAAAGACTAAAACCATAACCGTAGGCGAAGCTGTATCCACTGGTCTTGTAAACAATGAAACGTTGGCCTATTTTATGGCACGCACACAACTATTCATGGAACGCATCGGCATGGATCCATCGCGTTTGCGGTTCCGTCAGCACTTGACCACTGAAATGGCGCATTATGCTTGTGATTGCTGGGATCTAGAAATTCAAAGTTCCTATGGGTGGGTGGAATGTGTTGGCCATGCAGATAGGGCATGCTACGATTTGGATGTGCACGGAAAGGCCACGAAAACTCCCATGGTGGCAACTTTGAAGTTGGACGAACCAAGGGAAGTGGAAATTGCAAAATTGAAGTTTGATCGCAAAGCTTTGGGCCAGGCGTTTAAGGGAGATCAGCGTGTGGTGGCACGTGTGTTGGAGGCCTTGGCAGAAAATTGGGCGGACTTTGAACCTGTTGCGACTGCTCTTGAAACTGATGGCAAGACAACAGTGGATGGATTTGAGATAACCAAAAGCATGCTAACTTGGACGAAAGAAACAAAAAAGGTTCACGAAATCAAATTTACTCCATCTGTGATTGAGCCCTCGTTTGGTATGGGCAGGATCCTCTATTCTTTACTTGAGCATTGCTTTTATCAGCGAGATGCTGATGAGCAAAGATGTGTGATGAAGTTCAAGCCTGCTGTTGCGCCACAGAAGTGTGCCGTTCTTCCGATCAGCAGTAGTGATGAGATGAATGCTGTGGTGAGTTTCTGTTTACTAATTATCTTCTTGTGTTGGACGTTTACTTAACTAAATTGTTTCACATTTTATAGGTTGATGAGATTGCAGCAAGCCTAATGGACAGTGATCTTGCCACTCGCGTAGACAAATCCACCGCCTCTCTAGGAAGGAGGTATGCTAGGGCCGATGAAGTAGGTGTTCCTTTTGCGGTGACGGTGGACTTTGATACATTAGCTGACGGATCTGTAACGCTTCGCGAACGTGACTCTACCGTCCAGATTCGTTTGCCTAAGACAGATGTGACCAAGGTAGTTTTTGACTTCGTTCATGGCAGATTTTCATGGGATGAAGCTGTTGTGAAGTATCCTGTTGTGCAGGTTAAGGAAGACTAAAGGTGGCACCTTAGGAGTCCAATAGAGCAAGGTATTAATATTTTACTGAAACAGAACTGTCAGAAGAGTAATGCTTGTATCGATAGTAAATAACAGCGCAGGCAAACTTTCAAGTGTGTTTTATCCTCTAGAGATGTTGTTTTTGCGTCGATAGTGCCTACCAAAAGTACAACCTTTCTCATCAAAAGGGGCCAACTTCAACCTGGGTTCTGCTTGCAAAGCCTCCTCCCAAAGATGTTTCAATTCACCGTGGTGTAGCGCGTTGGTGAAATCATCTGGCAAAGGCGCAATGCACTGAATAAGATCATCATCAGACGTCTTTTTGTCATCTGCATTCACACGATCACCGCAGTTCATCGGAGGCAACTCAATGTACCAACAATGCAAACCTAATCTATTCAACCCTATCGTCTCTTTCCAGAACCGATTCACTCGACTATCACCATGCTCCGAATCTCCAATTATGGGACTGTTTAATGCTTTTCGTAGGTGTCGTCGTATCTGGTGAGTTCGGCCTGTCCGTGTGCGACAGACGAGAAGAGTCAATGCTTTGTTTGTAAATGGTAATTCGGCTTGATAGTCTATTTCGTCTGACGGGCAATTGAGGTCAATAGACGACAAGAAATAAAAATCTGTCTTTGCCTCCTTTTGGATTCTGCCAACCTCGATTGGAAAGTCTACTGTAATTTTTGCGAGTTTACTTGACATAGAATTTGTCGCATCACCACTTGCCTTTGACATGATATCTGACAAGGCTTCTCCGCAGAGATTACCTCCAGCGTTTTGAAAGCTTTCTCGTAAGTCACCCCTCACTAAAGCCACATAGAGCTTGACAGCTTCTTCGTCTCGTAACCTCGCGTGCAGCTTCGCAGCGGTCTGTGAATAAAAACCCATAATGACCGCACCGCTCGTTCGATGATCGAGCCGATGAACTAAATACGGCTTTCTTGACAACTGCTTTTGAATGAGTTTTTCTAACGCAGGGGACTTCGCTGCGTGGCCCCAGCGAGGGACGTTTCGGTGCATCGAGACTCCTGCGGGCTTCGAAACTATGACGTAGTTGTCTTCATACGAAAGTATAGGAATTCTTTCTCTCTTGCGCTCAAAGATTTGTGTTGAATTATTGTCTGAAACCACAGTTGCACTATTCGAATCCATTGAATGAACATCGTTGAGTATCTGAAGATGCAGCCCTCCATGAATCTCTCCTCGGAATCGCAGATTGATGCCAACGAGAGCAAAGCTTTCCATCCTAATGACATGATGAGCTAACAGAAAATATCGAATGTATTGAGGTCGTCGCATGTCTATTAATCTCGTCTAGTTCTTTCTTGGAATGTCGCACTCGTGGTC
Organism: Cyclotella cryptica; assembly: GCA_013187285.1. NCBI lineage: Eukaryota > Bacillariophyta > Thalassiosirophyceae > Thalassiosirales > Thalassiosiraceae > Cyclotella > Cyclotella cryptica. Next base: position 142,526 of record JABMIG010000061.1, read on the forward strand.
AAAGATTTTTTCCGGCAATTGACGAGGGAGTTGAAGGGTGCATGAAGTGTTGCTTGATGGCAGGTGATGGCAGGTGATGGCATTTTATTCTCATTTTATTCATAGATTTATTTATGGATTGATACAATACTTTTGTATTGTACCTCTTTTGAGCCTCTTTTGTACCGTATACCATACCCTGACGCCGACATGCCAAATGAAACAGCACGCACCCGTGCGCACCCCAACCTACCCCAACGCAAACCATCACCAAACGACACAATTATTATTGCAGCAGGACGACGAGGTGAATGAGTAAAAGAAGTGATCAGTCGCCGGTCAGTTACTAATAGTCCCGATTCCAGGAAGAAGTTATTATTCTCGGACAATGGCTCCGCTGTCTTTCCTACCTTACAACTACCATCGACTGAGATCAAAACAATGCCTTTTCCGGGCGAAGCGTCTGCATTTATCAGTATTGTGGTGGACAATATTAGTCGCGTGTTTTGCCGATGCTTGGCTATTGCTACCACCTAAGCGATACGGTCACAGATATGCACCCAACTTGAAAGTGCCACCACTGCCGTCGTCTCTAGCGACATCAGCTTTACGATCTATTGCCGCGTTACAATCGAGCGTTGATAATAATGAACACGACCTTGAGATAAAGTCAGCTCCCGTCTTGAGAACACCATACGATCCCCCTCCGAGAATTGACGACGACAAGAAAGTGAAGGACGCTGCTACATCAGCAGCGACATCGTTATTTGTTACCAAGGTTGTCAATGGCACATTACCAACCGAAGATGGATCTCCTCATGTGCTCTATTACGAAGTTCACCATCGCATACCAGTCGATGCTCTCGGCGATGAAAGTATTATGAATTGCCAAGATTTTAATCTCACTTCCAAAAAAGGAAGCGGTCTCACGGCACTCGTTCTTCACGGAGGACCCGGTGCTGGATGCTTCCCCAGGCATGCCAATTTCTTCTCTCCAGAGTTGTACGAATATGTCGTGCTGTTAGACCAACGAGGGTGCGGCAAAAGCGTTCCTTTGGGAGAAGTCTCGATGAATACGTTGACTTTATTAGTACAAGACGTCGAACGATTGAGACGTCATTTGTTCGGTGCTCACGGCGAGAATAGGCCATGGGACTGTATCCTCGGAGGATCCTGGGGTTGCACCCTAGCCCTGGCTTACTCCCATTCGTTTCCTTCTCGTGTTAGGTCCATGGTATTAAGGGGTGTGTGCTTGTTTCGACGGAAAGAGATTGATTGGTTGTTTGGCGACCCACCATTGAAGCAACGTAATGATTATCTTTTGTCAACCTCAAATTTACGAGAGTTAGTAGGAGGTGACAGATCTTCGAGAGGCCAATCTGCAGTGACGAGAAACACACCAACAAAGACTTATTCGAGTCCTAAGAATGACAAAGACTCTACAGCAACGGCGTCCCAACTGTTCAGTCAAGCGTGGAAGGCTTTTTCTGAGGGAGTTGGCGTGTCCACCAAATCCCAAGAACAAATGACAACCCAACGTAATCGAAGTGTGCTCATTCAGTATTACCATCGTCTGTTGGGATCCAATTCACTCATCCGCGCTCGTGCCGCGCAGTCGTGGTTTCGTTGGGAAATGGGTATTTATTCATCAGGGCTCCCTAAAGAAACCCAATCGAAAACAAATGGCAACAAGACAGAGCTATTGATATGGAATCCAGCAAGACAAACCTGGCATTACGAAGATGCCAAAGTTTTAAATAATCGATCGGTCACCTCCATAGATAACTCGTATACTGTGGATGGTGATCAATCGAATTTACATCGGTCAGTGGACGAGAGCGTTGTCCAATCACTGCGGCAATATTCTAGGCCTCCAACAGAACAAACACTTGAAACAGAAAGGTCGACAGGGCAAGTGCAGCCAATGCGCGTCGAGAACATCGCTTTAGACGAAGCATCTGCTCAGCCGATAGAAAGCAACACGAATTCAAAAAATCAAAGCCTTACATCTAATTCTACATTTGATTCTACAACCTTCATTCCTGCACAAGCTATGCTGACATGCTACTATTGCATCAACGATGACCATGTTCTACATCCCTATCGGTCCTTTTTGTCATTGTCATCGAAAACGGCATCGTGGTATGCTTCGCACATTCCGCCCTTATCCACAATGAAATCTTCTCAACCGATGCCCTCTTCGACAGATCAATCCTATCCATTACCGCCATGCATTGCCATACAAGGCGGCTTAGATGCCATCTGTCCTCCGGACACTGCACTTGACTTACATCATTCTTGGAAAGAGCTTGAATTACGAATTGCATTGAGCAGTGGGCACTCAATGTACGATCCAGTCATTGCAGGAGAAATCGTCAAGGCGCTGGACAGATTTGGCCAAGCGTTGTTGAAAGAACAAAACGAGGAGGTGCGATTGGTCGGAGAGAACGTACCTTCGGTTGCGATGGCTGTTTGCTTGCAATGAGTTGTTGTTGGCACGTAGAAGCTAGTAAACTAATGTTGCTTTTGACGAGAAAATGAAAATTATGTTTATCTGGCTTCTACTGTGAACTAAACCTACAATCAACGAAAAGCATGTAGGTCTCCACGAGGGAGTCTCAAAGAGTGGCGAGACAATGACAAGAATGAAAGAATTCTGATGTCAAAACACATCAGAAACAATTAAGAATTCCGTTGGAATGAATGGCTTGTTGTGGAGATCGGACGAAGGACAGGAAAAAGAAAAGGAAACGGACAAGGAAGATTACAGAAACCGGAAAGTAAAAATGTACCCTTTGACACATCTTTCCAGATACTGCCCCCCTAACATTCCCTCTCGAGGTTATGAGGGTTTCCAACCCATTAATAAACGTCACAAATGGACAAAAGGAGTATTTGCCAACCCTTTGGTGAAGAGGTCACCGAGCTGGTTCTTGGTGTCAATCTTGACCAGAGTGATTTTCTGGGAGGGGTCAGCTACCTTTTGGCGGAACCAATGACATTTGATCGCATCGTGTTTAGACCAAGGAGTCATGCGGCGAGGCTGAGGGCAACGTATTCCACTTTCATGGTGGAGAGGGCTATTTCAGTCTGGAGACGGGAACGCCATAGGACGGGACAACCAAAGGCAAGGATGACATATCCAGTGCAACTACGAGCACAGTGGGGATCCTGCACATCCTCATGGCCATAAAGGCCAGCGAAGTCAGCATCTGACCTAAGCCGATAGTTGGTTGAAGTTCTATGTAGTAAATAAAAGAACGTGAAGTTCCAGTTGATTGGAAACTATTTTTATGAGCTATTGAAATGACTAAAACTGAGGACTGCACAATGTTAGTCCTCTCACTTATACCATGTAGTTTACATGCAATTCGATTACATTTGGTTTATTTGTACCCTATTGGATTCTTGTGTTCAAATCAGGATCTTAGTGCACCTGATCAGGCTGTACATTGGATCCTAGCAAGACTACTTGGTCTTGCCAATGGGTTTTGCAGGATTCACTGGTCTTGCCAATGAGTCTTGCCAAATGTTTGGTGGGATTCTTCCTTCAATGGTAAGAATATTATTTTGTGATTATGCCCATGTCCTGATATTGGGGCATATGTGGGCCAGAAGTACCAGTAGGTATCCTTGGCTCATGTCACTCGCCCCCACGATTGGAGGATCAGTGTGGCTTGCAGACAAAACTAAAACCTCCATGAGGAAAAAAAGGTCCTGAGTAGCCATGGCTTGCAGGGTATGAAAACCTCTTTGAGGAAAAAGAAATTCCTGCGATGCCTGTGCCAGCATGCAAAAACCTGGTGATGTAGGTAAAAATTCAAGCTGGTTTTCATGATATGTATGGCATACAAGTTTGTATGTATACTATAAGTGTAAGTTCTTGTGGAGAGGGAGACTGCTGTCATTTGACATTGCTTGTTGACATATGTGTTTCTTGATGTCTGTGTTTTTGTTGTTTGCTCTCCTAAGTCATGATAATGACTTACATCCGCATGAAACCCTGATTGTCCAATCGTATGAAATTTGTGATGGGCCAAGGATCACAGTCATACGGACTACTTATTTGCAGGGTAATTACCTGTTTGTACTATGATAGTGCATCCACTAAATATGTGACCGTTACCTGTTTGTGAGGGTACAGTAAAGGTCTGTTTGGTGTTGCCTGTGGTCTTCAATTTTTTATTTGTGTGTGCACAAAGGAATGCCAAACATCATCTCCTTTATTGTTCTTGCATCACAACAAGGACGGTAGGCACTGCGTAGTAGGTATGAGTGAATAGAACATTGGTGGTTGTTAGGAACACACAATGCCACTAGAAGCTGCTGACAAGGCCATTATTTGTTCAGCAGGACAAGCATCACCATGATTTATTTGATGCTGATCTCTAGTATGATATTCACTGTTGGTTTTTTTGGAAGACTCTGGTTGACTTACGCTTGATGCCAAATGCTGATCATATGGCAACAAAGTGTAGTGTTAGAACTGCACTTTAATTGTACCATGAGGTTACAATGTGGATATTATTCCAGGTCTTGTCACTTGGGTGATGAGAATACTGTAGATTTGTTGTCTAGCTCATCTTTAGTGCTGGTATGTGTCTTTTTATTTGCTCTCTGCCCCTATGTATCCATGGGAATAGATGCCCTTTGGGTCAACTACCAGCAAATGAACAATGTCTAGTCATCCTTGTTATGCTAGGATCATTGTAAAGCACATACGTCAATGTCTGTCTTTTTACATACCAACAGAGTCGGGATTCAATTTGGATTGCATCCTTCTTTGTTCAGTGGTGAGGCTCCTTACATGAGGTCTACACCTTTGGCTCTTGATGGTGATCATGACAATGCATTGTTTGCAAACTTTTCTTGTCAGTGATGGTTTTTTTTGACAGTCTTTGACTCTTATCAAATGATACGTGGAACCATATTGATACTTCACAGCAGAGATCTTTTGAACTCTCTTTTTGTTGGCAATATGTGGGGTTGTTGTCATTTGAGTTTGACAGGTTTGTCAAGCCGATTCAGTATACCAATGATGTGCATACAGTGGCTTGTTTCATCTTTGTTTTGCAGAAACACTCACAAAGTAATACATGTCTTTCTATAGAGAAAATGATCATGTTTGATTTTCACTGCTGGGACATGATAGTCTTCTTATGTTGCAGTATCATTCACCATTGTTTTTGCTGTGGTTTCACAAGAACAAAGTTCATGGATCTTTGTGTTATTGTGTTGGTTGCTCCTTTGAGTCTTACGTTATGTAGGGCTTGTGCAACAATGGATGCACTACCAAAGGCCATCCATTAGTCCTTTCCTTGGAGAAGGGACAAAACTAGTAAGGCGACTGTAAGAGTCCCGTGATATGGATGCCATTTTTGTACTCCATGGAATACTTGAAGGTGTAACCTATCAAGGCTCACATAAGAGAAACAATTGCCAGATAGTGGTGTCTCCATGAGACCATCCTCTAGCTTTACACAGCCTTATTTGAATCAACATTAGTTTACATGGCCAGGGATTCAATCTTGGTTATCTGCGTCTGCGCATGTATTTGGTCAGAAAGCTGTCCACAGAATGCGAGCCTACCTTTATTCGACACGAACTTGGGTAGCTCTGGACTTTGTTATTCTAACAATAGTCTTACACCATAGATTCTATTCTTTGATGTACCTTGTCTCATTGGCAACCGTGGTAGCCTTGTTGACGTAGTACAACCTCCTCTACAATTCAGTTGTGAGAGAGGTGATCTAATCATAGTGTCTTATCCAAGGGCCTTGGTAGTACTGGACCACCCAGTAACTGTTGAGTAATCCCATTGGGCGAACTTTCAGCAAGTATTGTCTGCATTGTTGCACGTATTATGCTGCTGTGCATGAGTAGATATCTTGGTAACTCATACACCTCTGTCTATTTGCAGATTTTTTTTACAGTTTGACATTCAAACTCGACTCTTGCTACCTGGTACAGACCCTCACAACCTAGTTTAGTGTGGTTGTCCAAGCTGGCCCTTGAAGTGACTTCTAGCAGTCAATCCTTCAAGTTAGTTCACTTTTTGGAACTTTGTGGCTATCATAGTTTCAGTATCAGTGATTGTTCATCACTTGGAAACACTGTGTTATCCATATCTTGATTGGAGTGGGCAACTACCTGCTCAAATCTCATGATGGCACAGAGTCTGGATGCGTCAGTATCCAGTCTAATGATTGATAGACTTGTCAGAAAGTCTTTCTGTTGCTGCAGATGTCTGTCATTGACTTCTGCATGCTGCACTGAGTTCTTTAGGCTTGAACAGCTTCCTAACTTAGTTGTTTGATATTGCCCCTTTCGTAAGAACCACTGTTATGTACGCAGCACAATTTGATATGGTATTGTGTTTGTTGGCCAGTCATATCTGATGGCGACTGTCAACTAATACCTCCAGTTCACAAAGTTAATCCCCTCTTGATTTTACGTGTTTACAACTGGTCATGCTCTGTGTTACGTTGGTGTATTACCAGTCCTGAATAGTATGATCCAGGGAAACAGGCACTGTCTTCCAATCACTCAAGCTCAAGTAAACAGTTTCACGCATCTGTTGAAACTTCAGTAACATGTTTGTTGCTGAGCTTGTAGTGCGATGTAGTGTCAACCATCTATGTGACACTGCTTGGAAGGTCTGCTATTTTCTCTTATTCCAATGGAGCACTGCATTAGAGTGGTTAGCTCTGTACATATGAGAAATTTGCTCAAAGTGAGCACTGCACTTGAGTGGTTAGCTCTGTGCTTGATACCTTGTGTCCTGGCTGATGGTGCAGCCCAAGCTCACAGTTTTAGCAGACTTGATGATATCTATCACTGGCAAGGTGATTTTTATCATTGTTTTTTCTTCTTCGAAAATCTAGAACAATTTCAGATCATTCATGGACTTGGTCCAGGAATGAGATCATATGCTGGCTTGGTCATCTCTTGCTCTATCACAGCTGTGTATGACAGAAACTCATAACCATGAAATGTTTCATAGTCATGTGACTTTGCCCTTCCATTTTGTTGGAAGCACACCATCTGACGTATGCCAAGAACTTGACACCAGCCTAGTCAGGTAGGGAAAGCATATGAGTGGTTCCATTGTTGGAACTGTGTGGTGCTCTCAGAAACTTTGTCTGATCACCCTGGTGTTACTGTAGCAACACTTTGCTGAGGGTTCGGTCCTCAACAAAGCCTGATTTTCTGTCGCTTAATGAGATGTCACAACTTTGGTGGCTCTCTATTCCATGTTGTTGTTTTATGGAAGTCTTCATCCCCTGACAGAAAAATTCTAGTCACTTGGGTTTTGTTTCATTATTATTTTTCTTCCAGCTTGTCTGGTAAGAAAATACACCAAAATTATTGAAATAATTAAATTCAAATTTGCTTTTTGGCTCATGCCAAGATTTCATTAAATCTGGTTCTTTAGTACAGCAAAAATCATCTATGACTTTTTGCAAGGATTTTACAACTTCTTGTTGCTTGTACCTGAGTTCAAAGTAATGCCATTACTTTATTTTGAATTTTCTATTTTTATACTTGGCAAAAGCTTCTCTGTGTCACAGAGGAAGTACTCTGGCACTATGCTTCTTGTGCGCAAGCTTTTACCCTTCTCAGTCACATTCTTGAGTGGTAACTGAGCATTGTGTATATCAGGATTCGTAGCAATCTCTGATTCTCACTTTTTGCTGTAGATATTTCCTGCGATTCGGGTATTCGCGAGAATTTTTGTGTCAAAGGTGCCATTTGTAGCGTACCTCTTTCTGTGGGACTTGACCTGCCCATCTATGGGGTTCCATATACGCCCCCAAGGTCAAAACGACCAAATTAGTGACTCCTCGTCACTTTCGCTCACTAATGGGATTAAAACTTGTTTAAATCCCTCAGCCCTTAGACAAAGTCTGTCAGAGCTTGCTCCCAGGCAATATCAATCGCGATGGGGCTTGATCGCAATTTGCTTGTTCTTTCGCGATCGCGATCCTTTTACTAACAAAACGGATCGTGAGGCTGATCCAACATTGTGTTGGTATTGCGGGCTGTTCCTCGCTCACTCACACTTGTTTGGGGACAGTCTGGCACCAGTCTAGTCAATTTTGACCTGCATTGACCTTTCCTTTTATTCGGGCTGTTGCGAATTTGGAAAGAACTTGATGGGCGCGACTCCTCCTCATCCCTTGAATCTAACTTGGGCAATACAGCTCATTCTTGCAACACTGCAGGGATAGAATCTTGAGCTCACACTCCAGCTCACAATCGCATATATAAACCTATGCCCGGATTTGAACCTTGAAAACTCAGTTTGCCACTTCAGCAAAATTGACCAAACTCCCTTGAAACAACTTGGAGTATCTTGGGTCACAAGAACTGTTCTTAGGCCTAAATAGGCTTAGAATTAACTACCTAGGGCTTTGACTAGGCCCTAGATATTTTTTTACCACATACTAGCGTATCAATGGTAACTTGTTAGCACTCTCACTTACTGTGATGTGCAAAAACGGGATTACTAGCTTGAAAGCTTCTTTATATGTTTTACATGCACTTTTTTAAAGGCAATACATCAGCATTTCAAGCATAAAACTTACGTATGTTTTATATGCACTTCGTAAAGGGCAATACATCGTTTTTTCTAGCTTTAAGCTTATATAGATGGTTTACGTGCACTTTGTAAAGGGCACTACATCATTAGGCTCTTCTGAAAAAGCATGGTACCTCGTACCTGCTAAGAGAGCAATATGCCACTTTGTGTGTGTACACACCTCTGTGGTCTTATCATGCATGTGCGATTAAGGCTACATGCTCACTCTGCTTGAAGGAGTGGAGTATACCTGTGTCAGCTGGGAACATGGCCTCAGTGACGTGTCTGGGTTTTTTACAGCTCGTGAGTAAAACTCACAACTACTGCTGAGTGCATAACTCAACACAGTAGCCGGCTATCAATTGATAGTGACCTAAGCCGATAGTTGGTTGAAGTTCTATGTAGTAAATAAAAGACGTGAAGTTCCATTTGATTGGAAACTATTTTTATGAGCTATTGAAATGACTAAAACTGAGGACTGCACAATGTTAGTCCTCTCACTTATACCATGTAGTTTACATGCAATTCGATTACATTTGGTTTATTTGTACCCCATTGGATTCTTGTGTTCAAATCAGGATCTTAGTGCACCTGATCAGGCTGTACATTGGATCCTGGCAAGACTACTTGGTCTTGCCAATGGGTCTTGCAGGATTCACTGGTCTTGCCAATGAGTCTTGCAGGACAAGTTTCCCAATGAAAACGCATGAATCATAGGCCGAGGAAGTTAAGCCTTGGGCGACAAGGTGTTCGGAGAGGTAATGGAAGAAGTTGCGAGATGATTGGCGCAGACCATAAACTGATTTCTTGAGTTTGAGGACCAAATCAACATCACATCAGAAACCAGCAGGTTGACGGACATTGATATGCTCATGAGGACCAAGGGGAGCATGCACAAAGGTGGCAGTGATGTTGGCCTGGGAAGAAACAAGGTTGAGTCGGGTGGCCAAAATCATCAAACAAACTGTTGTCCACTGAACAACTGGTGCCCAAGTCTCGAAGAAATCTACACCTTCAATTTGCATGTCACCACGCACACAGAACCTGGCCTTAAATTTCTTCGCTAATCCATTTGCAAAGCGCTTGAGATGGAAGGCCCATGTGCTGGGAAGGACATGCATCCAAGGTTCACGAGGGTCAAGCTCACATGCGTGGAGGTCTGATTCTAAAGTGGTCAATTCCGTTTCCATGACCTCCCACCATTTTTCAGCATAAGGACTATGGATGGCCTGTGAGTAGGTAGGACCGTCGGAGGTATTGCCAGCTGGGGAGGTTGTAAGAAGGTGGGGTTGCACATCCGAGACGGTGAAGGAGGCATGGTCATCCATGAGGTCAGGCTGGAGGTAGGCTGAGAAGGTGGTGAGAAAGCTGTTACAATGGGAGGGACCAAGACCGGTCCAGTCATGTTGGAGGAGGGCGAGCTTTGAGAGTTGGTCATGTTGTATGCACGTAGTAGAATGGCATCTGGTGTGTTGAGCATCAATGTTGGCAATGGCAGGAGGGAGTTGAGCCCATGAAGATGCAGTTGCCAGTGCATACTGGGGAAGGGCCAAGAGCAACGTGAAGCCTGTTTTCCATTGCCCCTGGGTGTATTTGCGGTCGAGGGCTGGACCATCTTTTCAAATGCCAGAACAAGTGCGCAAAGGATAGCGCTGAGAATCCTCAGGAGAAATGATCGGAGAGTCATCAAAAGGTGGAGCGGGAGGAAGTTCAGCAGGCATGTGTGCGGGGGTGTGGGTGTGTCTGATGAAGGTGGCGGGGTGGGCAGAGATACTCCCTCTGGAGCCGTAGGTGTGGGGGAAGGAGGGCGGAGTGCTCCCTCTGAAACCGCGGGCATAGGATGTGTGTGTGGTGGCGGCATCGGGTGGTGAGTTTCAGGCAAAGGAAGGCTTTTGGGAGGGACTCCCTCTGTTTGGCAGGTGGGTGGGAAACCAAGAGATGGCGTTGACCGAGCCAGTGCCTGTTGACGCTGGAGATTGCATGTGGCAAGGTCAGATGGAGATAGCCAATGGTCGTCGAGGAGCTCAGAGGTGGGTGTGATTTCAGTAGGGTCAATGTAGCATTCTCTTGATGTGGAAAACAATTGCTCAAAACGGTGGTCTCGCTCGGATTCATTGGTGAGGGAGGGTACAGTGGTGAAGGCATCATCAAAGATGACATGAAACTGTGGGGAAATATGTTGGGTGCGGGGATTCAAGATGAGAGGGACGGGAGTTGAGTGGTGGGGTGAGAAACCAACACAGATGCCTTGGCGTGCACGGCTTTCCCACTTGGGAATTTTCTTTCCATCCTGTAGTAGTGGGTCAAGGACATGGACAGGGCAGCGAAAAACATGTGTACGAGGGAGATTAGATTGCGAACACTTGATGCCGGAAAATAACTCCTCAGGGGAAAGACCTGCACCCTGTTGGGGAAGTTTTTTGTATACCCAAACAGCATAAGTCATGGCCAAAGGCCATAGGTCAATAAAGGAGCAATCAGGCCAATGGAGGGTGGCATGGAGCATGTTGGCATGGGCCATGTTGGTGACTGTTTGGATGGCAACCTCAGCAACCCAGTTTTGGTGGTGAGCCCTGATGCCACTGAAGCGCAAGGTTTGGCCAAGGCGTGTACAATGCTCACGAAACTCATTGGACCTAAAAACACCATTGTCAGAGTGGAATTGCCATTTAGTAACAACAAAATTGGCTGCTTTGGATTCCAGGAGCATTTTGACACGGATGGTATCACTGGCAGCGGTGGTCAGTTGATGACGGATGAATAGAAATGTGCTGCAGTGATTGGTGCCACATGTGTAGCCATTGCAAGAAGAGCTGTGCCCTGATGGGGAGGTAATGCGACCAGGAACAGGTGAGATGAAGTGGCCAGAACCGATGCAATCACCAGGTTTCAGATGGTCCTCAAATGGTGCTGGGGGACGAGAAGTCCATTCACTTTGTACTGGCGAGGGCGGAAGCGACCACTGCAGCAATGATCTGGGCGAGTGTTGCGGTCAATAGGTCCGGCTCGTTGGGAGGATCTGTGTCGGTGTTGGTGGAGTGGCGGGATGATGGGTCATGCTCGAACAGCTCGGTGGAGTGCGCCATTGCTTGGAGGTCAGGGAGGGAGGGCTTGCGATCGATGGTCTGATGAGACCCAGGGAAGCAAACGGGGTGTGAGTGAGGAGAGAGGAAGGACCCAACAATCAGCCATGAAAGTAGAGATCTCCAAGAGAAGGACCCAACAATCATCCATGAAGGTGGAGATCGCTGTGAGCGGAGAGGGTCGGGCATGGGCGGCGGTCAACTGGTTGGTGCCAAGCGGCCCTTGGTGGCGCGAAAGTTTGATTGTAGAACTGCACATGGAGGGGCGAGGATGAAGATGAAGGAAAGGATGATCAAGGCAAGCATTCGAAGGAGCATGTATCGAAGGAGACTTGACAATCCACCAGAAGACAGAGGATGGATGAAACGTGGTGGAAGATGGTGAAGGAAGGAGGAAACCGAGGTGGTACGGTGAGCACCAGCTCCGGGAGAACATGGTGTCGAGGTGGATCACAGCTCGACGAGGAGGATGCTAGTGAGCAACAGTCACTGCAAAGTGGAAGGAAGAGGTGGTACAATGCACCGGCTTGACCAGAAGGAATGACAAGGTGGAACAGCGCCACCGGCTTGACGGGATGAAAGACGGAGAATCGAAGTAGTTTTTCATGGGTTAGCGTGAAGGGGCTTCATAACCTGTGATTGGTCAGAGAGAATGTACCTTCGGTTGCGATGGCTGTTTGCTTGCAATGAGTTGTTGTTGGCACGTAGAAGCTAGTAAACTAATGTTGCTTTTGACGAGAAAATGAAAATTATGTTTACCTGGCTTCTACTGTGAACTAAAGCAACAATCAACGAAAAGCCTGTAGGTCTCCACGAGGGAGTCTCAAAGAGTGGCAAGATAATGACAAGAATGAAAGAATTCTGATGTCAAAACACATCAGAAAAAAGATTCAGAATTCCGATGAATGAATGGCTTGTCGTGGAGATCAGACGAAGGTCAGGAAAAGGAAAAGGAAACGGACAAGAAAGACGACAGAAACCAGAAAGTTGAAATGTACCCTTTGGCACATCTTTCCGGATACTGCCCCCTAACAGAAGGGTAATACCTTTTATTGAATGTTGCCATGTGAATGATATCAATTGTATTATGCCATCAACATTGAAGAAGCATTGAGTTGTATATATTATGAAACTGCCTTGTTAGCCTTGCTGCATTACTATGTCGAATCTGTGATGTCATTGGTAAATGCCATTCATTTGTCAACAGAAGGTCATCCATTGAGCGGTGTAACTGGGGAGTCATACTTAGACTTCAGTTCATACAACCAGAATGTTACAGCATCACAATTACCGCCAGACATTTTTTCCAAGTCGTTCTCTGATGACACGTCCAGACAAGATTGGCGAATTAACCTACTCCTTGCCAAAGCTTGAGCATTCATTGTTGTCGATTCAAGATTTTCCGTTGGAGAATCATTTTGCTGAATTCTAATCTTCTCTCATTCTGCTTCCATCTGATGCTCGGCAATTTGACGATATTGCTGGTTCTTCAGCATTGCACAGGGACTCGCGCCGTGAGAATTAGTTCCCATCTTTGATTTCTAATTGGATCGAGAACACGTCGCGAAGTCCGATTTTTTCCGAGTTGTCAAGTTTTCATTCCTTCGGGTTTTCATTTGCTTTTAGTTGTTTCAGTAAATCATGAAGGGAAGCTTTCTCTGTGCCATATGACATATGAGGTCTCACCGAAATTCAGTTCCACAAGCGCTCATTGAAACCAAGAAGCATTAGAATGTTGACCCCTCTGAGGCTTCCACCTGGCAAGTTCCTTCATTATACAGCATGGGTGAATGATCAACTTGTCAAGCTGTCACCCTAACTTTGCTTGAGATATTCCTATAGGTGACCTGAGCTGTTCGGTGCAAAAAAATATCACGCGAAAAATATAGGTAAGTTCGACAGGGGTCGAAGAGTTTATTTTTATGAGCTTTATTTTCTCTTATTGTGAGGATGGAAGGGCCGCTTCCAGTCCAAACAACACAAACAAAATGTGTGTAGATTCTACACACATTTGGTATGTATTTAGCCTTCTTAAATGAAGGGGCTATGGACTCTGGTGTTCCGGAGCCTATAAGGCAGTGGACTCCTGTGGTAGGGAGTCCTAGCCTTTTCGACCAGGGCGGTGGACTTCAATGTTGGGGAGTCCTTGCCTTTTGGATCAGGGCCAGTGGACTTCCCCCCTGGGGAGTCCTAAGAATGCTCCTTTTGTATTTTGTACCAATGGGTACAAAAATGGGCTGATTCTTGGCCTATGTCAATAGGTGGGCCTCCTCTAATCAGGCCGCCATTCACTGGTCCAATACCCTGTGGACCTCCACCGAATGGGTTGGGGTTACCTGTCAAGGGGTAGTACCCCGAAATATGTGCCAAAGGGTACATTTTGACTTTCTGGTTTCTGTCATCTTTCTTGTCCGTTTCTGTTCACTTTCCTGTCCTTTGTCCGATCTCCACGGCAAGCCATTCATTCCATCGGAATTCTGAATCTTTCCTGACGTGTTTTGACATCAGAATTCTCTCATTCTTGTCATTGTCTCGCTACTCTTCAAGACTCTTTTGTGGAGACCTACACGCTTTTCGTTGATTGTTACTTTAGTTCCTAGTAGAAGCCAGATAAACATAATTTCATTTTCTCGTCAAATGGACATTAGTTTACTAGCTTCTACGCACTAACAAAACAAAACATCGCAAGCACAAGCAACCATGGCAACCAAAGGTACGTCTCTCCTGAATTATCTCAGGTTATGAAGCGCCTTCACGCTTTTCCATGAAAACAAAACACCTCCATTTAAACGTCATTCTTCTCGTTGAGCTGGTGGTGTTGCTCCACCTTGTCGTTGCTTACTGTTGAGCCGGTGGCGCTGCTCCACCTCGTCGCTTCTCTGCATTGAGCCGGTGGCGTTGTTCCACCTCATCCATCATCTTCCTTGTCAAGCCGGTGGCCGCCGTTCCACCTTGACATCATGTTTAACTGAGCCTGTGGCCACCCAACCACCTCGGTTACTTCTGTCGTTCCTTCCATCATACTACGAGTTCTCCTTCCTGCATGTTTTGGTAGATTGTCAAGTCTTCTCCACCTTGTCGGTTCCTCCCGTCTGCATTTACTCACACAGATTGCCATCTTCCTCACCTCCACCTCCGTTCCTCCATGTGCGATTCCATCAGAGAACTATCGCGCCGCCGAGGGCCGGTTGACACCCTCCGTCCGGCCTCCACTGGTACCTGACCCCATCTGTCACTGGAATTCTCTGCGTTCATGGCTGATTGTTAGGTTATTTGCATCCTCGTACTCTCACCCCTTTCGTTCTCCTCGACCTTGTCAGACCATGGACCGCAAGACCTCCTTTCCCAACCTTTTGGACCGCAAGCCCTCTCTATCTGATCTCAAGCCATGGCGCACTCTGCTGAGCTACTCCACGCCCCCTTAACGTCACGCAATTCCACGGACAACGACACGGATCCTCCGGTCGACCCAGACCGCTCAACCACGACACTCGCCCGAATCATTGCCGCATCGGTTGCCTCCGCCCTCAACACGTCAACGCAGACGGACACTTCATCCCCTAGCCTTCATGAGGCTATGACGCAGCTAGCCGACCTGCGCATCCGCCACTCTCCTTGAACCTTGTTGGAAATGGACCTTGGCCACATTCAAGTTGCGTGCACTGCCCACAGCGCAACCATTGAAGTCCGCCACAAGATCCAAGACTGATCCTGCGTCGCCATCGAGCCAAAGTTTGCGCCAATGGATTTCTCCAAGCTCATGCATCATGCCGGCTGGGAGGATCTCGGCACGATGGTTCTTGCCCAGCAAACTATGCTGGACAAGTTCAGGACCTGGTGTCAACAAGTGGATGTTGCATACATCTTCCAAGTTCCGTCCATCTCCGATTTTCACAACGACAGGGCTGTAGCGTCCACCCCATGCATAAGCCTCCTCACCAACTACAAGGCCATTCCGCTCACCATGGTTCTCAAGTACCAGGCCTTTGTAAACCAATGGCTTTCTGACATTGATGTTGAGAGTTGCAATTGGGCCTTACAGGTCATCGAACTTTCAACTGTACCAACTCTGTTGGTACAAATCAAACAATCGCTTGATATTCTCCCTCCTGACCATCAAGGTGGACTGACCCTTTTCAAGCTACTTGTTGACAAGTTGGACTCCAAGACTTTTGAAAATACCAAGCTCCTCCAAGACTACATCACAACTTTCCACCTAGATTGCTTTCCTGGTGAAAATATGGCTCTTGGCTCTTCCTGTTTCAAGGCAGCCTCCAAGATGCTTGCCCGGCCTGACCTACCTACCGACCTCACCCAACACTACCTCCATGGCATGTCGGCCTGTGGCAATGAAGAGTTTCGAGCCATATGTTCCGCTCAGCTGGGTTTCCTTTCTACGCCCATGTATGAAGACTGGACACTGCACACCTCGCCTGACACCTTGGTCCAGCTAGACTCTTTCGCCACCAAATTGGAATCCAAATATGAGGCACTCAATGTGTCCAAGGCTTGGTTCGGTACTACAGGACCCGGCAGCTCATTCAAGGCATCCGCCACTACACTTGGCCCCCATCATGCCTCCCCACCTTCTTCTACACAACCTCCTGATCCTGCATGGCAATGCTTTATTCGACTCAAAGACCTGCGACATCTGTGGACAGGTGCATCCCACAAAATATCACGATGACCCTGATATCAGGAACTGCCCATTCACTCCCAAGCCCAGTTCCTCCCAACGCCTTGCTGCCTGGTCCTCCAATTCCTCCCGCCTCAACACTACCAATGGTCCCAGATTCAAGAAAGGCGGTAAAAGGAACTTTATTCGTCATGTCCATCAAGCCCTTTTGGAAAATGCTGAGGATGTTGATGACACTCTCCTCGCCAACTTAGCCGGCTCTGATCCCACCCATGCAGATGATGACGATGTTGAACCCACCACCCCTCCTGAGTCTCCTGACGAGGTCCCTTCCCTTGATGATGATCCCACGACAGACTCTGCTGCTCACGCCCTTGCTGCCGTCGGCCTTGATCAGCTGTTAAACTGGTAGGCGGCCTATCCTTTGGTCTAGGCGATCGCCATTCACCCTCACAAATGTCCTTGGCTCAGCTTGGTCTTCTCTATTGTGGCCCTGGCGACACAGCTTCCCTGGTTCCATGGGTTCCATTGGTTCCATTGGTTCTTCCTCTCTTTCATCATGACAGCTACCCTTATGGGGTTAAAACTGCTCTTGCAGGCCTCCGTTAGCCGTCATACCTACCCGACACGGCCCCCTCCTCTTCCTGACCCTTGGTTACCTGACCTACTCACAGCCATGTGGTCACTTGGATTTCTTTGGCTTGTTGCGCCACACCTTAGCACATCCTGGCAGAACGCCAGCTTGGCCGTACATCTACCATCATTGCTGCCCTTTCTCTGGATACCTTGGCAATACGCCCTAACAGTCCTCACCAACTTTAGCAACACACATGGACGCCCTTGTGGTTTGTCCAGCCAACACGCCTGATGGGCCACCATGTCACTCAACGATGCACAGAGCTCTACCATTGGCACCCTGATTGGTCACTTGGTGACTCCATTTTTTGGTCCTTGGTCACACTCATCAACATTGGCCTTACAGCTGGACACTTCATTCTCGACATGGGTCTATTCTTCGTCTACTTGTCCCTTGGTCAGTGGTTGGATTGGATTGGTGGCCAACTTGATCCGCCTCCCATTACTCTCCTCCATCCAATAACACAGATTCCTGGCCCATTCGTCACACATCGCCACACACCTTCGCTCCTTCCTTTTCACAGACGTCCCTGCATCCTTCTGGGAACTCTTTACTGATGACAGGATGGCTTCTCTCCGGAGCAATTTAGACATGATCCTGGGCGCTCATTCTTCCAGTATGCACTCCACCCAATGGGATCCTGATTTTGATCACCACAGCGATGTCTATAATCATCTCTCTCGGCATTCCACGGCCCATGACCCCCTTTGGATCACGCAACATCTTTCCCACATGCAGTTGCCTTCAACTTCCTTCCTTCAGTGCCTGGTCAGACTCACATGCTGCCTCCTTCCCTTCAGTTTGATGTGGGTTTCTGCGGCCACCTACTATCCCCCCTTGGCCTACCACCAGCTCTCCACCCATCCATCACTTCCATCGGCCCTCCTTCACGTATCTGCCCAGCTCATTTGGCAACCCACAAATTGGAGTACTTGCCATCGTTTCACCCTGATGTCCCAAAAATATGAGACTATGTTGGCCAATACCATCAACTCTGCCCAGATTGGCTTATTTCCTTCGTCACCTTCTCCACCTTCCCCCCAGTCCCACCTCCTCATTTCGTGGACAGCTTCAACCCGGCACGTGCTGGCATGAACCTCCTACTCACTGAGCGGTTCGACAGGATTCGTCGCCTCGCTCCTCCCCAACAGAACTCTGTCTCTGTCAACATCAGTGCCAACAGCACCAAGTTTCACTCATTTCCAGTTCTCCTATAATCTGCCTTCACTTCCAGCCCTGCCGTCACCATACCACCTCTCATCGTGGACACCGGTGCATCCTGTTGTATCAGCCCATGCAAGGAAGACTTCATTTCTTACTCCCCCAGTGTGGCTAAGATCTGAGATCTCTCTGGCGTCAATGCAGTTGCTGGAGAAGGCATGATTTGTTTGCGTGTCCTTGACCATCATGGACGCGAACACACAATTGAACTCAAAAGTTACCACATTCCCAAGGCTTCTGTTTGCCTCCTAAGCCCTCAGTCTCTCTTTCAGTCACTTGATGGCCATGGCGAACAGGACATCTCAAAATACTCCATCACCCTTCCCGGCGGTGTCGTCCTTTATGCACCTTACAGTCATGGGAATCTTCCTATCCTCCCTCTCAGCCTTCCAGATCGAACTCCTCGCTGCTTCTGGGCCCGGTGTTTTTCTTTCCAGGCATCTGATGGAGATATTTGGGCGCTCTCCATCTTGTCTGTCTCCAACCAAAATCTATCTCTTGCACAAAAGGAACTCCTCCTTTGGCATCACCACCTGTCCCACGCCGGCCTCTCCACCATCCAGAACATTACACGCCAACAGCACGCCATGATCCCTTCATCTGTTGATGACCTTGTCCACCTACGAGATGTCCCCCTCTTCCCATGCACCTACAACATTCCCAACACATCCTGCAACAATCTTCTTTGTGCTGCTTGCAAGATTTCCAAGGCCATGCGTCAGACACCGACTATCCACTCCTCCAGCATTGGGGCACCTCATCAGATGGTCCTCAAAGAAAACCATATCCAACCTGGTGATTGCATCAGTTGCAACCATTTCATATCGCCTGTCCCTGGTTGTGTAACATCTCCAAAAGAACACAGCTCTTCACGCAATGGCTACACATGTGGTACGATCTACGTCGATCACTGCAGCACATTTCTATTCATCCATCACCAATTGACCACCGCTGCCAGAGACACCATCCGTGGCAAGATGCTCCTGGAATCTGAGGCAGCCGATGTTGGTGTCACCATCAGACAATTCCACTCTGACAATGGTGTGTTCGACTCCACGGAGTTTTGTGAACATTGCGCACGCCTGGGTCAGACCTTGCGGTTCAGTGGTGTTAGTGCTCACCACCAAAAGAGGGTCGCTGAGTGTGCCATCCAAACCGTCACCAACATGACCCGTGCCAACATGCTCCATGCCACCCTCCATTGGCCTGATTGCTCCTTTATCGACTTATGGCCTTTGACCATGAATTATGCTGTTTGGGTATACAAAAAACTTCCCCAACAGGGTGCAGGTCTTTCCCCTGAGGAGCTATTCTCCGGCATCAAGTGTTCGCAATCTAATCTCCCACGTGCACATGTTTTTGGCTGCCCTTTCTATGTCCTTGACCCACGACTACAGGATGGAAAGAAAATTCCTAAGTGGGAAAGCCGTGCGCGCCAAGGCATCTTTGTTGGCCTTTTGCCCCATCACTCAACTTCCGTCCCTCTCATCCTGAATCCCCGCACCCAACACATTTCCCCGCAGTTTCACGTCATCTTTGATGATGCCTGGACCACTGTACCCTCCCTCACCAATGAATCCGAGCGAGACCACCGTTTTGAGCAATTGTTTTCCACATCAAGAGAATGCTACATTGACCCTACTGACATTACGTCCATCTCCGAGCTCCTCGACGACCATTGGCTATCTCCATCTGACCGTGCTGCACGCAATCTCGAGCATCAACAGGCACTGGCTTGGTCAACACCATCTCTTGGTTTCCCACCTATCTGCCAAACAGAGGGAGTCCCTCCCAAAAGCCTTCCTTTGCCTGAAACGCGCCACCCGATGCCGCCACCACACACACATCCTACACCCATGGTTCCAGAGGGAGCACTCCGCCCTCCTTCCCCTACACCTATGGCTCCAGAGGGAGTATCTCTGCCCACCCCGCCACCTTCATCAGACACACCCACACCCCCGGTACACATGCCTGTTGACCTTCCTCCCAATCCACCCTTCGATGACTCTCCAATCATTTCTCCCGAGGATTCTCAGCACTACCCTTCGCGCACTCGTTCTGGTATTTGAAAAGATGGTCCAGCCCTCGACCGCAAATACACCCAGGGGCAATGGAAAACAGGCTTCACGTTGCTCTTGGCCCTTCCCCAGTATGCACTGGCGACTGCATCTTCATGGGCTCAACTCCCTCCTACCATTGCCAACATTGGTGCTCAACACACCCGACGCCATTCTACTACGTGCATACGACATGGCCAACTCTCAAAGCTCGCCCTTCTCCAACATGACTGGAATGGTCTTGGTCCCTCCCATTGCAACAGCTTTCTCTCCGCCTTCTCAGCCTACCTTCAGCCTGACCTCGTGGATGACCACACTTTCTTCACCGTCACCGATGTTCAACCTCACATCCTTGCAGCCTCCCCGGCTGGTGACACCTCCGACAGTCCTACCTACTCGCAAGCCATCCACAGCCCTCATGCTGAAAAATGGTGGGAAGCCATGGAGACTGAGCTCACCACTTTTGAATCCGACCTTCAAGCATGGGAGTTTGTCCCCTGCGAACCTTGGATGCACGTCCTTCCCAGCACATGGGCCTTCTGTCTAAAACGGTTCCCCAATGGATTAGCTAAGAAATTTAAGGCCGGGTTTTGTGTGCGTGGTGACATGCAAATTGAAGGGGTTGACTTCTTTGAGACTTGGGCACCAGTTATACAGTGGATGACAGTTTGCTCCATGATGATTTTAGCCACACGGCTCAACCTTGTTTCTGCTCAAGCAGACATCACTGCTCCTTTTGTGCATGCCCCCCTTGGTGCTGATGAGCACATTTATGTCGGCCAACCTACTGGTTTTCAACACAATGGAGACTTCGTCCTCAAACTCAAGAATTCTGTTTATGGTCTGCGCCAGTCCTCCCAGAACTTCTTCCATTACCTCTCCGACCATCTTGTTGCCCAAGGCTTCACTCCCTCAGCCTATGATCCCTGCCTCTTCATTGGGAAAACTATCATCGTGGTGGTCTACGTTGACGACCTCCTCATCTATGCAAAGTCGGATGCGGAGATCACAGCCCTCATCTCCTCCCTCAAAGCTGCCGGCATTTGTATTCAACGAGAAGGGACCGCTGAAGGCTTCCTTGGCGTTGACATCATTTGTTCCTCCGATTCAACCAGCCCCACAATCACTCTACTCCAGACTGGCCTTACCAAACCCATCATCGAAGCCGTCAGCATGTGCATCAGTTTTTCCACTCCCATCAACACTCCAGCTGAGACTTCTCCCCTTTCTAAGGATGACAGCGGGAACCCCGCATCCGGCTCCTTCAACTACGCCGCTGTCGTTGGCATGCTGCTCTACCTTAGCGGCCAATTGAGACCTCACATTGCCTTTGCTGTCAACCAATGTGCTCGTTATACCTTCAAACCCACCCGCCGGCACGAGTTGGCACTCATTTGGATCGGTCGTTACTTGAAGGGCACCATGGAAAAAGGACTCATCATGACTCCGTCTCCGGTCCCTCGTGTGGATTGCTACCCTGACGCCGACTTTGCTGGCCTTTACTGACATGAACATGCATCGCACTGGATATGTTATCCTTGCCTTTGGTTGCCCTGTCCTCTGGCATTCCTGCCTCCAGATCGAAATAGCCCTTTCCACCATGGTCGCAGAATATGTTGCCCTCAGCACCGCATGCAAGGACCTCCTTCCGCTGGTTGCACTCATCCGCGAGCTTAGTGGTGCTGTCGGGCTTGATGCCTCTTTTGTTTCCAATATTCATTGCAAAGTGCATGAAGACAACGTTGATGCTCTGACCTTTGGTCGTCTGGAGCCTCGCCGCATGACTCCTCGGTCCAAACACTATGCAATCAAATATCGTTGGTTCAGTGAAAAGGTAGCTAACCCTTCCCAGAAAATCTCCCTGGTCAAGATTGACACCAAACACCAGCTCGGTGACCTCTTCACCAAAGGATTTGCACATACTTCCTTTGTCCATTTGCGACGTTCACTAATGAGTTGGTAACCCACGTAAACCTCGAGAGGGAGTGTCAAGGGGTAGTATCCCGAAATATGTGCCAAAGGGTACATTTTGACCTTCCGGTTTCTTTTCCTCCTTCTTGTCCATTTCTGTTCACTTTCCTGTCCTTCGTCCGATCTCCACGACAAGCCATTCATTCTATCGGAATTCTGAATCTTTCCTGACGTGTTTTGACATCAGAATTCTCTCATTCTTGTCATTGTCTCGCTACTCTTCGAGACTCTTTCGTGGAGACCTACACGCTTTTCGTTGATTGTTGCTCTAGTTCAAAGTAGGTTCGTTGATTGTTGGTTTAGTTCACAGTAGAAGCCAGATAGACATAATTTCATTTTCTCGTCAAATCGACATATTAGTTTACCGGTAGCTTCGACACACTGACAAAACAAAACATCGCAAGCACAAGCAACAGCAAGCAACCATCGCAACCGAAGGTACGCCTCTCCTGACCATCGCATCACCGGTGTGAGAGTGGCGACGAAACACGTTCTCCATGACTATGGTATTTTAAACTGAAAAAACATTCGACAGTGTCCTACTCCAGCAATGCCTCCCATGCATCCTCAACATAATGGTAGGGGGCCATATTTTCGTGCACCACCTCCACCCGGCCCCCCACCAAGTATTGTTACGAACGGTCCTCTTCCACGAGGACCTCCACCACCTGGCCCGCCGCCTATGCGACTAATCCAAGTAAGTCCGAGTCTTCGCTGGTATTTACTCGCTCGCTTTACTTTAAACGAACACCTTTATTTCATTTGGTTGCAAGGGAATCAACAACCCCGCCCTCCCACGCGGACCTCCCCCAAGAGGACCCCCTCCGTCTGCGCCACCTCCCAGAGGACCCCCTCCGTCTGCGCCACCTCCCAGAGGACCCCCTCCGTCTGCGCCACCTCCCAGAGGACCACCTGGTCGCTATATGAGTCGGCCATCTATTCATTCGACTGATCCTCCAGCTCCACAACTACCCAGACCATCAGCGCCGCTGCTTCCAGGGCAACCTATAATGCCACCAATGACCCCAATCGGTAATTCCAACATTTTGCAGTCTACTAGTGAGATTTCAACACACCAAATGTCGAACACCCACTCCATGAATCATGCACCACTCGAAAAACCACCACCGCACATACCTTCAGAGGCACCTCCAATCAGTCCGCTTCCACAACATCCTTTTGGGAAGTTGGTGTTGAAGATAATAAGAGGGGTCAATCTGAAAGCTGGACAAGGTGTATTTGGTAGAGCTGATCCCTACATAACCCTGAGGCTAGGGAGTACTGAATTCAGAACGAAGACAGACAAAAACGGAGGGAAGAATCCAGTAAGCCTGAGACAGACTAAGTGAGTTTATTTCCACCCCCATGCAACATCTAAGATGTGATTTCTTTCTTAGGAATGGGACGAAGAGTTCCATTGGGAAATTACAACAGAGCGTGAGCTTGAAATTGAAATAATGGACAAAGAGATCGTAGGAGAAGATAAATTCATGGGCACTGCACGGGTTGGGATTTTGGATTGGATAGCCCAAGGCAGCTATGAGGGTGCAATCGAGATTCTGGATAAATCAAACCACAACGCTGGCCAGTTGGTAGTTTCCGCATCATTTTACCGGCATGGTACTTACCAGGAAAAACACGCACAACCGTCTAACTTCAGCGACAGAGCAACAGATCACGAAAATTTGCATGGAAAACGAGACGAATTTACGGAAAGGGAAATAATCGAGGCCTTTCGAGCTTTTGATCTCGACAAGAACAACTATGTTGGAGCGGCTGAAATACGGCATGTCTTATTGAACATCGGGGAGAGGCCCACTGATGAAGAGGTTAAGTGGGACACTGTTTACAATATTTTTGTATGCATGTGTTCTCACGCTCTATCTATTGTTTGCCTTGCAGGTCGATGAAATGATTCGTATGGTTGACAAAAATGGCGATGGTCAAGTAGCGTTTGATGAGTTCTACAGGATGGTTACTGGCGGGCGTAATCCTCCTGCTGGTTTAGGATCTGCGGTTCGTCATTCTTTCATTGGACATGGTGACATTAATATAAAAGGTTTGCAAAGCAGCGCGGGTCGAGTCCCTTTCACGAACGTCATGCAGTCACCTCAGAGTGGACCGGAAATTGTTAAAGCCCGAAACGCTAAAAGAAAAGCGCTCGATGAGTTTGCTCGGGACAATTTCCTGAAACCTGAGTCCATTAAACGAGCTCATCGCAGATTCCAAGCGTTGGATAAGAAGAAATCAGGTATCATGGACTACACCGAGTTTTGTGAAGTACTGCAGGTGGAACCGAATGCCCAATGTGAGGAGTTATTCAAGATGTATGATTATAACAAATCTGGATTGATCGATGCGAAAGAATTGTTGATAGCACTAGCAAACTTTACTGGTGCTGGAAAAGATGACAAGTAAGCCCACGCATGACCTTTTTCATGCCATCATGCTCAATAATACTCTGACTTTTTTCTACTTTGCCATGACCAGAATGAAATTCGCCTTCATGCTCTATGATGATGACAGTACTGGTTCGATCACTCATACTGAGCTAGTCAAGATTCTACGGGCAAATCATTTAGCTCAAACAGAAGCTGAAGTGACCAGAAAAGCAGAGACGATAATAGCGCAATGCGACAAACGCAACGATGGCACCATAAGTTTTGATGAGTTCGTAGTTGTGTCCAAGAAATTCCCAAATATTTTGTTTCCAGCCCATCAAAGCAAAGGGTGATGGAAGTGATTTGATAGCAGCTTTTAGATGCTAGAGCACTGTAATGGCTCGTAAACAATTCTCATTAATTCGACTTCAAGTGGTTCAATATTGTCGTTAAAGTTATCAAACATTACATTCCAACAGGGCCTACCAATCAGCCTGATAAATATTCGCGAATGTGTTTTAACGAAGAAGAGGGTGGGACGAACTGAAATGCCCTTGCATCATCGTTGGCATTCGCCAGCATCTGAACTGCTTCGGGCAAGCTAAGACCAACAATATCAAGGTCTTCTGCTTTTCCCCCATCAAATGATACAGCCTGAGACACAGCCTCATTGGCATCTTCTAGCTCAAGAAAAAGAGGCAAGACTGGCTTTCCGTCTTCGTTCTCTTGGGCAATTTCCATGCATGCAAACAGTGGCACATTTTGGCCCATTGGGTTGGCGGTAGGCGGGGCGCCAGCTTGTACGATTGCTTTCTTACTCGGCACAATAACTGCTTGGTTAGACGCCCATAGCTGAAATATTGTTCCCAATTGATATGGGGCGATGTCCATACCAGGGAGTGGTGTATTTTTACGTGCATTTTCCAACTCTGCGAGTGCATCCTCAACATGGGTATAGAATAGAGGGACTTCGAAAGAAGTTTTACCATCTTCACCCTTTTTCCCTAATTCTACCTTATACTTGAGGGGCTGACCCTCTGAATTTGCACATGCAAAGACGGGAACCTGATCAAGCTCTTTTCGAATAGCTCCCCAGCCGGGCGATTCAAACAGATCTGAGTTGGAAGATGGCAACCGAGACGTAGGCCGCAGTGGCTTGGCCCGCGCGAAACTTTGGGCACAGTCGATGCGTATCACAACAAGGAATTGAATCAACGCACATATCGTCAATGATGTTTTCGTCAGTGACTTCATATTTGAAGTAGTTGTTCGTTTGTGTGGTTGATGGGGTTGCTGGTTGAGGGTTTATTAAAATTCATTTGATGATGTGTGATGTGTGGTTAGGTTGATCTTGTGGGCTGTGACTTGGTTGGGCCAATAGAGAATAGAGAATAGTGTTTTGGCGAATAAAAAAATTAACCTCTATTCAACGAAAATCATGACAATGTTGAATTGCTCCAACAGTGAATAGCCCAATAGAGCAATAGCAATTTGCTCTACCTTTAAACTTTCAAAGATGTAATATTATGTGTAATAGAATTTAGATGTAGAATGAAGGTATGGATGTGAGCATGTAAAAAATGCGCACGTAAAAATAACATACAAATAAAATATTATTACAACGCGAGATATCACAACCATGACCATTTCCACCGCATCATCATAAATCTGCCCACCAAATAAGAACCAGTGGAGATATAACATTTCCGCCGCCACATAATCCACGAGCACACTCAAGACAACAATATCCCAGGAGAGATTGAGAGAATTCAAGATATTCTTGAAGAAATTGCCCAAAGTGCCACAACTAATTTTCCAAATACGACGTTGATCCACCGGAATCCACTGCTTTCATACAACAATCAACAAGAATGAAGAGATTTCCTACAACAATTAATATTGTTTGATTGTTGCGTTTGTAGCATTTTCCCAAAATCAGCTCCATTTGATTGTTGCTTTTGTTTAATATGACATTTGATTGTTGCATTTTTTGTCGATTCGTCAAAGCATGACGAGGTGGGCCAGAGAGGTAAACCGAGGTAGACGTGTTGGAAGCCGATGGTGAGGTAGTATTGAATAATTTCGCGATGTTGCGACGAGGCGCAATTGACACCGATGAGACAGACGGATGCCTTGGGTATTCCTTTCGAGGTTGTGGTATTGTCTTTGTCCAATTCCCATCGCGGATATTGTTGGTCATTCGATCGACGTGAGGAGGTTGTGGCCAATCCAACGTCTCGCTTTGTCCTCTTCGACGACTCACACTATTCAACAATCCACTGGTACGTCTCTCTCCATTGTCTCCCCCGAAAATATAAAACGGTCGATCGGTACCATTCAAATTCCAATACGAGGAGGTATCGATCCCTATTCCCCACGTGGCGGCCAAATTTCGTGGAGCCAAGAGTATTGGAAGGCTTGAAACTCCGTATTCGACTTGTGCCAACATCAGCCATGGCTTTCTGCTTGTCGCGCGATGCGTTTGTGCACATGTCGTGATTGTTGTCTAGTGATTGTGTGACGATTGTGTGGTGGATTGCAACGATTGTCGTGGAAAATTGGTGGTCGTGGTGACGAAAAAGAGCTATTGGTCTATTCTCAAATGGCTATTCGACCCACCAAATAGCACCCTCTATTGGCCTATTCGAATTCGCCGAAAACGAATAGAGAATAGAAATTGACTATCTGTTGGTCTATTGGAGGGAACTAAGTCATAATTTTTTGGGCCGAATAGACCGATAGAACTATTTAGCGATAAAAAACCTATTCTCTATTCTCTATTCGTCCAACCAAGTCACAGCCTTAGACCCGTTCTGTCAATCCTATTTATAAATAGGTTACAGCTTATTTATTTTTGACTCGACTCGTGTAAATAGGCACGAAATCACGTCTATTGACAGACATTACATTTTGGCACTCTCGATCTTGATGTGACATTGAAACACGTGGGAGGGTGGATTCGCATTTTATGTTATATACGTGAATGAAGAAAATATCTAAAAATGTCATGTCACATCTAAATAGGCATTAAATAGGGATCAAAAATCTCTTTTCAGATCTATTGCCCCTCGAGGAGGTTTTTGCCTATTTAATGCCTATATTATTGCTTCGAGCCTATAAAACGCATCGCCAAAAATATATAGGCTCCGATATATAGGCAGTAAATAGGATTGACAGAACGGGCCTCAGGATCTTGTGAGATCTTGTGGTACTATGGGGTCAAGGGAACTACCGTATAAACCTCATTATAAGAGCTGGCGTATTATAAGAACATCGCGCCGATTCTCAGGACATTAGGGTTTTACTCTGTTAAAACGCGAACTATAGCTCTAAATATTTCTCCGTTAGATTCCCCAAGTCCACAGCAATACACACATATGTGTTGCTCCCCGTAACTCCGTCAGGAAGCAAAGTTACGGGGAATCATGTGAAAACACACATGACACATCATCACATCACTGGTGGGCTTACTGGTGGGCGGTGGGTGGGGGGTTTGGACCGCTGTACAAATGGTGGGTAAGCGGATCAGCCCAATGGCTATTGTATCGTAGTAGGAGGTAAAAAAAATAATAACAGATCAATAAAATTTCGATGTATCCTACGACTACTTCTACGAATTCCCTCTGTGACATAAAGTAAACCTGATGTAAAAAATACATCGAAATTAATAATACGTCGAATCTGTGTCCCATATCAAATCAATGACGATTGCGGTGCATCGGGATGTATGTAAAAAATATTTTAATTCTGATGTATATTTTACATCGGTACTTTTCTACATACTGATAAAGCATACTATATCCTACATGCTGAAGGATTCTCAAAGTATATTGGTGGGCAAACACGCTCACGAGACAAACATCAGCAGCCGCTGCAAGATGTTTTGGCAGTAGATGTTATTTATGCTGGAAGCTGATGTTTAATGGAGTTATTTAAAACGTACTGGTCCTGGTCAGTACAAAATAGGCACATTTATATTCTCTTCAAGTTAACAGAACCATTATTGTAAATTATATACATCCTTAATTGTTGAACCGTTAATAGGCTAAAAATATTATGTATTTTCATTATTTTTAAATAATTGGAGAATTTTGACCGTTAATAGGCTAATAAATATTATTTATTTTCATTGTAGTAAAATTATCATGGCTGGTTACAAATTATTATCGTGGGATACTTCTATAGTCGTAAAAAAATATTATCGTGGGTTTCATAAGCTAAAAAAATTAATGCTCAAATCATTATGATAAAATAATCGTGGCTCTTAAAAATTATTATAGTGGGTTACTTCCATAGTCATAAAAATTTAATGGGAATGGCTGAAAAAGTTATTGTATACACATATAATTGTTAGGAATTTTTAAATTGTTAATAGATATGGCATCACGACATTCAGGTGTCATCATGTCATGAAGTTCTTATGTAAGCAGTGTAGATTGTTTGCTGCACTTTTATTCTCAATATATGGTTTATGGTGTCACGAACTCCAGGTATCATGTGTCACTAAGTTCTTGTTTGGCGTGCAGATTGTTTGCTGCACTTTTATTTAGTTTGTTTTGAGCACTCTCGCGTTTTGTATGAATTGAGCTCTCTCGCATTTTGTATGAATGTTCACCCCGAAAGAGATGGTACGAGTTTAAGTGTAGTCATGACGTGTGACATTTCCATCAAGTAAAAACATCACATGCTGCGTCAACACTCACCCACCATGATGATTCTCGCCGCATCGTCAGAATTCAGCCTAGCACACAAAGACCATCGCAGATATTTAACTTCAACCATCGCACAATCCACGGGCACATCGACGACAACAATATCCCTAGTGCAATAGCCTCAATTCAGGGTATTCTGGGAGAATGAATCCCTCCACCACCACGCCAATTTTGTTACATTTTTGACCCAACACAACGTGACGAGAATTCACTATTTTTGCTGTTGGTAAGTTGTTGAAAGACAATTTCACTATTTTATTGATCTACATTGCTGCCTCATGAATTGTGTTGTCTTCTTCTCCTCTGGCTTCCTCCATGTTGTCCCGTGACACAGGAATTTCAGTAAAGGGTGACATAGACATAATATCCGAATGATTAGGTGAGTCGTCTGCCTCCTCCAACTTTTGCTTCAACACGTTCCTCTTCTTCTTGCTCATGCTTTGATTATATTCCCCATCTGCCTCTCAATCAAGCATTGATGTCTTGCTAAATCAGTGTCTCTCATTGTCACTCCCTGATTGGTGAGTTTATTTCATTCTTCTTCTTTTCAACTGACCAACCCTCCATTATGGGGCATCTGCTCCATTTTGCAACACACCCTTCCACTTGCCTACTAACTCATTCTTTTTCAATCCAGTTACTTTATTTTTAATATTGCAGGAGTACTTTCAACTCCTGAATACTATCATTCTCAACACTCTTGGCTTGAACCAAAATGGTGCGAGGCTCTTGTTCAATATTGTTGCTTTTCAATGCCACCTCCTCCTTCTTCGTCAACTCCATCTTCCTCCTGTCAATATTTTGCTTAGCTACCCCCCAAAATACATTATGTGGAGTGGGTAAACGGTGAAGAGATTACGAGTGCTGCAGAGAAAGATGTGTCGCAGTTGATTTGCATTCCGAGCTTTGCATTGACTGGATGCTGGTAAACTTGAACACATTAGAGTGTGATCTGATGTCTTTCGTTGACGTGATGTTTTAAGTTTTAGTGACTAAGAATTATCATGATTCATAATTGAAATTGCTCCGAAACTATGAATGAAATTTACTATTACGCTATAGAAATTTTAATCTCGAACTAGATGTGATGAATCAATTAAACTATCTGGATTTAGTGCCTCAGCAATAAATAGTCCAGATGTTTTTTGACAACCTGCACAGCCTTTTGACCATGCCTGTCAGCTCCACTTCATCTCTTGGCATGTGTGGAGTGCAGCGATATAGTGTTGACGCGGGTTTCATCCGACACAGATGAATTTATAACACATGGAACATGATTAAACAACCGGACGGAGATGATTTTTCACGCTCACATGCAACTTGGATGCAAAATTTGAAGACCAACATGATGTCATAGAACCGCCATGTCATACATCAAAATGAAGCGTGAAAAGTGAGGAGTTGCAGTATTTTCACGCAAAAATGACTTGCGAGCCACCTGGAAAAAGTTATGATTCCATGAAGAAAAGAGACGAGAATTAATATTTTTTTGTTACGAAACGGGATGCGTAAATGGTATCGTATCGTACCATACCGTACCGTACGATATGGTCGAGTGACGACTGCCAAAATCTTGCGTGATTAATTGGTGGGCAGGCGGGCAATTGTGGGGCAATGTAAAGAGTGACCGGTACGATAGGAATTAATATAAACCTACCTGATGTATTTTTTACATCGAAATTCAATGCAAGAGGAGATCAATAAAATTTCGATGTATCCTACGACTACTTCTACGAATTCCCTCTGTGACATAAAGTAAACCTGATGTAAAAAATACATCGAAATTAATAATACGTCGAATCTGTGTCCCATATCAAATCAATGATGATCGCGGTGCATCGGGATGTATGTAAAAAATATTTTAATTCTGATGTATATTTTACATCGGTACTTTTCTACATACTGATAAAGCATACTATATCCTACATGCTGAAGGATTCTCAAAGTATATTGGTGGGCAAACACGCTCACGAGACAAACATCAGCAGCCGCTGCAAGATGTTTTGGCAGTAGATGTTATTTATGCTGGAAGCTGATGTTTAATGGAGTTATTTGAAACGTACTGGTCCTGGTCAGTACAAAATAGGCACATTTATATTCTCTTCAAGTTAACAGAACCATTATTGTAAATTATATACATCCTTAATTGTTGAACCGTTAATAGACTAAAAAATATTATGTATTTTCATTATTTTTAAATAATTGGAGAATTTTGACCGTTAATAGGCTAATAAATATTATTTATTTTCATTGTAGTAAAATTATCATGGCTGGTTACAAATTATTATCGTGGGATACTTCTATAGTCGTAAAAAAATATTATCGTGGGTTTCATAAGCTAAAAAAATTAATGCTCAAATCATTATGATAAAATAATCGTGGCTCTTAAAAATTATTATAGTGGGTTACTTCCATAGTCATAAAAAATTTAATGGGAATGGCTGAAAAGTTATTGTATACACATATAATTGTTAGGAATTTTTAAATTGTTAATAGATATGGCATCACGACATTCAGGTGCCATCATGTCATGAAGTTCTTATGTAAGCAGTGTAGATTGTTTGCTGCACTTTTATTCTCAATATATGGTTTATGGTGTCACGAACTCCAGGTATCATGTGTCACTAAGTTCTTGTTTGGCGTGCAGATTGTTTGCTGCACTTTTATTTGGTTTGTTTTGAGCACTCTCGCGTTTTGTATGAATTGAGCTCTCTCGCATTTTGTATGAATGTTCACCCCGAAAGAGATGGTACGAGTTTAAGTGTAGTCATGACGTGTGACATTTCCATCAAGTAAAAACATCACATGCTGCGTCAACACTCACCCACCATGATGATTCTCGCCGCATCGTCAGAATTCAGCCTAGCACACAAAGACCATCGCAGATATTTAACTTCAACCATCGCACAATCCACGGGCACATCGACGACAACAATATCCCTAGTGCAATAGCCTCAATTCAGGGTATTCTGGGAGAATGAATCCCTCCACCACCACGCCAATTTTGTTACATTTTTTGACCCAACACAACGTGACGAGAATTCACTATTTTTGCTGTTGGTAAGTTGTTGAAAGACAATTTCACTATTTTATTGATCTACATTGCTGCCTCATGAATTGTGTTGTCTTCTTCTCCTCTGGCTTCCTCCATGTTGTCCCGTGACACAGGAATTTCAGTAAAGGGTGACATAGACATAATATCCGAATGATTAGGTGAGTTGTCTGCCTCCTCCAACTTTTGCTTCAACACGTTCCTCTTCTTCTTGCTCATGCTTTGATTATATTCCCCATCTGCCTCTCAATCAAGCATTGATGTCTTGCTAAATCAGTGTGGCTCTCATTGTCACTCCCTGATTGGTGAGTTTATTTCATTCTTCTTCTTTTCAACTGACCAACCCTCCATTATGGGGGCATCTGCTCCATTTTGCAACACACCCTTCCACTTGCCTACTAACTCATTCTTTTTCAATCCAGTTACTTTATTTTTTAATATTGCAGGAGTACTTTCAACTCCTGAATACTATCATTCTCAACACTCTTGGCTTGAACCAAAATGGTGCGAGGCTCTTGTTCAATATTGTTGCTTTTTAATGCCACCTCCTCCTTCTTCGTCAACTCCATCTTCCTCCTGTCAATATTTTGCTTAGCTACCCCCCAAAATACATTATGTGGAGTGGGTAAACGGTGAAGAGATTACGAGTGCTGCAGAGAAAGATGTGTCGCAGTTGATTTGCATTCCGAGCTTTGCATTGACTGGATGCTGGTAAACTTGAAGACATTAGAGTGTGATCTGATGTCTTTCGTTGACGTGATGTTTTAAGTTTTAGTGACTAAGAATTATCATGATTCATAATTGAAATTGCTCCGAAACTATGAATGAAATTTACTATTACGCTATAGAAATTTTAATCTCGAACTAGATGTGATGAATCAATTAAACTATCTGGATTTAGTGCCTCAGCAATAAATAGTCCAGATGTTTTTGACAACCTGCACAGCCTTTTGACCATGCCTGTCAGCTCCACTTCATCTCTTGGCATGTGTGGAGTGCAGCGATATAGTGTTGACGCGGGTTTCATCCGACACAGATGAATTTATAACACATGGAACATGATTAAACAACCGGACGGAGATGATTTTTCACGCGCACATGCAACTTGGATGCAAAATTTGAAGACCAACATGATGTCATAGAACCGCCATGTCATACATCAAAATGAAGCGTGAAAAGTGAGGAGTTGCAGTATTTTCACGCAAAAATGACTTGCGAGCCACCTGGAAAAAGTTATGATTCCATGAAGAAAAGAGACGAGAATTAATATTTTTTTGTTACGAAACGGGATGCGTAAATGGTATCGTATCGTACCATACCGTACCGTACGATATGGTCGAGTGACGACTGCCAAAATCTTGCGTGATTAATTGGTGGGCAGGCGGGCAATTGTGGGGCAATGTAAAGAGTGACCGGTACGATAGGAATTAATATAAACCTACCTGATGTATTTTTTACATCGAAATTCAATGCAAGAGGAGATACTTTTCACACCTCCCGTGTTAAAAACACATACAACACTCATATTATAAGAACAAACAAAGGTATCATTTGTACATTTGCCCGTTCTTATAATGAGGTTTATACTGTACGTTTAATTTTTAGGTGATTAGTTTCCATAACATATATTATATAGAGTATGCCATCCCTTCCATTATAATATTGTTTTTCTTTCTATTCGTAGATAGGAAACATTTTAATACATGGCGACATACGTATAACATGATGCTTTTGCATTCGCGGTGAAGCTACTAGAGGTACGTTAGCGTATGTTTGCAACCTATTGTACCTACTTTTTTACTGTATGAAACACCATATACAATCCTCACTGCTCGTGCGCACTGCATTACAATACACGCTCTATGGTATTGTATCTCAAGAGGTAGGTAACCAATATGGAAAGGACACACCTAGAGAGTACATCGTACCGTAGTAGGAAAACGTTGTATATATATGTATGTCATTCGTGTTTCCGCCGAATTCATTCACGGGTCTTTCATCCAACGGTTCGTGGCTAGGATGGTTCTCATTAGGTTACCAGCACATGCGTGTGACGTGGTCACAAACTGGCGATGATATACGTGAACAGGCACGGGACCGGCTTTTAATTACCTTTAATGGTGAACGGAAAAGCCAATCTCCAAAAGAAAAGCCAATCTCCAAAAAGAAAACCGGATACCTTATCATTTTCATGTAGGAATAGTACGAAGATTGGTAAATGCCAAAAGAAAACTAATTCTCCAAAAGAAAACCAATCCCCAATATATTTGCTGACCTCGACAGGTTGCTATTTTATTTAAGCCTTAAAGACAAAATCAAGACTTTTGTGAGAAGATCTATTCAAGATTTGATTGATTTTGAAAAAGAATAGATCTAAACTGATATTAGCCAACAAGGTGAAATCATAGGTTAGCAATGATCGAAGATCTTAGATTTTCTACATTAGAAGTAGATTTTTGAAGTTAGATGATTAATTCTTTTCTAGCAATGTGATTTTTCTAAATCATACACTCTAGATCTAACAAATTTTGAGGATCAATTTTAGCAAAACTAGTTAATCTGTTTAGATTCAAATACTCGATAATAGATTTTTAATTAATGTTGCTATATTAGATCTAGATGGTATCCATTCCTCTTAGTGCATTGCTAATCAGTCGTGTATAACATTATGGCGTTATGCCGAATTACTTTGACAAATAATCTGTTATGGTACTTTAGGTATGGTAGTACTACCCTACCACTGTAGTAGAGCTTCGGCACATACCTAGATATAAATATCTTTTAGCAAATAATCAATTTTCCTGGTGTTCCCTGAACCCCTATGCAATCTTATGCAATACACTACAATCTACTACAATACAGCAGGCAGGAAGAGTGGAATCACTAAATATCCGGGATATTAAATACATTACCAGCAGCCATTGTAAGATTTTTTCAAATCGCATGCTAGATAGAATGCGATTTGTAGAGACAGAGAAAGCCATACTTTTAAATAAATGATTGGCTTGTCTACGCTTAATCAAGATTTTTTCAAAATCTTAGTTGTGTTGGAAACTGAGCCCCTTTTCTCCTTCTCCTTCTCCTTCTCCTTCTCCTTCTCCTGCTTCTTCTTCTTCTCCTTCAGTGAGACAGTTTTTTCACTTTTTGCCAAAACAGGTACTGACCAACAAGTTGATCATAACTTACCTGTAAATAATTCATTTTTCGGTTCGACTTACATGGGTAGTCGTAATGTTTTAGTATCTGTGTAACTTTAACATTATATCTTTGTGAATAGCTTAAAGAACAACGTTATAACATATAACATCTTTTACAAGAATGCTTCTGTCAACTTGAAGGGATCATTAAAGTGTCACAAAAAAATTACACGAATGGTTCTGTGAACTTGAAGGGAGTGTTATACTGTCACAAATGATTGTCTAACAAGGAACTTTACCAAGCTATATTTTCTACTTTTAAAATGGGTGCAAGCGCGAGCGATGCGCGTGCGAAGCCCGCGAGGCGCTCACACCCATTTGCAACTGCAATTAAATTGATAATTAAGCGAAGACAAGCCACGTTATTTTCAAAGTATGTCTTCCTCTGTCTCTACGAATCGCATTCTCTCTAGCTTGCTACAAAAAATCTTTCAGCAGCTGCTGGTAATTGAATCGCTGTTGCAAATGGGCGCGAGCGGCTCGCGTGCTTTGCGCGTGCCGCACTCGCGATCAAGCCCATTTTGAAAGTAAGATATAATTTTTTAGGTAAACAGGCATCAAAACATGGAGACTACCCATGTACGCCAAGCCAAAAAATTAATTTTTTACGGGTAACTCCAATTGAGCTTATTGTGTAAGTACCTCTTTTGGCAAAAAGTGAAAAACTGTCTCACTGAAGAAGAAGAAGAAGAAGAAGAAGAAGAAGAAGGAGGAGGAGGAGGAGGAGGAGAAGGAGGAGAAAAGTGGCTCAGTTTCCAACACAACTAAGATTTTGAAAAATCTTGATAGGAATCAATAAAATGCTGACGTTTTGTTCCTGCAGAACCGGGATGTCTAAAAATTACTGGTACTCATGGTACTTGGGAATCAATTCAAACGCCAAAGTATCTCTCGTCCTGCATGTAGGCTGGAGGTCATTACCCGGTCATCACAATGATGTTATAGACAATAGGGGTAGCCAACTTTTTGCCACTGACCATCAAGACAAGCAACTTTTGACTTTGGCAATAAGTATTGCCAGATGGAGTTGACAGGTGTCATCAAGAAAATTTTGAGCATCGTCACCAGGTGGACACATGCATTGTCAACTAGTCACCCAATGTCATCAGGGTTGTCAGGGTCGTATTTCATTCGGCACTATGGTCATCAGGTGTAGTAAGTAGTAGTGACATCATTTGTCACTTAAAATTACTACATTGTCACTTAGGCTTGTTAGTAGTCTTTGTCGTCAAATTTTTGTCCTTGTCATCACTTGACCATAATCTGGTATGTGTGGAAGGTCGTCCATGTCGTCACATCGGTCGTCAGTGACATCATTAGGGGGAGTCAAAAGGTGGTAGTCATGGTCATAACAGGGGTTATCAAAATGTCTTCACCAATGGTCTTCAGGGTTGTCAAAATATTGTCACCCACAGTCGTCAGGGTCGTTCAATGGTTGTGAAAGAGTCACAACAGTAAAAAAGCCACAGTCATCACTCATCATCAGTTCGGCTTTCCAAAAACTTTCACATGGCAAAGTTGCCTGTATTGCATGATGGCTTCATCTTAGTTTTTGTGCACCTTCAATGTATTCAGAAGTTAAAGTCATATTATTATTTAAGGGAAGACGTCATGACATTTCGGTGCAGAAAACAAGAAGTTCATGCCAAATGACATATGTTTTATGACTCAACAATTTCACAATTCACTTCCAATGATTCTTTGGACAAATGTCAAAACCTTTTAGGCTCACACAATGTTCATACACATCAAAATCTCCATGTAGCGTGGTGTAAGGGGGATGAAAAAGAAAAGTGATAAGCAAGAAGATAGCAGGCCAGAAGACAAACCTGTCATGATCAGTGAGATTTTTCTCACTCGTCATGATCGATTTGTGTTTTCATCTTCTTTTGAGATCAATGTGAAAAATTGACCTCATTTTAAAATTTTAGATTCCCGCAAAAATCTGGGACTGGGACTAACTGATATGCTGTAAAAGTGTTCATTACATCAACATGAAGTCTACATATGATGATTGGTATTACTGTCACAAAATTTGTCGGAGTTCTGGCTTTACAAAGCCATCATGGTCAGAAAGAAGAAGTTGGCTACCCCTGATAGCCCCTTCAAGATGTTTTCATTTAGGGTACCTCCCTAGAATAGTCTACCATACCATACTGACTACAATAGTGAAAGCACAGCGATGTATAAGAAACAGTGATGCACAAGTAGGTGTACTTATCCTTTACACACCTTTTAAATGCACTAGACTAGTTGTAGGATGTTCATACATGAATGCGTTTGTCTGTATTCACTAAGAATCATTTTAATCTAGAGCAAGATCTCACAGATGAAATATATGCATGTATGCTGTTAAGGAAAGGTATGGTAAGCACACAAACACACACACACACACACACACACACACACACACGCACGCACGCACGCACGCACGCACGCACGCACGCGACGCACGCACGCACACGCACGCACACGCACGCACGCACACACGCACGCACGCACACGCACACACGCACGCACGCACACACACACACACGCACGCACGCACGCACGCACGCACGCACACACGCGCACGCACGCACGCACACACGCACGCACGCACGCACACACGCACGCACGCACGCACGCACACACACACACACACACACACACACACACACACACACACACACACACACACACACACACACACACACACACACACACACACACACACACACACACACACACACACACACACACACACACACACACACACACACACACACACACACACACACACACACACACACACACACACACACACACACACACACACCCTGTGGCTAAGAGCTCCAACTTTGCAGGGCATTGGCAGCATTGTTGTTGAGCATCTCCCCTGGGTATTTGTTGGGATTGTGCTAGCAATCCATCGTGTTGATTGTTGTGTCATCCCGAGCCCCAACAGCACGGTAATTGGTGCTGTTTTCACGTGCTTTTTTACGTACCGCGCCCATTTTTTTCGCCTAGGCGTCAAATAGGGTAGTACTATGTGGGCGCACCTCCGTCCGGCAGCCGCGTCTCTCACGCGCGCACGAGATGCACCGGCCGCAACTGAGGACGCGCCTAATCCGGAAATTTCCGTCCGGAGACGACGATCGATCGACCG
Source organism: Cyclotella cryptica (assembly GCA_013187285.1). Lineage (NCBI taxonomy): Eukaryota > Bacillariophyta > Thalassiosirophyceae > Thalassiosirales > Thalassiosiraceae > Cyclotella > Cyclotella cryptica. The sequence goes on from JABMIG010000061.1 coordinate 181,181, forward strand.
ATCGATTGCCTCTGCCAACCCTCGCCACCGCCGCCGCCAGAGGACCGTGGAGTCGCAAAAGTGCTGTCAATGCACTCGCTTTGCGACCTGCGGCGCGGACCCTCGCGCTGTCTGCGAATGCAGAGCAGCGACGAGAATGCTCCAACTGCTGCGCTGGCAGGAAGTGCAAAAATCGAGCCAGCAGCTCGATCGTCGCATCGCCGCCTCCTGGTGACAACACCATCTGTCACCAGGTGGCCCCCATCGCTCCTTCTCGCGGACAACTGCGCGACGGGCCAGAAATGCTGGGTCCCAGGCTGAGACGCCCCTCCAGCCCCAGAGGACCCCCCTGTTGACCCTCCTGTGGCCGAGGAGGTACCCAACGAGCAAACCAATGCTCCCAATTACTCTCCCGGTACCACCGCCGGAGGACTCAGCACTCCGGGTACTGGGAATGTGGCCCTCCTGGACCTCAGTCAGGAAACTGAAGATGGAGAGGTACCGGTGAGTACGGTGGAGGTGGAGAGGACTGCTGAGGAATCGCCGGCGGGTGGCGGTACTGTCGAGCACATCATTGCTCCAGTACTGGCGGAGGTACCGGCACAGGACCCATCGGCCATGGACCCTGACACGGTGTTGGACCTAGCGGGACAACAATCAACCGATTCAGACCAGAAGTTGATGGAGGTGTATGGCGACACCACCCATCGAAATGATGGTCGCCATCTCCACGGAGGGGTAGCGGAGGATGAAGTGTGGCAGAGGCGCTACGACCGTGTAGTTGCCAACCCACACAGACTGTACCTGCCACCTCAAGGAAAGGTTGGAAAAGCTGTGATTTCCACCTACGCCAAGGAGCTGAGAGGAGTCCGAGAGAGGCGATGGAACTCGGAGCGACCACTATGTTTCTTTGCATGTGTTCTCAGGCGCCATCCAGACTGCACCCGGTCTGCTGACATCAAGCGCCGCATTGAGAACAGGCTGCACCTGTGGGAGGAAGGCAAGTATGATGCCCTGATTCAGGACATCACAAGCGCTGCCCTCCATGGAGCAAGCGGAGGTACCAGAAGTGCCAACGAGGAGCAGGAGGCTCGGCGCTACAACTCATCCGTCCTGGATGGGAATCTGCGTACAGCTGTCCGGAACCTGACTGGTGGGGTCAGGGGAGGAGTCCTTGGGCCCGAGGACCTTTGCACCAAAACAGGCCGGCCAGTGATAGAGGTACTCCAAGACAAGCACCCGGATCAACGCTTACCGGACCTTTCGGACCCCAACTGTCTTGCCTTCTGCAAGTTTGACGAGGTCCCTGACCCTATTCCTCTTGACTGCAGCCCTGAAGTGGTTGAGGCAGTCGCAAGGAAGTTGACGGGAGCAGCAGGTTGCAGCAGCGTGGATTCAGCACTCCTCAAGTGTGCCCTGCTTCGTTTTGGTAAGGCCTCATCCGAACTCAGGGAAGAGATGCTGGAATGGACACTCTGGCTTGGGAACACCTCTCCACCTTGGGCTGCTTACCGTGCAATGCGGCAAGGACGGCTGGTTGCCCTCGACAAACAGCCGGAGTACGACCTGTTGGCATTGGCGAATGCTGGATACGGGCCGTGTCCAAGTGTGTTCTGAAGGAGTGTGGACGAGAGGGAAAGGCAGCATGTGGGAGCACGCAACTCTGTGCCGGCCTCGAGGCTGGTATCGAAGGGGCCATCCATTCCATCAGGAAAAGGCCGCCGAGGACAAGTCCCAAGACTACGAAGAGTGGGAGATTGATGATGATCTCTGGAGGAGTGAGGCGGAGGAGGGAGAGACACCACCTTGGGAGGCGTCGCCAAGTGAAGAAGTGTTTCAGGATGCTGTGGAGTCGCAGGAAGACTTGGAGGATCCATTTGTTCTGACTCTTGCTGATGCAGACAATGGATTCAACAACCTGAATCGACAAAACATGCTGTGGGAAGTGAGGCATCGATGGGCACGAGGGTCCCGCTTTGCCTTCAATCTCTACAGGCACGATGCAAGGTTGATGGTTCGTGGACATGCAGGGACAGAACCTCAGTTTCTTTTCTCGAAGGAAGGAGTCACCCAAGGTTGCCCATTGGGCATGATACTCTACGGAGTGTCACTTCTCAGCTTAGCTGAGGACCTACGAAAATTCCAACCAGGACTCCTCCAGCCCTGGTATGCGGACGACTTCTCCATCTATGGGAGAGCATCTCAAGTGGCAAGTCTTTTCAACAGGCTGTGTGCAAAGGGTCCCAGCATCGGGTACTTCCCTGCACCAGCCAAATCTTGGGCCATCTGTCCCAAGCGCATGGAAAGCAATGCCAAAGCCATCCTGGACGCGGCTGGACTGCCGGTGAGGTGGAGTCGGGGACAACGATACGTTGGTGGCTTTGTTGGGTCATCAAAGATGCAGGAGCGATGGTTGCAACCAATGGTACAGAAGTGGGTCAGTGGGGTGGAACGGCTTGCAAAGGTGGCAATGAGGTACCCTCAGTCTGCCTATGCTGGCTTGGTAAACTGCCTCCAAGCTGAATGGCAATACCTCTGTCGAGTAGAGCCAGGAGTTGGTCCACATCTGGAACCAGTTGAGGAGGCACTAAGGACTCAGTTCATCCCTGCCCTATTTGGAGGACAGGATCCCATATCCAACGAGCTTCGCCTGCTCATTGCTCAAGGGGTCAAACAGGGTGGACTCGCCATCCGAAACCCTGTCAGAGAGGCAGAACGACTGCATCAGACTTCAACGGAGGCCACCAGCTTGCTAGTAGAGTCACTTGTCTCCAACAGTCAACTCGACAATGAGGCACATTTAGGATGTGTCCGTGGGGCTGGCAATGCGGGACGAAAGGCAAGGATTGAGGATGGAAAGGCGGTGGTGGAGGATATATCACAACGGAGGGGGCCCAAGGTGCGGAAGCGGCTTGAGAGGATGATGGAAACAGGTGCCTGGCTGACAGCAATTCCGGACCGCATGAGCGGTACAGAGCTCTCACTCCAGGAATGGCATGACAACATCTCTCTTAGGTATGGCATGGTCCCCAGAGGACTACCCGAAAGTGTGATGGATGTGGAGCAGGATTCACGGTTGAGCATGGTCTCAACTGTAAGAAAGGAGGACTAGTTTCCTGAGGCACAATGATGTGCGTGATGAATGGGCCCACCTCTGTGGCCTGGCTCTGGGAGAATCTCGTGTCACAACCGAACCACTCATCTTTTATGGTGATGGCATGAGAACTCAACCCGGATCCGCTACAATGCCAATGGCAACTCGCTTGGAGAGGAGGCCCGAGGAGATGTCAGCGCTCATGGCTTCTGGCAGCGAGCTCGCTCCACTGTCTTTGATGTCCGGATCACCGATACGGATGCCAAGTCATATGGTAACTGCTCTTCTGCAAAGCTTCTTGAGCGCTTTGCTCGAAAAGCGAGACAAGTATGAGGAGGCATGCCTAGAAAGGCGCAAGGACTTTACGCCCCTTTGCTACTCTGTGGATGGAATGCCCTGTGAGGCTGCCAGATCTGCTGAACGGCGTCTGGCATCTCTCCTTGCAGTGAAGTGGGATCGACAGTATTCGGAGATGGTTAACTTTATCCGAACCCGGATGTCTTTGTCTGTAGTGAGGTCCAATACACTGCTCCTACGCAGTGAGAGGGCCCACTCTTGGAAGAGAAGGGCACCAGAGGACGGCTCTGCCGCTACCGCTGCTCCCACATTCCGCTCCGAGTAGCAGCAGCAATAGATCCATATGAAATCACTCCAGAAGGAGCTAACAGGTACCACTTGTGCCCACCAGATCTGACACAATCATGAACCAATCCAAATGGCATTGCCCGCAGTGGTTAGCTGAGCCATGCAGACTGGGATAGGAGAGGGAACTTTCAGATGAGAGATCAATGGCTGGTCTCTGTATATCATCTTAGATGTAGTAGAATAATAGCGGTACTTAATGTTCACACACACACACACACACACACACACACACACACACACACACACACACACACACACACACACACACACACACACACACACACACACACACACACACACACACACACACACACACACACACACACACACACACACACACACACACACACACACACACACACACACACACACACACACACACACACACACACACACACACACACACACACACACACACACACACACACACACACACACACACACACACACACACACACACACACACCACACACACACCCCCCCCCCCCACACACCCACACACACACACACACAACTTTGCAGGCATGGCATTGGCAGCATTGTTGTTGAGCATCTCCCTGGGTATTTGTTGGGATTGTGCTAGCAATCCATCGTGTTGATTGTTGTGTTATCCCGAGCCCCAACAGCACGGTAATGGTGCTGTTATCACCTGCTTTTTCATGTACCGCGCCCATTTTTTTTGCTTCAGCGTCAAACAGGGCGGTAAGCAGTTGAGGGAGTTCAACTGCTCAACTGACAAAACTGCAGAGCAAGTGAAGCAGTTGACAAATTTCAACTGCTCAACTGACAAGCCTGCAGTGTGAGAGCTTCTCTGGAAAAATCAGATCATGTGAGGTTTCATACCAAGACAGGTAGAAACCTACACAAGGGAGCTTCCACGTCGAACTTCATAAGTCTCCTTCACTTATTGACACAGAAGAAGGACAAAAAGTCATAAGATATTAGTTTCTCAGAAACAATATATTTGAAGTTCATACCTATCTGCTATCTGGTATGTTCCAAAGAAAACAATATTCCAAGTAAGCAGTTGAGGGAGTTCAACTGCTCAACTTACAAAACTGCAGAGCAAGTGAAGCAGTTGACAAATTTCAACTGCTCAACTGACCAGCCTGCAGTGCGAGAGCTTCTCTGCAAAAATCAGATCATGTGAGGTTTCATACCAAGGCAGGTAAAACCTACACAACACCTGAATGATTCATGAGTATGACCATACCAGGACTGTGTAGAATCCTACACATTTTGTTTTTCCACAATGATGCATTTCAGCTTCATCATGGTGTTTTGTTCATTCACAAATGTAACTAAATTAACTCACAAAAATACAAAGCTGAAAAGCATACTACAAGATTTTTTAAACTACGTTTTGGCTTAGGTCACTATCAAATGATAACCTACTCGAGCAATTTTTTTTACCGTCTGCCCATTGCTGCACTGTCTTTGACCGTCTGTCATTGTCAAGCCGACCACCATCTGTTCAACACCGTTGCAACTGTCCTCCACCAGTCCAGCATTCAGCATCCACATGTTCGCCCGTCAAGCTATCATCTTTTGTGTGCCGGTAAGTAATAGCACCATGTCTGCACTGTGTGAACCCGCCTCCAACAAGATTCATGTCAAGTGCATCTCCTTCTAGTGCAAACCACCACGAGCTCCCACAAGACCCTTTTTCTTGGAACAAGTCTTGGAGCAGCCCTCTCAAGAATGTCTACTGAGAAGATTGCCCCTATCAGGCTTAAGAACCAAGAGTGCGAGCGCGGAAGAGGTGATGAGACCGTTATGTGCCGGATCGGGACCCTGTCCAAGAAGCTTTGGACCTCAAGCCTGAGACCCTCAAGTGCACCCTCGCGAACGAGTCAGAAACCAGAGTCACGGTTTGACTGCATGTGAACAAGGCGTATAGTACTGCCAAGAAAATGGGGCTAATTCCCTCCTGCGATGATGCCAAAAAGGCATATGACTCGAAAAAAGGTGAATGGAAGGCTGTTCTGCATGAACTTGCCAATGACCCCCTCAGCAAGACTGAGAAAGAGAAAGACCACAGAGTCACTCTCCCTAAAGGCCAACATGATCGCCTTAAGGACAAAAATGACCGACTTGGCCCTAGAAGTTTTTCAACTCTACGCCAACCTTCCCACTGAGGAGGCACGTCAGCCCTGGGACTTAATTGTCAAGGAGCAGACAGAGTCAACCCCCTTTCACGACATCTTTGGAGTCGAAAGGAAGAAGTCACCGGGCAAAACGTCCAAGTCATTCAGGAGGTGCCAGTTACTCCGCCTCCAATCGTGTTTTGCACATGATGTGGGCGCAAATTTGAAATTCTATATTTCGAATTGCCTCAAAAAGCCCAACAAGGTTCGGGTGTGTCCGTTTGTGCAACGCGTGATGCAGCTGAACATCTACATGGAAGACGGAAGACCTCCCGTGTTTGTACTACAGCCCGAGCGCAAGTAAGATGACCCAACAGGTTTTCTCCTTCACTGACGCAGAGCTTGCATGCCATATCTTGCACATGTGTCCATTGAAGTGGTGGGATCAGTACCACTTGCTTGAGAAGTGCTATCCCGAAGGGGTTACACCTCTATTGCTCATCCTTGAGCAAATTGAGGTGGCACACCCAGTGGATGAGAGGCAGTCATCTTCTAAGCCTGCAAAGGCCCAAGGAGCTGAACAGCCCTCCAAGAAGTTTGCCCTAGGCGCACGAATTCCCAAGAAGCCCAAGCAATCACGCACGGAGTACGCGCATAGACAAGAACTGCAAGCTGTGCAAAAGCATGGGAGCGTGCACACCACGCATAACACCGCGGAGTGTCGCCATTACAACAAAGATGGAACTCCTACGCAAGGTACTTTCGGGCAAGCTGCACGAAAGTCTCGGGAGGATAGTTGCCCAAAGAAGTCCTACACCCAGGTCTTGGCTCGTATGGAGAAACTTGAGAAGTCTCTCAAGAAAGCCAACAAAAAAGGCAAGAGACGTTGTCGTTGCGAAGAAAGGGACAGCAATTCCAACTCATCCTGAAGTGTTGGGTCGGGTAGTACTGGGGAAAATGAAAATTGATGTAAGAAAATTAAAACTAACCAAGAGTTAGCTAATTACACTACCCCTGGTCCGATAAAAACTACCAGTAACCAAAAATTAGAATTAAATAACAAAATTTAATTCTGGATTATTCGAATCCCCTAGAGGAATTAACTTTGAAAAATCTCAAAGACACCTCAAACTTATCCACTAACTTTGATGTAGAACCCAACTCAGTGAGGGACACGGGACACCCTACATAAATCAAAGTCAATTGAGCCATCTATCCCACAAAAATCAATGGACTAAGTAACAGCAGTACTAGCTGTGCAAAAATTAGCGACTGGAAGTCAGTCCTCAACAAAACTCAAACACTTGTCCAGGAGTCGCAAAAATAGCTTCTTGAGAGTACTTTTGGACACTGGTTCCGATGATGACCTCATGTTCCATAAAAAAGGAACCACCAAGCGTTTTCCCTACTTGACTAGGCAGGTGTCAAAGTCTTGGCACACGTCGAATGGGTGCTTCCAAACCAAAGGAAGAGGCGAAGTTACTCTAAAATTCCTAGAGTACTCTAACAGCAAGGAATACACAGTTAAACCTGATGTTGTAGAGTACAATGGAGAAAAAGATGATTAAGCCAGCGTTTGACCTCATCTTAGGTGTAAAAACAGATCTTGGAATTGTTCTAGATTTTCGAACAAAGGATATTACCATTGATGAGATCATCTTGCCAATGAGAGACATCAACAGTCTGTCAACTAGCTCTAAGATTGAAAAAGCTTGGTCAGTAAACCACAGCATGATTCATGAACCATGTAGTACTAAGGAAGCCACTCAGCGTGTTGTTCACATCTTAGATGCAAAATATGAAAAAGCAGACCTCCAATCAGTTGTTGACAACAGTTGTCCTCACCTTAGTATACAAGTCAAAATAAGTTGTTGGATCTCCTCAGTAAATATGAGGACCTCTTTGATGGTACACTAGGTGATTGGAATACTGAGCCTGTCTCCATTGAACTGAAGGAAGGTGCAAAACTGTACCATGGCAGAGCCCGCCCAGTACCACATTCAGTCAAAGAGACTCTCATGAAGGAGCTCAAACGACTATGTGACCTGGGGGTACTACAGTGGCAGCCCGCATCTGAATGGGCTTCACCATAGTTCATAGTACCAAAAAAGATCAGTCCTAAGTGATTTTAGAGAAGTAAGCAAAAGGATTGTTAGAAAACCATTCCCTTTACCTAAAATCAGTACAGTCATGCAAGAGTTAGAAATACTTTTGCCACAGCTCTTGACTTAAACATGGATTGCTACACCATTAGGTTGGATCCACATGAAAATCTGCACCATCATATTTCCATGGGGTGAGAACTCTTACCTCAGGTTACCAATGGGAATTGCTGGTTTTCCTGACATATTTCAATCGAAAATGACAGAACTAATGGCCACCCTTGAGTTTGTAAGAGCTTACATTGATGATCTACTATGTATCACCAAGGGAACCCTGGAAGACCACCTGGCTAACTTGGAATTGGTCCTCTCCAGACTGCAAGATGCGAACTTAAAAGTCAATGCTCACAAATCAAACTTCTGTGACATGGAAACAGAATATCTTGGATACATCCTCTCACCAGAGGGAATAAAATTACAACCCAAGAAGGCACAGTCGATACTTGCACTGACACCGCCCAAAAATGTCAAAGACCTCCGTAGATTCCTTGGCATGATCCAATACTATCTAGATCTTTGGGCACGGCACAGCAAAATGCTTACCCCACTCACAAGCCTAGTAGGCAAGTGTGGTCATACCAAACAATCCAAACTTCTCAAGGTTAAAAAGAAACCTTGGAAATGAACTGAGAAACATCAAAAAGTCAAAAATCATTCGATGACGTAAAGGCCACTATTGCCAAAGATGTGTCCTTGGCCTATCCCGATTACTAAAAAGGGTTTGAGATCTACCTGATGGATCCAAGAGACAACTTGGAGCTGTCATTACTCAGAACAACCAGCCAATTGCATTTTCCAGCAGAAAACTCTCTGTCTGTCAGCAAAAATACAGCGTAACCGAAATTGAACTTCTAGCCATAGTTGAAACATTCAAAGAATTCAAAGGAATGCTGTGGGGCCAGCCAATTGTAGTCTACACAGACACAAAGCCTCATGAAAGATGCACTCGGGTTCACCTGTGACAGGGTTTACCGTTGGCATTTATTGCTAGAGGAATATAGTCCTGAAATTGTGTACATCAAGGGAATCCACAACACAGTTGCGGATGCGATTTCACGCCTTGACTTTGGTTCCACAAAGGATGTTAAGGAAAACTGGATGACCTTCACCAAATGCTGGTGTTATTACACTATGAAAGCAGAAGAGGACCCATCCCCGGTCAAACACGCAGACCTCATGAACTTTGTGTTTGCTAACCGCAGCAAAGAGAATGCGATTTATCCCCTGGCTGTTCAGGAGATTGCCGCAGCTCAACAAACGGATAACACGCTGGACAAACTCAGCCTGCTGGAGGCATACAAACCACAGCTGGTAGAAAATGTGCAAGTACTGTGCAAGGATGGCAAACTTGTCATCCCGCAGGAACTCCAGCAGTGAGCAGTACAGTGGTACCACCACTACCTGCAGCATCCAGGGACAACCCGTCTCGAAGAGACTCTTCGTGCTGCAATGTATTGGAAAGGTTTGCGACGTTCTGTCTGCACCTTTGTCAAAAATTGTCATAAATGCCAAGTCAACAAATGGCACCAATGTAAGTATGGTAAATCACCTACAAAATTGGCTGTATCAAATCCCTGGGAGGAACTATGTGTGGACCTGATAGGACCATACACTCTCAAGGGCAAAGATGGCACTGAAATTGACTTTATGTGTGTCACAATGATAGATCCAGCTACCAGTTGGTTTGAAATTGTGGAACTACCGGTAACTGAATTCAATTCTGTTACTCCCACGGGTAAAAAGGGCCTCAAGGGTACTAACACACATAATAAACCTAAAGAAGCATACTTTGATAAATCATCAGCACAAGTTGGCTCTTTAGTTAACAAGATCTAGTTTAGCCATCACCCACGTTGTCAAGTAATCATTTACAACAATGGAAGCGAGTTCAAGCTCAATTTTGAAACCCTATGTGATTCATATGGTATCAAGCGTAAGCCAACCAGTATCAAGAACCCCCAGTCAAACGCAATACTAGAACAGATGCATTAAGTAATCATGACAATGCATCGTACCGCTGATTTAGACATGGCAAATACAGTGGCTCCTAGTGACATAGCAGAATTCCTCACAGATGCTGCATGGGCCATTCGATCCACATACCACACGGTACTCAAAGCCTCTCCAGGAGCAGCAACATTTGGCAGAGACATGCTGTTTGACATTCCCTTCCTAGCTGACTGGAACAAAATAGGAGATCATAGGCAACTCCAAACAGATTGCAACACCAAACATGAAAACAAGTTTTGCGTCGAATGGGATTATAAAATTGGTGATAGAGTACTTCTTCGCAAAGAAGGTATCCTCCGCAAATCAGAAAGTAAATATCATAAAGATCCTTGGACTATATCAACAGTCCATACGAATGGTACTATCAGGGTTCATAACGGAACACAATCAGAAAGATTGAACATTTGGAGAGTAACACCATACTTTGACACTACAGACACTTAAAATAAAGAACATATCAGTGAATCACTCTTACTCCTCTCTCCACTAACACTTACGCTTGAAATAATGCTTCGTAGTCACTACTTAGCCAGGAAAGTCTTGTATCACCAGTATAACTAGGTACACAAAACAAGTGTCTTCCGCTCACAAAAACAGGCCTCCCCATTTTTCCTTTCCAAAGAAAAGGTTTTTTTCACACCTCACCTGACCCTCCATTCGTGGGGGCGAGTGACATAGGCCAAGAATCTGGAGCTTCCAGGTGGAACTCCATAAGTCTCCTTCACATTGTTTGATACAGAGGAAGGACTCAAAAGTCATAAGATATGAGTTTCTCAGAAATCATATCCAAATAGGATTTTCCTTCCTAGAACTCCACCATACACATTGTAGGTGTTTTCTTAGGTTGAATATCCAATGGAGGATTTCCTTCTCAGGAACCTTCCCATGGGACAGTTCCTTTGGGCAGTTGAATATGAGCCAGTCATGGAACTGCCACAAATCACTGCCAATCTCTTCCATGATCATTTGTGTTTTTTATGTATGAGATAACTAGTATCTCATTCATCAGTTGTACAGTAGTATTAAGCTCATAAAAACAAAGTCAGCAAAGTCTACAACAAGATTTTTTAAATACTTTCTGGCTTAGGTCAGGCTTTAGCGCTCCGGGCGAAAGAAGCCTCTTTTTGCGCATGGAAATCGGATTTAGCGCTCCGGGCAAAAAAAAATCTAAAACAAACTGGGCGAGCGTGGACGTGGACACGACCGGCGAGGGCTTAAAAATAGGTAATGAGCTCAAAAAATGATGTTAGCCCAGCGTTTAGCACGCTCGTTAGTGAATGGTCTAAAGAGGTCACTTCTTCAAGCCACCTGTCATGACACCAAAATCTTCCACACAGGAATTCATAGTATCTTGTCACAAAACAGGACATGTCATAGCTACAAAGCCCCAAAGGAGTATCAAGTATTAACTACGGGAAAAGCACAAGAAAACAAAGATAATTAGACTTTACTTTGAATACTCTAAACACTCACTTTCTAGATGAACATTCATTTAACCCTTTGTGCTGTATCATGTTTAAGCATCCACAACAAATCAATTCTGAGACATGTTTACGATTTTCTTGATGTAATGTGACCCCCTTGGACAAATCACAACAAAAATGGATGCATCAAAATCGGATATATAATGCCCCGAATATACATAAGAACCAGTGTCTATGACCATGGACCTGTATTTGTGTCACCTGAGACGAAGTTGTAAAATTATTATTTTCACTACTGCTGACTCCACTCACTCGACAATCCTTGGTAGTTTACCTACTTCACAAAGCATTAACAGTGATGAAGTAATGTGAGCATGAGTGCAACGGCATTTCAGGTTTGGATCTATTGGTAGATGACACGAAGCTACATCCCATTAAAGAGCAACCCACTAAAAGAAAAAGACAAAAGAATGTTTCCAGTAAGATCATTCAATGAGTCTTAATGAGAGCTTAAGCATTCAGCATAGTACCTTTGTGTCAAGAACTGACTCATTGTGGCATGCTTTGCTCAAAGCCCATCTCAGCTTATAATGTTGGAGGAATCATATTGAAAGGAGAGCATTAATGATGCTATCACAACAAAGGTATACTAGGAGCAGCCAGAAGAGACCAACAGACCCATTTTTTATAGTAGTTTTACACATTCATGCCTCAAATGCTACCTCAGGATTCTACTGAGAGTAATCCTATTGCCATCATCAATTCAAGAAGTTGAATGGTTCTATGATCATAAATATCTCAATTCCATTTTAAAATCATATTTCTCATTGAAGAGAGTAAGACTAAGACAAGTATGATAGATTGCTTGTCCAATTGCACCTAGAAATAATACACTGTGATGTCGCTAGAAGACTGAAAGGTTAATTGACAACACCCATCAGTGTTACCTTTTCCTTAGCCTGCAGCATTATGAGACATAAATGGACAACTAAAAATTGAATCACTCTTGGACATTCATGATAATATTCTTGATATGATGATGGTGGGATTTATTAAGATTAATGCCAACCAGAACAGTAATTTTTATCTTAACGACTAGTCCAGTTCACTCCTAGCTTTTATGATTAGTCCACCGAGATTTGGATTAGTCTTCGCATTTTCCTTGTTTTTAATTTTTTATCTTGGCCTATTTTACATCTTTCCCAGAACTCTCAAGTTAATCTTTTCATATTCCCTGGTTTCAATATCAGTCGTGTTTTGCTCCGATCACACATCCCGGCCAAAAAGATCAATAACATGTGAGTAAGCATGATGGCATGTAATAATTTTTGGCGATTACTATTCCAAACTACCCGTGACAGACATGGTGGATGGTGAAATGTCTCTAGGGCTGATTTTTCATGAGGAATTCATTGGTGATGTCATTGTGGCTGTAGGTTGTTTATAGGTGCAACACATGTACAAAAGATACAGTTTGCTGGAACTTATAATCCGATGCAAGTTAGCATTTTCAACACACGAAAATTATTGGTATGTTTACAACATATCCTTTTTACTTCAAGACAGCCCTAATCTATCCCTCCCATCCTTTTGCCTCTCTTGCTCTTCCATGTTGTCCACCCGTCCACCTGTCCACCATGTGTGCCAGGTGTGTGGTGTCTTCAGGCACAATTGGAGCTTTCTCGGCAACTATCCTGAGTCATGGGGAGCAATTCATATGGGCATATTGCTGTTAACAAAGGCAAAGCTACCCTTGATGATTTCAGGTTGATTTGGGGGTTTAAATACCGAAAAATAACGAATGTACATGGAATTAGCTCTGTGGAACCAATCATTCGGTGGCACCTTTAAACCAGGTTTTACGGTAGTTGAAGGGTAGTGGCTTTTGGAAAAAGTTGAAATGTCTAGTCCAGATCTGGACTAGACGTAAGTGCTAGTCCAGATCTGGACTAGTGTTTTGATAGTCCTTAATAAAGATGGTCAAGGTCACATTCAGGTTGAAAAAAATCAGTTCACCTAAGGACTTGTCATAGCCTGCAAAATGCTCTGATTAGGACGATAAACAGACTTTGTCGGCATTGCCATGACATGGGACCCCTAGAAAAGCATCTCAGTGACCCGTGACAGTCTTCTTCTGGCAAAGACACACTATGGAGAGAAAGAGTCAACAGAATGTCAATGTTCGCGACAAACGCCACGCATCAACATCAATGCATCAACAACCTGCCGACGTCTCCTCCACTTCACTTTCGTACTCTTACTCCTCTCTCCACTAACACTTATGCTTGAAATTATGCTTCGTAGTCACTACTTAGCCAGGAAAGTCTTGTTGTTTGTTTGGGCATTTTGTCATTGTTCAGCCAGTTCTGACGGTGGCTGTCAATGAAACCCTCCAGTCGACAAGGTAAATTTTCCTCGTTAGTTTTCCTTGACTTTTTGGACTGGTTGAACTCTGTCTTTCTAGGTTGTAAACCTTATGCTCTAAAATTAGAGGTAGACAGGTACTTTCTTCCAACTTACAAAGGCCAAGAATCAGGTAGCTTCTAGGTGGAACTCCATAAGTCTCCTTCACTTGTTTGACACAGAGGAAGAACAAAAAGTCATAAGATATTAGTTTCTCAGAAACAATATATTTGAAGTACATACCTATCTGGTATGTTCCAAAGAAGACAATATTCCAAGTAAGCAGTTGAGGGAGTTCAACTGCTCAACTGACAAAACTGCAGAGCAAGTGAAGCAGTTGACAAATTTCAACTGCTCAACTGACAAGCCTGCAGTGTGAGAGCTTCTCTGGAAAAATCAGATCATGTGAGGTTTCATACCAAGACAGGTAGAAACCTACACAAGGGAGCTTCCACGTCGAACTCCATAAGTCTCCTTCACTTATTGACACAGAAGAAGGACAAAAAGTCATAAGATATTAGTTTCTCAGAAACAATATATTTGAAGTACATACCTATCTGCTATCTGGTATGTTCCAAAGAAGACAATATTCCAAGTAAGCAGTTGAGGGAGTTCAACTGCTCAACTGACAAAACTGCAGAGCAAGTGAAGCAGTTGACGAATTTCAACTGCTCAACTGACAAGCCTGCAGTGTGAGAGCTTCTCTGGAAAAATCAGATCATGTGAGGTTTCATACCAAGGCAGGTAAAACCTACACAACACCTGAATGATTCATGAGTATGACCATACCAGGACTGTGTAGAATCCTACACATTTTGTTTTTCCACAATGAAGCATTTCTGCTTCATTATGGTGTTTTGTTCATTCACAAATGTAACTAAATTAACTCACAAAAATACAGAGCTGAAAAGCATTCTACAAGATTTTTTAAACTACGTTTTGGCTTAGGTCACCAACACACCAAAACTTCATTATACAGTTTCTCTTGTCATGAGAAACCTCAGTAACGTGTATGAAATTGAGTTTGTAGTGCAAGTGTGTGTCTTTTTACTTTTATTTTGACACAACTTGGAAGGTGTGCTATTATACTCAACCCATAGAAGAGTATTTCACAGGAGTGGTTAGCTCTGTGATCATGAGTATTTTGCTCAAGAACAGTCTTGCACTGAATTGGTTAGTTACGTGCTTGATTTGTTGTGTCCAGTTTTTCAACTTGGGTTCACAGATTTTAGCAGACTTTGCATCAATTATCACTGGCAAGGTGAAATTGATCTTAACATATTTTATGTTGTTATTTGTTCAAAAATCTAGAACAATTCTAACTCAGTCCTTGCTGGCTTAGTCACTCTGGGTAACATGTACTCAGAAAGCGTGTTTTGACAGGAATTTATTGGTTGTGCAATAAAAAACATCATGTGACTTTACCCTTCCTTTTAAGTAGGAAGAACCCATTCTTCATGCGCCAAGAGTGTGACAACGGCCTAGCCGGGTAAGGAAAACATATGGATGTTCCTAATTTTGGAACATGGGGAAAGCTTGGAATTATGTCCTTCTTGCTTTCACTGTTACTGTAGGAACACCATGTCAGGGGTTCGAAACCCAACATGGTTTGATTTCCAGTTGCTTTTTGTTACCTTTGCTTGTGAATAGTGCAACATGGCACATGTGTACGTTTCTCTATGTGGGAGAAGAGTTCATCTTCTTGAGAAAACAATTCATGATGCCAGAAGATTTCTTGGCATTATTGTTTTATTTTACATGTAGCAAGGTATTTTAATATCAGGTTACTTTAACGTGACAGTAGAACTTTGATTAAGATTTTCTCTAACGAGCTCTTTAATTTAAAATTAAATAATTCCGAATTTATATTTTTGGGCTCTAAATTCTATTTTCCTTGGACCAGAGGATGTACAGTGGCTATTCACAAGCCAACTAGCATTTCTTTCCTTTTTGCAAAGCTCTGTAGCTTACATGCATGAAAGGGATACCACATGAGAAAAATTCTCATTTTTGTGGACTTTTCTCGCTTTTTTGCTCAGATTTCAGAAAGAAATCAACAAGTTGCCTGTTTTCCTGACGAAAACCGTCAAAAGTGTGCAGCATTCTTGCAAAAATTGGAAATTCACGAGAATTTCGCTCAGAGTATTTCTGGGGCACGACACGTAATTGTTTTATGAGTCCCTCTTGCGCCCCCATGTGTTCCGGGACTTGGAGATGTCACTCTGCGTCGCTCTGACGCTTGACTGGGATGCGGCAATATATTGCGCTCCTATGCCCTTATGTGGAGTAGAACAATGTTCTCTCCTAGGCCGGTCCTTTGCGATCACGGGCTGAGCCAAATGATTCTAGGACTCACTATTTGTGGTGGTATGTTTTGAGATCTTTAGCGCGCGGGCTGTGCAGCGAAACAGTTTAACAAATGGGCTGTGCCATGATGCGCTCCCATGCGAATGGGGCTGATCCACGATCATGAACCAAAGTCCTGCGCAAGTTCAACAGCTGATGGATGGTGGAACGACGGACAGAAGATCCGATCTGGTTGCGCAAAGGCTATCAATTGATAGTGACCTAAGCCATTTTAATGTAGTTTGTATTATGTATTAAACGGTAGATACGTTGTTGTAGACTGATTTTTACTTGGTATGAATCCTCAGGTGATTAATTTTTATAGAGAAACTCTCACACTGCAAGCTTGTCAGTTGAGAAGGTCTCACACTGCAGGCTTGCCAGTTGAGCAGTTGAACTCTCTCAACTGCTTCACTTGGATTATTGTTTCGCAGGACATACCTGATGAGTATGTACCTTAAATATATTGTTTCTGAGAAACAAATATGTTATGACTTACACACTTCCTTTGTCCGATGCAAAGTGAAGAGGACCCTTAGATGTTCCAGGTGGAAGTTCCTTGGGTTTACTAGTTAAGGTAGATGATAATTGGCCTATGTCACTAGGTTCACCTGGCCCTTTGGGAGCAAAAGAGTATCAAACTGTATGTCTACAGAACAATTACTGTGCTAAGAATGTTTATTGGAAATCCACTTTTAAATTAAAGCTTTACAACAAATTGATGTAGCTTGTCATAAACCCTGGGCAAATATCACCTCATTTTGACTCACTAGTCTTGTCACTTCTTTCTTCTATTGCCAAATGCAACATCGTAAATCAATCATTCTTTTGACTTTCTCTTTTTATCTTTTTTCTTCTTGTCTTTCTTTGATGACTTGGGAGTTTCTGCCGGGGGGACATCCTCTACATCAACTGACTCCTTCTTAGCCTTTTTCGAAGATTTCTTAGACAAAGACAGTCAAACAGAGATCAGTGCATAGATCAAGGAACTCAATGGCAAGTCAACGAGAGACTAATATCATACCTTAACTTCTTCATCTTCATTATCGTCTGCTGACTTCTTTGGAGTCTCAAAATCCCCTGTCTTGCGCTTCTTTTTATCCTTTTTCTTCTTCTTCTTCTCTGCCTCCTCCATCTCTTCATCTTCTGCATCTTTGCCTGCCTTCAAATGGCGTGCTACTTCCTCCATCACATCAATATTCTTACGAGGTGCTGCACCAGTCTCATAAAATTTGAGTCTTTCCTCGACCTGGTCTCTCAATTTCTGGCCATAAATGGACGAGGGTTCGTCTGCAAACGAATCGATGCGGGTTGCTATCGCACACTTGTTTGCTAAATAACGAGATATCCGGCCTTTGTTCTTTGCGTCTGCTCTACCAATGAAGGTTGAATGGTAGATCAATCCATATTTGGGAGTGTTTCCCTTTGTTTTAAGCGCTCGAAATAAAGCTTTTTCTGCGCCGAGAATCTGTACCGTTGAAGCTGGGGATTTGGCAAGGTTTGTCAATGACCCAGCCTTGTATTGAAAGCGAAGAAATACATAGCTTTAGAAAATTCATGGTTACAGGAATGAATGTAATAAATATTGTCGGACCCACCTTGCTGATCAATCGAGCCGCAACAGTATCACCGATCAAAGCACTCAAGTTTGGTGCAACAACAGACATCTTATCCGTCAAGTATGAGGCCAATTGCTTTCTGAACTCGGCCAGTTTTACCATCCTCTGAGTAAAATTCACAATGTTTACCATATCAACAGCACTGCAATCCATGCCCATTGACGTCCGCGCTGCAGAAACAACTGCGTTGGCTACGTCCTCGTCACCAATAATTTCTATCAACCCAGGCAGCTTGTCTTCTTTCATGTCTTCGCCATCCTCTTCCTCTCCGGTCGATTCTCCCCCCTTGGTCTCTCCACCGGCACAGAGCGAGCGTTTATCCTGAATGAAGGCGGCACACCTCGCATACATGTAGTTGTCTTTAACGAGATCCTTCAACTCAGGAAAATGCCAAGAGTACCATTCGCGCACTCTCATAGCAAAGGTATTTAAATCCTTGTCCATTTGATCGAGCAGTGCAATCGATTGAATGATCATGTTGTCAGACCTTGCGGGGTTGAACTTGACCTTACCACGAGAGTAGGAATGTCCAAGACCAAGCTGCGCCTGCTCTTGCGAACCTCCTGCGAGCACCTTGACGTAGTGGGTCAGGTGAAGGCGACATCCCCTGAGTATCTCGCGAACAGTATCGTCGCTGCGACAGCTCAAACCAGGCAATCCGTCGGCAATTGCAGTGGCCAACGCCGGATCAATCACACCTAGTGCGAATTCTGGGGACTTACCCTCCTTCTTGGCTTTTTTGCTGATCTTGGGCAAATTCATCTCCAAAAAATCGTGTAGCCCATCGGTGCATGCATGTTCGCTGACTGCGTTGATGTTCACGAGTGCGTCCTCGGCCGACGCAAACGGTTGGAAGGCCTTGAGCTTCACTGCACGGGAGAAGCGATCGAGTTGCGTCACTGAATCCATGGCACCTTCGAGGAGGGCGCCGATTTCTTCGAACGCGACAACCTCGAAAAGGGCGTAGCCGGCTGCGGATTCATGAAGGACGAAAAGTGATTTGGAGTCGCTCATGATGATATCTTGATGCTCTCTCTGGCGTTTCAAATGGTTACTGACACGAAATATCAATAGAGAAACTGCCCTGTGAGAAGTGCCTGTGGCTTTATCTTCTGTTGTGTAGCTCTGTGCTTTGTCTTCGAGGCGGGGGCGAGAGGAAAGAGATTAGTCCTGTGTCATGGAAGTGCGGTATTGTATTGTATTGTTCAATACAATAGATAGTCGAGATGATAGGGGTTGGATAGACTTGTTCAGCAGGATGTGGAGCCATCACGTTGTGCTCATAACCCATTCTTTTTTTCAATTCTAACTAACAAGGGAAGTAAAACTATGTTTTCGTACGGATACGTTACATCGATCAAACAAAGAGGAATTCGTAGGTATGCTCAAGTAAGATTCCTTTAACCTCGCTGAGGACATAAGAATCCGATATCGTACTTTGGCTTCGTTCACAGATAATATTTTGATGCCATTGACGCCTGCCGCCAATTTCGGCCATCTAGCTTTCTCATAATTATTTTTTGGTTGAAGCGACATTACGCCCTTTTACCAAACCTACAACTTGCACCGTCAATGATCAAACAACTGCACTGCTACTAGAAGTAAAAACCAAGTCCTTCAGTGGAAGCTGTTCATCAGACTCTGCAGTAGTATCGTTTCGTTCTTCCTTTTTCGTATAAAGACGACCTATCACGAGTTGCGTTAAAATTGAGTTTCGAGGAAAAGTGAGTTGGTGAACTGCTCATTCGAGGATTTGGAAATAAAATGTTCGAGTTCTTTGGAACAAAGCGAGGAAAAAGCAAAAAGTCAGCACTATCATTTTTGAACTTGGCCTCCAAACTAAGAGAGCCGGCTCTTTCTGCCGCTGACACTGGTTCTTCAGAAGATTCCTATTATCGATATTATGACGATGAGTCGAGCCTTGAGTCCTACGGCGACATTGATAATGAGGCGTTCTGGGACGAAGAGCAAGCGGGTGAACTGGGGATCGAAACATCTTTGTCCACCTTTGAGATGGAAACTATGGAATTCCATGCCCAGGAAACGCAAATCAAGGAATTGCATCGACTGGTAAATATTATGTCCGAGGAAGAAAAGTTTGATGTACCAAATGAAGATATGCCTGCGTACAAAATCAGGTAAGCGAGACACATGATGTATTGAATGGCATACACCTAGCAGATCGACTCATAAATGGTATATTCCTTGTCAATATCCCCTCCGACAGGCGCAGGATTGCGACTAAAGTGATGGCTAAAAAAGTCTCCAAAGGTTATCTGCTACTCGAAGAATCGTGTAAGTTTTGTGACATGCCGTTAATGGAGGGCAAAGGGAAGAAAGAATGCAAGGTGTGCCCTGCAATTAAGAAGTGGATGAACAAGCACGCTCCCAACGATGACGAGAATAATGGTGAAGTAAATCTTTGCAACTCAGAGGCGAGCACTGATATTCCTCATCAAGTAGTCATTGCTGCCACTGCAAGTGATGGAGAGGAGCGGAATGAAAGGAAGGAAGATGAGGAACACGAAGACGCGGACGAATTAGCAAGTTCCGTGACGTTGGACCAAACCATCATCGAAGATATGGCACAGGTGACACGCGACGTGGTGCGATTTGTGACCTCTAAACGCGAAAGTGGCATCAATGCCCTTAGTCCTATTCCCGAAACATTGGAAGTCGGCGGTTCTGGTAGCACAAGCAACTTAGAAAATAAGTCACGAGACAAAGAGCGAAACGCTGAAGAACGTATGACAAAGCGAGAGAAAAAGGCCATCGAAGATCGTGCAACGCAAATTATCAAGGAAGCAAGAAACAGAGGTGGCTGGAACACCAGTTATGATCGCATCAGCACTCTTATGACTGACGACGTGCATGATAAAGCATTCTATCAAGGGGTAGCAGAAGCCCGCGCTGAACTGATAGTCATGAAGGCAAGAGAAACTTTGAAAAGAAAAGGCCAAGGGCCTACTGCTCCGTTGACACCCATGACGCAGCTACGGAACAAGCACGTAAGTAAATGGCATGTCATACGTATCGTAATAACGACAATCAAGCTTTCGCTAAACCTGTTTGAACTATTCTTCATTGGCAGCGTGCTTGGCTTTCGCATGCAACATCCAAAATGAGGTCTTGGGATGCCGCAATTATCATTCAATCCTTCGCCCGTATGGTGCCTGCGAGATTAGCATTTATCGATCATCGAAGTGAGAAACGAACAAGACTTTACCGCGAATTATTGACTGGTCCTTGGGGACCTGATGAAAAAACGGTCACAGCTGGCAAAGTTGATGTTATATTTGAATCAAGGTCCAAAGACATGGGAGAAAATTGTGATGGAGATCCTGAAGGAGAAGTGCACCATTCTAACTCTACTACTGTAGAGCATACAGACTCCCAACATGCAGATAGTGGAGATGACGCCGGATGTGACGGTGATGACGTGCAGCATAAGTCCGTCGACAAGGTCTTACATATTCAAAGCCTGGAAACGTTGAAGATAGTCACTGAAGCCACTGGTGGCGACGCCAAACCTAACTCTGTCATGCCCAACGTAAATTCACAAACAAATCAGGCATCGGACGGTCTTACTTTAGATAACAGTCCAACAACAAACCAATGTCATCCAGGGCAAAGAACGCGTATTTGCGAGTTGATTGATGAATCGGCGACTTTGCCCAATGCAGTACCTGTTGTGCACAACACCAACGTAGTGATGAAAGCGAATGCAGTTTTTGACACAAATGTTTTGTCTACGAAGCCAGTAGAGAGGAAGTCAACTATGCAAAGTGCAAGTGCGTGGTCGAGCCTGCCTCCAAATGAAAAGCGGAATGTGTTTGCAAAGGTCGCCTGTTCGTTTGACGATGCTGTATCCAAGGCAGTTTCGAATGTAAAAAGTTTGGTGGCGTGTACAGGAGGTGATGGGCAATTTGAAGGAGCTATTGACATAGGATTGGGACGCTTCAAATCAGCGTCTGTTGTTGCACCGTCATCCGACGGCACTTACTTCGATTACGAATCTCAGCGGAAGGCAGCGAGCTATTGTATCATGTACCGCACAAGCCTAGGCTGGATCATTGCTAACCAGTCGTGTTCTCGGTGTCAAATGCCGATGATGGTTCGACCCGATGACGGCGAATTACTCTGTGTTGTATGCGATGAAACTGATGCTATGGATAATGCTACTTTGGGAACAATGCCTTACTCGGTTGATTCTGACCATAATAATTCAACAATCAGAGGAGGCTCAAGTTCAGTGGACATTCCCAGTGGAAACAACACGAAACCCATTGATCCAGAACCCGAAGGATCTATACGTCCCTTGATAGAACCAGAAACGAACGTGGTAGCATCGGCAAATAAAGCGAAACCGATTGACCCAGAACCCCTTGATGCATTGGAGCCCAGTAGCAAGCCCATGCCGCGAAGGGCGAAGTCGAAACATGCGTTAGCAAGTGACTCCATATCATTGGAGCCTTCCTCTCTTGCGAACCTGCCACCCATGCATATGCATAATGAAATGCATCAAAGATGGGGTGCATCAAACGTTGATATGAGACCTGCCTTGCCTCCAAACCAACAGTGGTTGATGGCGAACCAGGGGTGCCCTCGCTGCAACTTGCCAATGACGGGGAACGCTTTTGATAATAAACAGCATTGCCCTTCATGTGGCATGATTGTTTACAATCCAGCGCAAACGAGTTTCTTTGCACCAAAGGCTACTACTTACACTCACGTGCAACGGGTTTCGTTACTTGATGACGATAGTCATGCAGGTATCAATTCTGGAGATGTGAACCCCTTCAGTCTTGCCCATCAAAGGATGATTTCGAATCAGCACACTATCACCTTGAAACACCATGGCACTACAGGAAACCCAAAGCTACAACAAAGCTTTGGTCGAGCATTTGATCCTCAAAATAGTGTTGCGATAAGCAAGTTCTCTCATGTCGCTCAGTCGTCCTTCTCTCAGAATCTTCGTACCACCCACAGTTTGAATCGAGGGCATCCGCAAAGTTTTGGGCTTCATTCAGTTGAACATCCTACACCTAACCGCATGATAGCTCAGTTCAATGCACCCACTCCTAATGCTAACAGAATGAAGAAAAATGAACCGCAGCACAATATCTACAACAATATCGAACATAAAGAGAATTCATACGGAGATGCGAATATGGGTTATCATAAAAAGCCCTTGACTGCCGTAGAAGAAGCAAAAATTCGAATGGAAAATGCACAAAACGCCGTGAGGACAAAGAATTTGCATTACTAATCCTAATGTGAAACATGCTTGAATTGTAGGAGGTACATGTGGGCATTATGCAAAACTGAGCCCAGCTGTGATTTTGATTGGTGAAAGCATGTTATTTACTCAGCTATGTTTGCGGTTGAGAATTTGTACACAACTGTTTGATTGTTTTAACTTAACTAATATTGTCAATTGTACGCCGACACCAACAATAATAGTGTTTTCGCAAGTAAGATGCATGCCCTGGGTCAATTATGTGTGATCTGTAGCTTGAAGGGTGAGAACTTGAATCATGGCTGCTACATTGCGCATGTCTGAGTTCTCGGCTCTCACCACCGTAACTAGTTGTCTTTCGACGATAGAAGTAACATGAATAGTAATCATGGTGTCTGCAAGAAATAAGGTAAGGCGACGGTAATACCATTTCTACTTTGAATGAAAGATCCGAATTTTCATTTCTACGTTAAACACTCTATGCACGACCTCTCTTAATTGGAACAGCCTTCTTGACTCCCTTGGCAGCCCTGTTTGCCCTGTAAACAACAGTATATTTGGCAAGTGCCTCACTCTTCAAATCAGGACGGTAGTAATTATCAGTGGCCTGGCTCTTGATGGTGTTCTCCACGCGACGGAAGTCCTTGTTCAAGGCAATAACTGCGTTTCCGCTCTTTCCGCTGCTTGCAGCCTTCTTGGTCTTCTTGGTAAGAGCCGCACGATTGTCAGGGGTGGCAGTGATATCAATTGATTTCGAGTTGGCGAGACCGGAATACTTGTACGACGATTTCGACATGAGGTTGCCACGTTCAATGGAGAATGTGACGGCTCCCGATCGCCGGGTCTGGCCGTTCTTTTTCCTCATGAAAGAGTTGTTTCTCTTGACGAGTTCCCAGGCGAGAGAGTCGGAAATGGCCACCATCTTTGTGTTTTATTTGAAAAGTAACCTAAGCGACGAGTGATCACAACAGAGGCATCTTAGACATTCGCGAACACGCAATTGTTCAACACTGCTAGCACTGAAAAACATGATGCAAAACAAACCACTGCCGAAAGGCTCAAGTCAATTAAGAGCGAACAAACGCCAGGTGCTTCGCCAATCTCTTCACGCAAGCTACACTTCACACTAGGCATCGGCCGTAATATCACGCAGACGAGGACCTTAGAGCTTGAAGCAAGTTAACAGGGATACAACTGCCGCACAGGAGCACGACGACGAAGCCTTCCTATCGAAGGCGTTCATCCGCATGGTCACGCACCTTGAAATTAATATTACCGCAGCGGGAGACTGGAGCTACAGTTGAGAGGGGAAGGGACAATCAAGTCGAACAAACAATTTTGATACTCATAGGTATGTCGGCACCTATCGAACAAAGGAATAGTAGACTCATTTTAGTAAACAGGTAACATGATATCACCGTACATACAGCTCTTCACCGCCCTCCACTCACCTTACACATCATTTTCAAGGCCGGTGAGTTTGGTTTAGCTCCTCACCATGATCGATGTTTAGCGGAAGTTGGGACAACTAAAGCAGCCACGAAGTCTTCCGATCTTTGAGACAACTACTGCGCAGGCCCTCTATTTTCTCTCGTCCATTTGTGCTCCTCACCAGGCTTGCCTTTGAATTTTCTACAGCGTCCAATTTTCTGTCAATATGGGTTGCTACAAATACATGGAAGAGCTCTGGCGTCACAAGCAAAGTGACGCCCTCCGCTTCCTCCTTCGCGTCCGCGCCTGGGAATATCGTCAACGCCCCAAAATCACCCGCGTGAACCGCCCCACCCGTACCGATAAGGCGCACCGTCTCGGTTACAAGGCCAAGCAGGGATACGTTGTCGTTCGTTGCGGTATCCGTCGTGGAGGACGCAAGCGCCCCAACCACCGTGGTATGGTTTACGGTAAGCCCAAGAACCAGGGTATCAGGCAGATCAAGGCGCAGCGTAATCAACAGAGCATCGCCGAAGAGAAGGCGGGACGTAAATTTGCCAACTTGCGTGTGCTCAACTCTTACTGGATCAACCAAGACGCTACCATGAAGTATTATGAAGTTATTATGGTTGATCCTTCCCACACTAAGATCCGCAACGATCCCCGTATCAACTGGATTGTCAACCCTGTGCACAAGCACAGGGAGTGCAGAGGTCTCACCAGCTCGGGTAGAAAGGCTCGTGGATTGCGCAAGAGTGGACACCGTGCCAATGGTATTAAGGGAGGCAGTGCCCGTGCTTCTTGGCTCAGGAGGAATACTCAGCGCCTCAAGCGTTATCGTTAAACTTAATTGTGTGGTGGATGCGCTTTGGAATTATTGGGCTCGTTTTTTCTGACACAAGGTTTCGTCGCTCTGGCCTTGAATGGATTGAGATGAGCTTTTCAATACTAATGTAAAATCCACTGTACAGTCGAAAAAATAGTGAAAGCTTTGTAGTGTTTTAATGTGTCGCTTCGCTCGTGAATTCGTCTCCCACATCAATAGGTTGTTGGTACACATCGTTATCCAGTTCTCCTTGACCAATTTGGTTCATTTGTGTAGCAGTACAAACTGTGGTAACGTGTGACATAATCAATAACTAGAACTGGAAATGTATGAAATTCGATGAGACTTGTACTTTTTGCAGCAAACAAAGAGATATTTATGGGGATAAAAAAAGTTATTCACTACTTTCATCAAGATCAGAAGAATCATCTGACATCTACCAAATATGGGTCCGATGTGCAGAGCATGGATCCTGCTGTATGGCCCTGAGGACGTGTTATAGCTGCTATCATGATAAACCGCAGCCAATCATATGCAATACAACTTACCCCACTATGGCACATCATGAAAAATAATAAGTTGTGGTGCTCGGCAGCTGAAAGACAAGCGTCTTACAGAATCACATCTTTTCAAAGGTCCGATGTGTCTTGTGTGCAACTGCAATATATTGGCATGGTATGATTAGTCATGAGACAAAATAGAAACATCAAAGTTTGTCAATTTTTTATCCCTAAGACCTTTTCAAAAATCTCCGCAGCTGCTTAGTCCTGGAATTACTCTAATACAAAACACAAATTGCATATGGCACAGGGCATCCTGGTAGCATAATTGCATGATGTGTGGGGGCAAGATTTGTATTGTCTTAATGTTTCATTACTCGTTCGATAACTCATAGTTCAAGTTCTACCACCTTATCACAAGCACAGCCAATCGAGTGATTCAGGCGGCATAATTCAAAATGAATTTGACAATAAGTGACTGCACATATGATGACTTGGTGAGAAATTCCATAACGCCAACAGTCATAACCATTCATATTTTTTCGTGGCTGGGACATGACAACCCATGCCCAGTTTATTCAAACATGGCGTGTCTAATGAAAAAATGTGTCAAACACAATGAATAATTTACGCACGATATGCAATACAAATACAAAGATTGAAAGCATCTGACATTACATGATAACAATGTTATTTTTTAGCTCGGTACTTATCACCACATTGGATATGCAGAGCAAAAATAAATGTTACTTTTTGAAATAGATAAATAGCAAATATAGATACATTTTCTCTATGTTGAATGCAATTTTTCCATCTCCAACATAATTCTGTTCATGCTGGAGCATTTTTAGTCATCAGGGAATCTGGGTAGTGAGGTCATTGGGAACTTCAAAGAATGGGAAGAGTTTAGGGTGGCATGATAGAAAGAAATGGTGTGATAAATGGGGGTCCCTGGAGTCAGCAGAGGATAGGGAAACATGCTGGACCAGCAAAGAGGGATTGACTTGATTCACTTCTTCTTGCACAAAGAGGGCAATACCCTATATATAATGCTAAAATTGATCAATATGACAATTTAGTGGAGTCTAAGTGAGTGAATTGTGTCCAGTGGAATCCATTTCCACATGGGAGATTTCCTGGGACATTGGTAATTCTGGGGTCAACACAAAGTATGATGATGACCAAGCATTATTTTGTTATATTCTTGAATCCAAATGCAATTGCAATATCTGGTGTAAGTATAAATAACCATTGATCTTGTTAGTACACATTCAATCAGATGCTAAATAGAAATTTGTTATCATGACTCATTTGGGATCTTACAAAAGTACAATTCTTACCCCAAATCAATATGAAAACCTATACGTCATATCGATAGAACAAAATGTATGCCTTGTTTGTGTTTGACTGTACACAATGAATCAAAATTTTGGGGGGATCCCTAGAGGGAAATCCCTAGAGGGGAATCCCATCTATCTATCTGATCGACCTTGCTGCCAATCATCAAACAGAGTTCATGGTCAGTGAGTTGAAACAAGGTCAACCAGATTTCCATATAGAAATTTGATCTGTTGACCAATTTGGGATATTACTGAAGCCAATATGATGTCCTGATAGGACAAACTTCTTTTCCTGATTCAGGTTCAGAGCTCTCTGAGAAAAGATTCTTATAGAACTCTCTTCGCCCAGTGGCTTCAAGCTTGTGTTTTAACTGTTCTGTTACTCTTAACAAAGTACTTTCGGCCCGGGTCGTCACACAGAGCATCCCTTCTGCTTCAGAACATGCCTCCACAGATGGTCGAGGCGTTTCACTAGCTGCTACGATCCGTCAATCCCTTCCATTCCTAAACACCTCCGACCCAGAACGCTCCACTAACCTGGGCCGCCCCACAACAAACTGATAAGACGGTTATGTTGGCAATAAGTGTAACAATACACTAGAGCATAAACTGTTGATCTTCTGAGTACATTTCTGACTGAATCTCAATATTTTATAGACAATTTTAGGATATTATATTGTTTGTGTCAATGTTGGAGAATGATTTCAGTCCGAAGTCATCTCGACATTCGTGCCAGCACTTAAATAACTTTCCATTACACAAGCATGCACATGTAACCATTCCACCAAAGCTCACGGACGTAAACCATTGCGATGTTCCACAGACCTTCTCGTAGGAATCAGGTGTTTAAAATTACCGGAAGTAGGCCTGTGCATTTAGCTCATCACGCAACTGTGCTACATTAGAAGAACTCACACCGCCGGTGCTTCCGAACCCCGGTATGCTATTACCCAGTATGTCATTGTTTCTTCCATAAACAGAAGGGAGTGCCATGCGGTCTAAGGTTTTGTTCGATGATAGAGCTTAACTTTCAAACTCTTGTACGGTAAAATGATGCACCAGTGAGACGAACGTAAAACTTACCGCCACATTTGTTTTCCATTAAAGGTGATACGGCTGCTGATGGACCATTGGGGCAAAAGATTTTTGATCCTTCACTGTTCATGGGGGCAATCTCGCGGAGTTGGGATCTTAGTTCTCTTGCACTGGAATATTTGACTTCTGTGTTTTCAAAAGATGTGATGAGGGTTCCGTTTGTTACAAGAATATTGGTTCACTCATTTTCAGTGTTTCATTAAGCCAGACACGAGACAACTGAAGCTATCAGACTGGATGCTTCGACTGACTCACCACCGTTTTTCTCGCGCGATTTCCAATCTTCTTCGCGACGAGTGTAAGCCGAATAGCTCGCACTGGCGCATTCACTCATTGCAGTCTCGCCGATCAGAAATGAAAAGGCAACGCCCACAGTCTTTTTAAGTATGTCTCGCCGCGCTGAAGATTTCGTTGTGAACTCGTCGTATGCGATGACATGATTGTTGATTAACTCAGCATCTGAAACTTCTCGTACAGGTGATGATGATACTTTGTTTGGAGACGAGAATTGGAATGCAAGAGCTGTCATCGAGAGGTACGAACCCGACATGAGTGCCAATATAATTGACGCCAGGCTGAGCTGTGGTAAGTACATATTCATGGCGTGATCGACCTGTATGGGAATGCTATTAAGTCCTGAAGAATAATCCAATATAATAACCACCCGGGCTTAAAAATACTGCGAACAACAAGTCAGTATGCAGGATTAGAGCATTGTTGTCGGCGTCGTCGGTTTGCAGAACATATTATGATGTTGTGAAGTGCGTGGCAGCGGTACAATACGATAACAAAACATAATACCATACAACCACTGGATGGTGGAGAAGCGAGAGCCGCGAGGGTTGAAAAAAAAAGATCTTTTGGATATTATTATTGAGCTGGCAACAAAAAAGGCGAGAGGACATTCAGGCTATTTTAGAGGATTCCTCGAATGTATTGATCGAAAACTTTGTCTGGACAGACAGCCGCATGCGGACAGACCACAACCATTGCTTCCCGCCACAGCCATCAGACCTCAGCTTACAATGGCCAGAAGAACTCACGCTTCAAGTGCTGTCAGGGGAAAGTGAGAGAAATATTGTATTATCTCTACCATACATAATTCGTGCCTTTGCTTTCTTCGTTTGGTTTTAAGTCTGCAGATCCAAGATAATCACACCAATCATGGTGAAGTCTCTCCATCGCAGCCTCGAAGAAAAGCTCGCTTCGATGGAAGGTCAGTTCCAGTGCAAGTTGCGCCTCGATGTCTACGGTGTGCGACATGCTTTTGCCTAACATGTGACCATCCGATCACCTTAATAAACGATCAAACAACTCAACTTGTCAACTCATTCATTTCGTTTTGATTGTTGTCTACCTGAAAGTTCCTGAAAATGAAACGAGCGATGCAGGAGAGAACGAACCTAAAACCATCTCCAAACGTGGCAAGACGTCCACCAAGCGGAAACCGAAAGACGCCACTGTATCGATCAAAAACGACGAGGCATCCCACCAACCATCGTCAGTAATATACCTGGGACATCTTCCCACCGCCTTTGAAGAACGTGAACTCATCATCTTCCTCAATCAATTCGGTTCTGTACAACGATGCCGCGTCTCCCGTTCCACCAAAACGGGGCGCTCCCGCGGCTACGCATTTGTCGAATTCGCCGAAGAGGAAGTTGCCAAAATTGTTGCTGAGACCATGAATGGTTATTTCTTGCTGGAGAAACGGCTGGTGTGTCATGTGTTGCCAAAAGAAAAGGTGTATGATATGATGTTCAAGAGGGCCAGAAAGATCGCGACGAAGAAGGACGTTCAGAATAGGGTTAGGTTGGAAGTGAATAAGCGCAGGACTCCAGAGGTGATTAAGGGGATTACTGCCAAACTGGTACAAAGAGAGGAATTGAAAAGGAAGAAGTTGGCCGAATTGGGAATCGAATATGATTTTCCTGGATATGCTGCTGGGGCAAAGCGAGCTGCTGTCGATAGCCAAGACAAGACTGATGATCACGCGAACAAGAAACGTCGCAAAGTATCTGTCGATGGTGACAAGGAAAACAGCGCGGATGAAGATGGAAATAATACGAATCCTAAAACTCCGAAGTCGAGTAAGACAAAGCTCACAAAATCGAATACAGAGGTGAAGAACGACAAAAAGAAAAAGGATAAGAAAAGGAAATCAACAACATAACCGATATTTTTTTTATGTGGGTCATGGAAGAATATGAACGGTCTATTGACATTTTCTTGGAAGGGGAAACGTTGAAACGATTCTTACGGAGACTACTCGGAGCTAGTTTGTACCATAGTAACGAATTAAAGAAACGATATTTTTGGAGTATTTCAATTGATGTTGTTCTGCACCGTGTTCAAAAGAAAAATGCGATGTTGATTGTGTACTTTTTATTTCTTTACTGAGTACAATTAATAATCTTGTAATAACACGCAAGGCTCTTATCTAGCAGGACTTTTTCTTTCGCAACTCCTTTTGTGCAGACTGATTGTACTGAAACGAATGATAGACTGCCCATTTTGCTTTTGGGACATCCCTATCATCCACGTCAGCATTATCTGTCTCGGCCGTATGGTTTGGGGACATCGGTGGCGCAGATGCGTGCTGATAGTAACCACTAGCAGAGCCTACAAAATTATTTTCAGTTGTGTACATTGATGCAGGACTTTCCAAACGTAAATGACAAGGAGTCGGCAAGCCCTGCACGGTTGAAATTGAGGAGTCTGGCGAAAACACATTCTCTGAAGGACGCCAGCTATTGTTTGAGTTTGTATCTATGGAAGAATTTGAATTGAGCTGCAATTTTGGCAAGTTCGCTTTGGATTTGGTGTTAGATATATCGTTCTGATGAGTCCCGACTTTCTTGCCACTTTTGGGGTGAGGCGTGAACGGAGAGGTAGCAAATTCATTTAAACTTCCTGAAGGAAGCTTCTTGATAGCTTCATCAAAATTAGGGTCCGTGTTTTCTTGGAGATTGGAAGATCTAACATTTCTTCGAGAGTATTTGTTTCGTCGGATGTTGCCTACATCAGATGACTTGGGAACATACGATCGATTTTCGTTCACCAGGGGGCTGTGCTGTGCTAGAGCCCGAACATTGACCACCCCGCGATTCTTTGAATTCAGTACCTCAACTTCGTTCTGCTCCTTTTTTGACTCTACTGTCGGCACTTGAACTCTTTCTTCGGCTAATGCCGTAAGCATAGAGCTGTCAGTGGAAGATTCTTGAATCGGAGGGCAGGGGCTCGTTTTGAGTTTTTCATCGGATTTATAAGGCTCCTCAATCTGCTCGCCACTACCAAAGTTCTTTGTGCCGTATGAGCTTTTGCTTCTTTTCTTCATTCGCAGGGACCTGTACCTCTTGCGTTCTTGGTCATATTTCTTCCTTCGGATTTCGTTTTCAACTGAGGTGGGCAATCGCGAAACTGAGAGTTGCATGATGTATTTCACAAGTAGGAGGAAGTGCTCCACACCAATTGACAACGCGAAAACTCCAAGTTTGCCAATTTTAGTCGCCAGCCATGAGAGTTGAGAGCTCGTCAGCGCCATAAGTGCACAATTTGTAAGAATTGCAATTACCGTAACAACGTGGAGCACGTGGTTCCAAACTCTGATATTGGTTGACAAGTTAATGGAGAAATTTTCAAACATTCGCCTCATATCTTCTTTGTTTGGAAATACTAGAGAAAACCACTCACCCGATCCCGCCAGTTTGGACTGCAAGGGGACGACGTCTTCCTCTGCAAAGTTTGAACGCATCTAACCTCATGTTCAGTAAATGATTGAAAAGAGCAATTAAGGGGGTAATTGGAAGCACCACACTGAAACAGGTGACGTATGCGAATTGGGTCACGGCAAAGAGGTATTCTGTGAAGCTATCATGTTCTGGTAACATCATCTCTTCCCACAGATCGACCTGAGCGTGCTCGAGAAGTATTCGCTTATTCAACAAAAGCTTCTTCTTTTCGAGGCGTTCTTCTCCTGTCATATCGTTGTGTCTCGAAATACCAAATTCTTCGATCTCCTTCAGCTCGAGACTTCTCAGCTCCTTCTTTAAATGAAGACGTTCTCGGAATATTCTCCAACGATACAGAAGCAAAGGAAAGAATATATTGATGCAAATGTTCCACCAATGTGCTAGCAAACGTATATGGAGATGTGAAATGGTTGCCAAATTAGTGCAAAAAAATGATACGTAAAAAGCATACCAAATTGACGCACCGACAGTCAAGTAAGAGAATAATGTAGATGCAACTCGGATGATGCCATGCTCAGTCGCTTGAGCATCACTTTCGCTCACTCCGATAAAAGAGTAATAGTATAGAGCTGCAAAGTAGCAAACGAACCGAAATGCGAAAACCTTGATGATGAAATGAGTGCGATATTCAGCTTCGGTTCTGTGATTCTCGATCTCATTGAGCCATATTGAGATCCGTCTCAAGCAAAAATTGAGCAAAGGAAGAATGAGACCTAGAAGAGTGGGAAATCCAATGATGATGAGCCAAAAGTCAGGATCGCTGAGGTGGTCTGATGTAAGTTCCACTGCCAGCATTGGCGCAGTTTGCCCTATAGCACTAGCAGAGAAATGAAAGACGAAAGATTGCTCTTCGCCTGAGCTAAAGTAGTTGGCAAGCATCACGTCTCTATTGCCATAGAAAATGAGGATGCCTACAAGTGCAATGAAGGTAAATCCCACAGTCAGAGGAATGCTTATACACATCATTAGCCAGCGTTTCCAGGGAGGATAGTACATCACATAAGTGTTCGTGATGGGGCAAACACGATACTCCGTGCCTTTGAACTCTGGCCTAGCAATCTCTTCCTCCTTATAATCTAGAGTTCCCCATCGATAAGCAAGGAAATTAGACCTCTTCCTCCATGTCACCAAGACAACAAACGACCAAATGACGACAAAAATCGAGAACCACTGTGGAGAAATGATGAACAATGAGTGGTGAATGAAGCACAAAGCACTAACTATGAAGGCGACAGAAAACATTCCTTACCGGGCGAATAGGGTGATCCCATCGGCCAGAAGAAAATTGGATCCAGAATACGATCAAGCCGACCAACGAGAGATAAAGTAGGTGAAAGCTGACGTGTTGTAGCCATGCAAAGTAAAATGCGACTTTCTCTCCGTAGTATTCCTCGATTGAATCCAAGGGCTGATAAAAGCTTCCTACAAAAAATCGATAAAGTACTGACGGAAGCTGCCGTCTTTGCTGGAGCGACAGAACTTGGGTTGACTCATTTTGGTCTCTATCTGCGTCCCCAGCCACTGCACCGTGCCACTTATCAGAGCATGAGCTCTCTGGCTCCACCTTCAAACTCTTTCCATCACGAATGTTCCAGTTGGGTTCTCTCCAAAACGTAACCCAGCACGAATACAGTGCCTCCAGCCTCCCATGAGAATGAAGGGGAACTCTGAGCTTCACCTGTTTTCCTAACTGGGTAGATGGGCCAAGCTCTGCTCCAGAGTCTCGGATACGAGAGCCTATTATGAAATCGATGATCTTTTGCCTTAAGCTTGAACGGAAAAGAGATGCTACCCTTGCATCGTCTTCGTCGCATGATATTTGTCCGTCATTCGTTGGTACGAAATGAGTTATTAAATCCTCTCTGTAAGGCGCGAAGTCTCCTGAAAAGACAGCGAAAGTAACGTAGAAATATATGAAACATCATTGCAGAAATGGATTGTCGCGCTGACGAAGCTCTCTCTCACCATCTTTTGTTTTTAGCTTCAGCTTCAAGGCCTCGGCGACATCTTGCAATCTGTCAACTGGACATCTGACTTTTATCATTACTTTTCTGGTGTCCAACGCATATATACGTTGTGTTTCCAGGCCAGCTTGCCGCAACCTGCCCCAAATCTTTTCAGTTGTGGCGACGATACAGCATACATGGGCTTTGAGATCATAATTACGACATCGATATCAATAGTATAAGAACGTGATTCTCGTTTCTCACCTGTGTTCCGGGGGAGCTAAACCCTAGAACATAATCTGATGGTGGAGGAACACCCATGTATGGAGCAATATTCTCTTCCGTTTCCGTTTCCTTTTCATCAATCAGCATGCGGATCATTTTGTTTAACAATGTAGGCTTAGTGTGAGAGGGAAGAACCTCAGCAAAACGAGCCTTTGGCGCAACACCGGGCTGATTGGTCGTATTATCCTTTCTATCATTCTCTAAGGCATAACGATGATGGGATCCAAATCCAAGGCCTGCTCGTTGCGCTGAAAATCGACCAGTGGAAGCATCACGATGCAAGAGAAGAAATCCACGTAAAACCATCCAATATTCTCCCTCGGTTGCTAGCTCTATGTCAAAGCAACGAAAAAGTGATTGGTGTTCACCCTCACACCTTTAGAAAACAAAGACAGATCATCAGCCCATTGGAATGCTCTATCAGAAATATCAAGGGGAAAAAGTAATCTCTTGACCTACCACTTTTCACCTAAATCAATGCTGGGGAAATGCTTCTGCACAAAAGATCCTTGCACTGAAGGCAAAATCACCGAAAAGGCATTGTTCTTTACATATTTTGTTTCCGATTGTCGCAACGACTGCGTTCCCAACTTATTTCCATCTCTTGCGTACGGATCAACATGTGAAGCGGGATGAACTTGCACAATATCTGCCGCCGCGATCATGCCTGTATTCAGCCATCGCAACGCGCTGTGAGTGATAGTATTTCGGATACCACCCTTTTTGCGGTTGTCCTCGTCTCTGTCGATCTTGGCTTTCAGGTAATCTGGGAGAGGGACGGATGCATCAACAATATCATTGTGGATGGCGCTATCGCTATCGCGTCGTGGCTCGTTCACTCCAAAGCTTATCCGTGCTCTCTTGTTGCGGCGGCGACCGTTATATCGTTGTTCTTGCTCTCGTAAGGCAATTACTGCCTCGTCATCTGGGATGTATCGATAGTGAATGGTATCCCCTTTATTATCTGAATAGAGAAGAATAAAAACAGACTTTCCTCTAGGCCAGTGCCTCCTGACGACAATACCAATCTCCAGTGCTTCCAAAAATTGACCTAATCCATTCACTCGTGCAGCTAATGAAATCATGAGTGAAAATCAAACACTTAATTACTGAGAATAATCCAAAACACGGACGTTCTGCACATTCATCTAGTGTCACCTACCAACACCCCGTGGAATACCAGGAGAGGAAAAAAAGTTATCTTCCTCGTTCTCATCAGTGCTCCCAACGCCACCATCCATCATTGTTTCTCTTACTCTCTTACCCAACCTCTCTGCACTCTCCAACAACCCTCTCTTAGTTCTCAATGACAATGTCTTCTTACCACTACTCGAGACTTTCCAATTCTTACGTGCCGTACTCCCCATCCGACGACTCTTCAATGATACAATCGGAGGACTTGTCAAATTTGGCGTGGATAGTTTATTCGTGTCGTAATCTTGATTGCCCCATCGTCTTCGCAGTTTACCTCCCGTGGAGTACACGTCTTTTCTTTCTGGGGTTTCTCGTTGTGGCGTGGATGTACCAGAAGTGGCAGCGGATGTGATGTTGTGCCTGGAAGTACCTTGCGGGGTTCCAATAGAAAATCTTGTGGGTGAGAATCGATCTACAGCTCGTTCAAAGAGACTTTTCTGATGGAATGTCGTCCGTTTTTGAGAGGAGCGTATCATGCTCTGTTTGGGATTAGGTGATAGTGATGAGAACGGCGTGTGATGTTGTGATGGAGTTGTCATTTTTGAAGATGACAGTGCATTCTCCGAGTTGTTGCATGAAGAATGAGGTGCGTGATTTGTCCTTCTGCGACGTAACCCACTCGAATCTAACGGTGTGTAAGGATCATTCTTTTCGTTGTCTGACGGATTCATTGTAACGTGCTGATTTGTGGCGATGGTACTACAATCATCTGCATCATTGCCATCCCCCTCGTCATCATTCTCTGGATAACAATAACACAACGCCTCGTCCCTAAAATCCAAATATCTAGCCCAAAAGGCATAGGCATCATTTGAACTCAGAACCAACGCAAAATCAAAATCATCTTGATTGTACACACTCGAAATAACTTTACTCGATGCTAAATTCTTTTGTTTGGCAAGCGTGACGTGCGATGCCTCCTCCTCGAGACGGGAGGTGCGTGCGGCGGCAATGCGGGAGAGTTCAGTGTGCAGTGTAGACCAGATGCGCCATGGGTCGAGAGATGTGAAGGAGAGCCGTGACAGTGGCTGGTGAACAATGGGGCGGGGTTGTTGGTGCAAAGTTCCCACTTCTAGATCGATTGTTTCCATCCCCTCCTCTTCTTCTCTGCCCTCGGCACTTCCATTGGCAATGACAGGAACATGATTTCCAACAGTGTTCCCGTGCAAAACGCCCCTCTTTTCGGCCGGCCAAGCAAATCTCACATTGCCCCTTCGTTCCGCCTTGCGTCCGCTGAGGTACACGCTTTCTTCGATATTCCTCCCGCCAAACTCTCTTGGATCACTGTACAAACCCGCCCCGCCTCCGTTCAGTGCAATGGGATACAAGGCCAACTTCGGACTGCGCACTTCGTGTTCTAAACCAACCACGGACGAATCTTCGTCTGCCACCAGCGACAGGCGAGGAGGCTTGTTTGATATTTCCAATAGGCCGGTGTCGCGGTTTTTGTACGCGTAGGCCGGCGTGATGTCTTTTCGGGCCGAGAGGTTGGTGGGGGACGGTGCGAAGGGCACGCGGTGTAGAAGGGGGGTTCGGGGAAACGGATGATTTTCCTTGTTGTCGTTGGGAGGTTGGTCCGTCATTTTGGAATAGCTGACACCGATGTTGCTTTTACTTTCAATTGATGTTGATTATGCTACTTCATCTACTGTGGCTGCTCGGAGGGATGTCATCGTCGTTTCGTCTTGCGGGGTGATCGCCATTCCAAAAAGTGAACAGTTCAAAGTCATGACAAACAACGAGAATTGTTCAGGTTTGTGTCGTGTCGATACTGTATTGTACAATACCCTGATACAAGCACAACGAGATCACCGAAATTCCTCTGGGGCATTTTAAATTTACGAAAGGTATCCTTGTTGCTGGGAGGATTCATGAAGGAATCAGCTAACTCAAGAATTAATGTATCATCAGTATCCAATGCAAAGAGTCATTCTCCGCCAATGAGGTTCCAGAGGCTGGTCATTAGCTTTCCCCTCTTCATACGATACCAGCTATCGTACTACCATCGATTTAATTGACCTTGGGCGAGCCTGGGATAAACTTTCATGTAATCTTTTCTATTGTCTCTTTTCTTGGAAATGTGGTCATCAATAAATTCTACAATAAGGCATCATTATCATTAGCAAACGGACAGAATCTAAATACAGTGGTTAGGTTATAGGCTAATTTCGGAAATCATAGATCATGTATCATGATGCTACCTAGATGCATAGGCTTGCAGCCTGTGGACACAAGGTTTGTGCTTGCAGCCACTGGATACCAGGCTCTGTCATTATACATGCCATGGAGCCTCAATTTAGAACCAGGGGTTCAAAAGTAAGACAGCAACATGCAGTGTGCAGTGCAAGTTAACATGCACTGCAACTCAGCAACAGAAGTGGTTCATCACTGATGGAGATATTCATTTGACAAAAAAAAAACAGAACAATTTTGGAGAATGATTAAAGTAGAACCATATGGGTGTATGTGTCTTAAATAAAAAGAAACTGCATCTAGATGACTTCAAATTACATGAATCTTTAACTCGGCTGAAAATGTCATTTTACATGTAAAAATATAATACAATAGAGTTTATTCAAGATAATGTAATGTTTCTTCATATCTGACATAGGCCAAGAATCAGCCTTTTTTGTACCCCTGGGTACAAAACCTAAATGGAGCATGAATCAGCTTTTTTTGTACCCCTGTGTACAAAACCTAAATAGGAGCATTCTCAGGACCCCAAGTAGGAGAGTCCACCTCCCGACGGCATGGACTCCCCAACATGGAAGTTCAGAACCCCAAACAAGAGAACACCCTGGAGTAAGATCTAAGCATCTATCAGAAGGGTGTAGACATACCATATTGTGTAGAAATCTACACAATGATCGTTTGCATCGTTTGGATTGAAATGCAGTTCCACTGCCTTTCCATCCTCACAATTGTACAAAATATAGCTCATAAAATCAAATCTTCGACACCTGTCAAAACTACCTATAATTTTCGCGTGATATTTTTTACGACGATTTTCGGCTCAGGTCACTATCTATAGATAACCGTGGTGCGACCTTTGCGCACCGAAGCCATCGACATCCAACTCTTCCGACACGAGGTACGCTAACAATTTTTTATCGTGAGTGGCAATTTTTAGCTTTTCGCACGAGCGATACGTTTTTTTTGCACGATCGACGATCTCTCCAAAATCGGCTACGTGATCGACGAATTCCTACGGTTTCGCGATCTACGAGCTCTCCAAAAAATCTCCCGTGATCAGCGAGCATCAGCAATAAACTTTGAGCGATCGACTTCTGCGATCGGGGATTCCTATGAGTCGGATTAATTTCGTGATCGAGAATTCTCGCGAAATAGTTGGAAGCAAGACTTCCAAGAAATAAAAGCCGACGAAGAAAAATTTAAAAATAAAAAATAAAAAAAAATCTTTTTCGAGCTAACCTCAACAGGGCACCCAAGACCTTCTTCAAGGCCTTGTTTTATAATACGCCCCTTGGCGAGGCAATTAAGAGGATGTCAACCAGCAAATCAAGCCCAGAAGGACTCAAGCCACAGGAGTGTGAACAGAGCTCAGGGAGGTCTAAGCCACCCATTTCCTACATTCCCACTGCCATGGACACCCCGAAGGTAATCAACAAAATCAAGGTCTCCAACAAATGACCTTGTCTGTCACCGTCTTCGACGAGGGAAGTCCTGAACAGTTCCTCAACCATGTCCAGACCTTGATGTAAATAATTTCCCAGAGAGGCTTAGACACGGACTACGGGGAAGCCTGTAAGGCAGATATAAAGGGGCAAAACTGACTGCAGCCACTGCGGCCAAAGCCAAGTTCAAAGGGACGGATGAAAATTCCCCCGTCCTCCAGTCGTGGAACAAAGCAACTGCTGCTAAAATCCACACCAGTGAGGCCCTAGTGTCCGCTGGCCAAGCGATCTTCCTCCAGTACTCCACTCAATTGTCGGAGACTGCCCGTCGTCCTTGGACCACCATCGTCGGGGAGCAAATCAACTGCGAACCCTGGACAGATGTGTATGGGACCGAGCATCCCACAAAACGCCCGGCATCTTGGACCTCCTTTCAGGAATGTGTCCAGTTGCACCTGCAGACCGTCTTCAGGACTGATGCAGCGGAGCAGGAACGTTTCTACATCAGCAATGCGCTGAAGAAACCAAACAGGGTACCCATCATGGACTTTGTGCAGAGGATCTAACCCCTTAATGGGTTTGTGGAACTCTTGCCGTGCCTGTTTTACTCTTCAAAGGCTGCAAAGTCTACGAAAGTATGCGGGCCATTTGATGATGCCGACATTGGCAAGCCACATCCTCAGGATGGTTCCTAGGAACTGGCAGGACCAATATGAGCTCAGTGGAGCTTTGGTACCACAGAGTGTCAGGGAACTCCTCAAAGTCCTTGAATGCATCGAGAAGGCCTACCCCACCGAGAAGGTTGGAGAAGGACCCAAGACCGTAGCCAAGGCTAACGACTCATCCAGGAAGAAGATGGTCTCTTTTAGTGACCGGATTCCAAAGAAACATCGCACAGAGAAGTACTGTTCTCTATGCAAGAAACATGGGGGCGCACATACCACCCACAACACTCCGGAATGCCGGAAGTATGACTCCAATGGGACCCCAAAGCCAAGCTTCAAGGGGAGACAACCAAATGGAAACTCTCGTGGACTAGAGAGACCTGCTCGAGGAGGAAGTAGCTATGTGCAGCTATCCGCTAAAATCGACAAACTTACGAAGTCCAACAAGAAAATGAAACATGCTATCGGAAAAAAGAAGCGTAAGCATCACGACATGAGTGACAGTGATGATTCAGACTCATCTTGAGATGATGGGTTGGGGAGTACTAAGAAATTGTGTAGTAAAATCGATTGTAATGAAATGATGAACACTTATCTTAGTCCGATTTAAACTTCCCCACGTGCCAACATAACATTTTCTGGTTCAAACACGACATGTTCGAACCTGGCACAAGAACTAGGAAATCTTCCAGTCAACCTTACACAGAGTGAAACAATAACAGAATTGTCGGACCCCGAACTGTCGGGCGACCTTTTCAATAGTGTGAACCCCCCTTTGACAGGTAAAGAAGGGCAGGTCACTACTATAGTAGCACAAGCACGCTATAAAGCGACTGAAAATTCAGCCCGTAAGAATATCAAACACTCTACAGGGCGGCGTACCAGTAATCCAGTCAGCAGGATCCTACTAGACAGTGGATCTGATGGTGATCTCCTGTTCCATGCAAAGGGAACGGAGAAACGCTTTCCCTACTTGACTAGGCAGGTGCCAAAGTCTTGGCGCACGTCGAATGGGAGCTTCCTAACCAAGGAAGGAGCAAAGTCAACCTTAAGTTCTTTGAGTATTTGAACAGTAAGGAGTACACAGTGACTCCTGATGTAGTAGAGTATGATAAGAAAAAGATGGCAAAGCCAGCGTTCGACCTCATTCTTGGATGTCAAACCATGAAAGAGCTCAGAATTGTTCTAGATTTTCGAACAAAAGAAATAACCATTGATCACATCATTTTGCCAATGAGAGACATCAATAGTCTGACCTCATCAAACTTGGATAAAGCCTGGGCTGTTAACAACAGCATGGCAAATGAACCGCAAAGTACGCAGGAAGCGACACAGCGCGTAGTTAAAATCCTAGATGCAAATTATAAAAGGCAGACCTCCAATCAATTGTTAGCACCAATTGTACTCACCTTAGTCTCCAAGACCAAAACTCGTTGCTGGAGTTACTCACAGAATTTGAGGAACTTTTGACGGAACACTGGGTGATTGGAACACAGAGCCTGTGTCCTTCGAACTTAAGGAGGGGCAAAGCCATATCATGGCAAGGCATACCCAGTACCAAAATCTCGCAAAGAAACAACTATCAAAGAACTGAATAGATTATGCGAACTGGGAGTGGTAGAGTTTCAGCCCGAGTTGGAATGGGCGTCACCATCATTTATCACTGGAAAGCAAGACGGAACTGTACGCTTTCTCACTGATTTTAGAGAAGTAAATAAATGACTGTTCGAAAGCCATTTCCATTACCCAAAATCAGTACAGTCCTGCAAGAGCTAGAAGGATTTACCTATGCTACAACCCTAGATTTAAACATGGGTTATTATACCATTAGACTGGATCCCAATTCATCCAAAATATGTACCCTCATTTTCCCATGGGGCAAGTATTCCTACCTCCGATTGCCAATGGGCATCGCAGGTTCACCAGACATCTTTCAAGCAAAAATGCCAACACTAATGGGAGCCTTAGAGTTCGTACGAGCTTACCTTGATGATTTGTTATGCATCACAAAGGCAAACCTGGAAGACCACCTTGACAAATTGAAAATGGTGCTTACCAGGCTACGCGAGGCGGGCTTGCGGATCAACGCCCGAAAATTGTCATTCTGCACCTTTGAAACAGAATATCTAGGTTATACCCTCACACGAACAGGGATTAAACCACAGCAGAAAAAGGTACAGGCGATTCTCGCGATTTCATCACCGAAAAATGTCAAAGACCTCCGTAAGTTCCTGGGCATGGTCCAGTACTATAGAGATCTTTGGGCAAGACGCAGAGAAGTGCTTGCCCCACTCACCTCACTGGTAGGAGAGTGCGGTCACACCAAGGTCACCAGAGCCAATAAGACGAAGAAACGTCCATGGTACTGGGACACGGTGCATCAAAAAGCACTCAATGACGTTAAGACTTCAATTGCCAAGGATGTAGTCTTAGCCTATCCCGATTATTCAATGGAATTTGAGATATATTCCGATGCCTCGTCTAAACAACTTGGATCCGTTATCACCCAGGGTAATAGGCCCCTTGCGTTCTTCAGCAGGAAGCTGTCGACAACGCAACAGAAGTACAGCGTGACCGAACTAGAACTACTGGCCATAGTGGAAACACTTAAGGAGTTCAAAGGCATGTTGTGGGGACAAAGATTAAAAATCTATACAGACCATAAAAATCTAATCCAAGACGCCCTCGGATTAACCTCTGACCGTGTCTACCGATGGAGATTGCTCCTCGAGGAATTTGGCCCCAAAATTGTTTACATTAAAGGCACACATAACACTGTTGCCGACGCCATCTCTCGCTTAGACATCGGACCAATACCAAGTGAGCACAAGAACTGGATGACGTTCACCAAATGCTGGTGTCATTACACCATGCAAGAAGAGAGTGCGATAGACACCTCTGCATACCAAGAAGAAATGAATCTGGTATTTGCAAACCGCAGCAAAGAAGATGTAATCTACCCGTTAACAGTGCGAGAGATTTCAGAAGCACAAAAGCTTGATGCCAGCTTGAAGACATTGAAAGACCAGTACTCAACACAATTGGTCGAAAGTACACATCTCCTATGTAAGGACGGAAAAATGGTCATTCCAAAAGATCTTCAACACCGTGCAGTTAGTTGGTACCACCACTATCTATAGCACCCTGGACACACGAGGCTCGAAGAAACCCTTTGTGCTGCGATGTACTGGAAAGGTATGCAAAATACCGTCCGGAAATATGTCAAAAACTGTCATGCATGCCAAGTCAACAAGAGGCATAAGCATAAGTATGGGAAACTCCCTACTAAATTTGCCATCACAAACCCTTGGGATGTACTATGTGTGGACCTTATTGGCCCGTATACAATCAAAGGTAAAGATGGGACAGAAATTGATTTCATGTGCCTGACTATGATTGACGCAGCTTCGAGCTGGTTTGAAATAGTTGAACTGCCGGTAATCACTGAGGCCATTATTCCCCTGGATACAAAAGGGCAGAAGGCCAAAAAGGACAATGACGAACCTAAGTTAGCATACTTTGATAAATCATCAGCAATGATCAGCAACTTAGTAAACAAGACCTGGTTTAGTAGGTATCCACGTTGTCAATACATAATTTATGACAATGGAAGCGAATTCAAACTTCACTTCAAAGCCCTATGTGACTCATATGGGATCACGAGTAAGCCTACCAGTGTCAAGAATCCACAAGCGAAT
This sequence comes from Cyclotella cryptica, assembly GCA_013187285.1. Taxonomy (NCBI): domain Eukaryota; phylum Bacillariophyta; class Thalassiosirophyceae; order Thalassiosirales; family Thalassiosiraceae; genus Cyclotella; species Cyclotella cryptica. The sequence goes on from JABMIG010000061.1 coordinate 224,556, forward strand.
GCAATTCTAGAACGAGTGCATCAGGTGATATCATCGATGCTCGAACAGCTGAAATAGACATGGCCCCTTCAGTAGAGACAAGCGATATAGACAAGTTCGTGACGAACGTCGCTTGGGCCATTTGCTCAACATACCACACAGTACTAAAAGCCTCCCCAGGTGCAGCCATCTTTGGACGGGACATGTTGTTCGACATCCCCTTCCTGGCCGACTGGAATAAAATTGGAGAATATAGGCAACACCAAACAGACCAAAACACAGAACGGGGAAATCGCTCACGTCGTGATTGGGACTACAAAGTTGGTGATCAAGTACTTCTTAGAAAAGATGGTATACTCCGCAAAGGTGAAAGTAGATATGAAAGTGATCCTTGGACTATCACATCAGTTCATACAAATGGCACCATCAGGATTCAACGCGGAACCAAATCAGAAAGACTGAATATGCGAAGAGTTACACCTTTTTTTAACAAACAAACTTAAAACCGTATTAAATGTCAGTTTCAAAACGACAAAAACGGACTCTCCCTCTTCAAACAATACTTACTCGTTACACATATTTAACAAACTTTTTAGTTCGTTATTGTTACTCTCATGAGAACCCATTTTTTTCACCAACACTTAGGTTTTTTTTGTTCCTTTTTTACCTGATACTCCATTCGTGGGGGCGAGTGACATAGGCCAAGAATCAGCCTTTTTTGTACCCCTGGGTACAAAACCTAAATGGAGCATGAATCAGCTTTTTTTGTACCCCTGTGTACAAAACCTAAATAGGAGCATTCTCAGGACCCCAAGTAGGAGAGTCCACCTCCTGACGGCATGGACTCCCCAACATGGAAGTTCAGAACCCCAAGCAAGAGAACACCCTGGAGTAAGATCTAAGCATCTATCAGAAGGGTGTAGACATACCATATTGTGTAGAAATCTACACAATGATCGTTTGCATCGTTTGGATTGAAATGCAGTTCCACTGCCTTTCCATCCTCACAATTGTACAAAATATAGCTCATAAAATCAAATCTTCGACACCTGTCAAAACTACCTATAATTTTCGCGTGATATTTTTTACGACGATTTTCGGCTCAGGTCAATATCATAGTTTTCCTTTTGCCCATTTTAGTTGATTTTGATTTGTTTTCATTATGTCATAAGATCGCTTTGAGATTGAATACAAACGCAAGTATTGGTCAGTGTTGTGAGCATATTCATAGGAAACGGACATATTCAGTGCATGATTTGTTGAGTTTGGTTTGTCTTCCTGGACTATTGTTGTGTTTTCGCTTCATTTTGTCACCATGGAGGACAATTCTCTCTCCATTAAGTTATGCAATATGATGAGCTGGACATTTTCCTCGAAAAAATGTAGATTGATTTTGATGAGATGTTTTCATATACAATTATATTCTCATGACTCAGGTAAAAATACAACAATCTTGCATTGACCTCACCTTGGTCAGAATTAATAGTGAATTATTATTACTCAATGAAACTTCACACGTCACTCTATTACATGGTAGATGCAAGGAACCAAAGTCTCTCTTTGATGCCAAGGTAACAAATCCTGCAGAAAAGGCAACTCCACCAAAAATCAGCCAACTATCAACAAATCGACCGGATTGAAAAAAATCAAGTATTGACTAAACATTAGACAGTATATACTCCTGTCAACAAAAAAGTCAATGTTTGGTCAGTCTATCGATCGACTTGTTTTAGTCAACATGTTGACTGTGTCAGTCAATACTATTGAGTGCCTGCTATCAACCAAAGTAGATAGCTATGTAGTCAAAGGTGGTACTTACCAACTATCAACCAACTATCGGCCAGCTGTTGACGTTTGTATTGCTTGTCAATAGTTGGTCAACATGTTGACATGTAAAACATAAAAGTCAATGGAAAGTCAACCTATGGACTCTTGCTATCGACAAACTATCTACCGTATATCTCGGTGTGCAAGATCCCACAGATTATAAGATATTATAGAAAGTCAACCTATGGACTCCTGCTATCGACAAACTATCTACCGTATATCTCGGTGTGCAAGATCCCACAGATTATAAGATATTTTTTTCCGATTTCATTGAGATCTGTATTTTTCACTTAGTAAAACGACCCCAGATATTCTTAACCCTTCATCAGTAGACTCACCTTTCTCACAACAACACGTCAATTTGGTTCGCTCCCTGTGACTCCACATGGATGCCAAGAAACCTCCGCTGTCAGCAAAAGTCAACACGCATCTTGAGCACATGGTGGAGGGGTGGACAGCACGGCAAAGCAAGAGAAGCGAAATGGCGGGAGGAAAAATATGGTACAATAGCGCTACCCCAAAGTAAAAAGGAAAGATACCATTATTTTTCTTGTGTTGGTAACACTAGCTTTGCTCAGATTAAGATATTTTTTATGTATTTTTTGACATTATTTGGTGGATCTGATACATAAAGATATAAGTGCATGTGTTAGGCCAAAAGCTTGACAAAGTTCGGATGCTAAACAATCGCAAAGTCGACTTTTCAAATCCTTGTTGGTCTTAACTTTGCGGAGGATTTGTAAACCCCCTAGAAATACGTAGAACAATTCTTTGTCCACAGCCTAATTAACATTTGAATAGTGTGAATAACTCGACTTTGGTAGCATTTGGTAACAAAAACACATCCAACTGTCAGTTGTCATTTATGTATTAAGTTCTCAAGTGGCATGAGACCTTTTGGTGTTCTCCATTGTATACTGTTTCAAGCAACATACAATTCCTTGGGAATTGTATTCTCCCTCTTTGACATCACCAACAGCTGATTTCTGCTCAAACCCTGCCAGAATTTGAACACAATGCATTTGTCTGTGCAGCAAAAGAACTCTGTGGGATTAAGGGGTTGCCCATCCAGCCCGGACGGCACAACTGTATGAATTGTTTGTACGGTGGTCTGTGTGGGTACGAGTACCCCGACGGACTTCCCCAGTGCAATCGTGGGACACTACTGTCCAAACTGTCACAGCACGGAAGAGATGTTGCGTCACAAATTGCAACGATTCCCTGCTTTGTTTCATCTGATTCAACTCTGCCTTTGCAACGCACCCAAGCAAATCTCCCGCAGATCCAAATTGCAAACTCGCACCACCTTTGCAGCGGGCAGATGCAAATCACGACGTCGCAACTTCTTCGTCACCCGCAGACTCAAGTCTCCATGTCACAGCAACTTCCAAGAGCTGCAGCGAATCTGCACCAGTCCCATCACAAGAGACAGCAGGACTACCTCCAATCGCCGAGAAGGATCCAGCCAGCCCCCAAGGATGATGTAACACTTGGTCCCATCGGGACTAGTTTTACTGGCAGAAACCAAGTGACAGGTACAACAACCGAAGGAGGGGTGGGAATGGCAACGATACAGATGATGGAGAGGAAGTGCACAAGGATGATGAAGTGGCAAGTGTTCCTACGGAAGAGGTGGTCAGTGGAGATAAGTCTCCAGATAGGTTGGAGAATGTACCAGATGAGGAAGACAATCCTGCTGAGAGGTCTGAAGAGACAGAGGGAGAGTTAGGGTCAGAAGAGCAAAGCAGATTGGATGAAGGAATGAGCACATCAAAAGACATAACACCAACCAAAGAGAAGACAAATTCCGATGATTTTGGGGACACTCCGGGATGTGGAGCTATTCGGGCAGCGGTTTTTCAGAGTACTGCGTCTCAAGCGAAGCAGGTGAACAATTGTCGAACCAAATTCTTCAAGAACATTCTAGAACTCTATGACATTTGCAATTTGCTGATGGAGCGCAAGATCCATGAGATGGTGGGTCCAAAGTATCTCCCAGTGGTAGTGATGGAGGTAAACACCTCTCGACAAGGTGTCAAACGTACAAGGTAGCAACAAAACACGGTTATCTGTTAGAAGGTACCAGCGTCAAGAGTTACACTTTGTGCCCTTGTTGACAAAGGATTTATTGAGCATCGATGAGAGAAGTGTAGACTTCCCTCAAACACCCATGACTGAGCAAATTGCACTATCGTTGTACAGTGCAGTTGGGGTAACAGGTAAATGTAAATGCAAAGGAAATTGCGCATCTCCAGGGAGGAGTAAATGCAGCTGCAGGACTAAGGGGATCTTCTGTACTTCAAAATGTCATGGAGGTAGAAGTAGCAAAGGAGCAACGGAATGCAAGTTACTTCCTCCTCCGGTTGATTCTGATGTTTGTTTGCCATGTGTGGAAGAAAAGTAGTGTTGGATCTAGAGATGGTCTATTACCGTGTTACTAGTATTATTAGTGACTTTGAAAATCATTATGGTCGAACAAGTTCATTACAACGCCACAAAGACATTTTCATTCTTAACCAAACAACTACTATACCTTGGAATTGCATGTAGTGGAAGAAGGTACAACTTACAATTGCCAAGGAATTACACAAATTCCACATTACAAATCGCTTGGAATTGCCATCAATCAACAGCAAATTACAATTCCTAAGGAATAACACTCACAAAACTTTCGGAATCACATAGCAATTGCTAAGGAATGACATTCGCAAACTTGATGTACTCAATTGGAAGTGCTGGAACATAGGCTGGAATTGCCATCAGTCAATTCCAGCTTACAATTCCCAAGGAATTATGATAACGAAACTGTGGAACCACTTAGCAATTGATAGGGAATAACACTAGCGAACTTGAGATACTCGATTACAATTGCTAAGGAATTACACTCATGAAACTTTCACTACTCGTCTGCAATTGCTAAGGAATTGCATTCATTATAATTTCGGTACTCAATTGCAATTCCTAGGAATTGTAATCAAGATGTCATCACATATGTAATACAAATCCTAGGACATTACATTGATGCCAACAGCTGTACAAAATGAATCGTGATGTCTCTTTGAATTGGCATGACTCTATCTTGGCCCACGTGTTGGATGCCAATCTTTCATGTTGGGCTTCTCAATTGATGCCAAACTGGATGTCTTCGCAAAAATCCCGGGCTAAATCACTGTTGACAAGGAATTGCAAAGTGCCATTTTACAAATCCTCCGCAAAGTTTAGATGGACAAGGATTCGAAAAGTCGACTTTGCGATTGCTTAGCATCTGAACTTTGTCAAGCTTTTGACCTAACACATGGTATGGTACAAGTACCATAGTACCATACAAATGACAAAAAACAAAACAACTATCAACCAGATACTGTCAACCAATTGCCGAAAAATTGGCAAAGTTGTCTTTCTTACGCGACTTTCATAGGATACATGTCCAATTCCCTTTGGACTAGGAATCTAATTGCGGATGATAACTGTAGTTTAATACAAATTATGAGCTACAGGAAGTGGCAATGATAGTTTTAAAAATATAAAACTAGCTAGTGCAAAACTGCTTAGGATATCCTCCCCCATGAAAGTAGGAGCTTGCAACGTAGTGTCATTGTTTTGTCCTAGCAGTCAGTTGCTTGGGTAGTAGGGGCAAAGACGTCTGATGGAGATGTCTTCCTTGAAATTTCCTCGTTGGATTCGAACATTCCCATTGGAGTATACTTGGAGGATGGGAAATGGGCCTTCGGTTGGTGAAGGGAGCTTGGCTTTCCTTTTGCGCTCGTAGGGTTTCTGTACGATAAGAACTAAATCTCCGATTTTGCACTCATGTGCCTTCCGATTCTTGTTTTCTTTCTTGTTGTTTGCAATTGCTTGAAGGCAACACTGGCGTTTGAGTAATTGCCAATCAACTTTCGCTTGTTGGCGGAAAATCATGTCCATTCCGAAGGTTGGCTTGGGTTGTGTGGCGCATTGGAGGGTACCGTAGTCCTGATTGCCCGTGCGCACGACTGGAGGAGATGATTGATGTCATTGCTCCAGTTGTCGAGGGTGTAGATGAAAGTCCATAGGTGGTCGCCAAGGGTCAAATGAAGACGTTCGGCCAAGGCTTAGGCAGTTGGATTTTTAACTGTCGTCGGTTTCAGAGTGATGTCGTAACTGACGAGGAGCTCCTGGAATTCTTCTCTGATGAATTCCTTTCTGTTGTCGTACCCTACTTCCGTGGGTTGTGGGTATCAACAAAGCCAGTTTATGTTGAACTGGATGGCTACGACTCGAGAAGATGCTGTGGGAATGAGGGCGAGTTCGGCCCAGTTTGTACAGGCATTGAACATCGTGAGCACGAAGATTTTGTACCTCAAGCCGGCGGTCATTTGTCCGTTGTTGATCTTGACGGTCCACGGTCCTGCGCAATCGAGGTGGACTTTTTTGAATGGCTTTTTGTCCCGGAGCGCTGGTACCAACGGAAGAATGCCGTAGTTCGGCTTGCCTACTATTTTGTGGCGTTGGCATTGGTGGCACGTTCCAATGTACTCTTCGACTTGGCTGTGCATGCCCTTCCAGTAAGAATTCTGCGCAATTGAATTGAGTGTTCTTGTGGACCCAGGGTGGCGGAGGTTGCTGTGGTACCAGTCGATGACTTGGTGCTGCAAGGTGGCTGGCACGATGATTTTGCCGTCAATGGTGTGTACCGAAGTGGTACCGAAGTTGAGGGTACCAAACCTGTTGTTGGGGGCGTGTTTCTGCAGCGCTTCCTGGATTTTCTCGTCCTTGGTTTGTTCGTCTTTGAGGAGTTTCATGGAAAGAGGGAAATTGCAGTTGGTTTCTCCGTCCAACTCGTCGATAGGGTAGATTTCTGCTGTGAAGTTGGCTGGGAGCTTGTCCGTCATTGGTAGCCTGCTAAGGCCGTCTGCTCCGGTGTTGAGCTCTCCGGCGAGGTGCTCGAATTTTGCACCGTACTCTTGGTTGAGGGTGAGTCGTTGGTGGAGGACTCTGAGGTTGGTATGTTTTGTCTCGATGTTCGTGAGATTTTTGTGGTCACAGCGAATGAGGATCTCACATCCGTAGATGATGTTGTGAAAAACCGACACGCTTCGTGGGCTGCGAGTAGCTCTTGCTTGCCAACGGTGTACTTGAGCTGTGTGTCGTTAAACTTTCTCGAGAAGGTGCTGATGACGTGCTCCGACCCGTTGGCTTTTTGTGTTAACATTGCACCCATAGCATATTTTTGGGAGGCATCAGGGTATACGATGAACCTCTTGTTTGGGTTTGGGTAGGTGCAAAGGATGGCGTTGGAAATCTCCGCCTTTACTTTGTCGAATTCTTCATTTTCTTTCTCCCCCCAGATGAATGGTACGTCCTTCTTGGTGAGATTTGTGATGGGAGCTAAGATTCCGGCCCTGTTGGGGATGTGATTGTAATGAAATTTTTCGCCTCAAGGAACTCGCAAACTTTTTTGACATTCTTCGGGGGAGCGATTCTCATGATCGCTTCAATCCTCTTGCAGGCTGGTTGGAAACCCGATTCCTTGCGGAGGAATCCCAAAAATTCTACCTCTTTGGCACAGAGCGTAGATTTGGTCAGATTCACTTGCATTCCGGCGTCCTTGAGGCATTGGAAAATCTCGTCAAGAATGGCGAGATGGCTGTCAAAACAGCTGCCTTTGCCGTGGAAGATGTTGTTGATGTACGGGTTGGGTTTTCTTGCCTGCATTTCGAGAAAAATGCTGACCATTCTTGTTTGGAAAATATCTGTTGCTGGCCGTGCGCCCATTGGAAGAGTGAGGGGTTGGAACAATCTGAAGGTGGTGATGATCGTGAGTAGAGCTTGGGTGGCTTCGGCGAGGGGGATTGATAGGTATCCCATATTGAGGTCGATGGTACTTGCAAATACGAATCCGCGGATGTTTTGAAACATTTTGTCGATTGTGGGGAGGGGGTACTCTTTGTGTTTCAATACGCTGTTGATGCGTCGAAAATCCATGACAAGGCGGATTGTCCCGTCTTTTTTGGGTATGCCAAAGAAAGGTGATGCCCATTCGCGCTCTTCTACTTCTTCAGCTGAAAGCTCGTGAAGTGCGCCGATATCGCACTGACGTTACACTTCGTCCTTGAAGATATCGTGATTCTTGAGAGGGGTGGGGTATGGTTTGGACCAAACCGGTACCACTCCATGGACTACTTCGAAAGACACAGGTTGGCCTTTCCAGCTCCCGTGTTTGCCCTGGAAGAGGTCCTTGTGTTTGCGTAGGACAGCAAGCAGCTTTCCCTTTTGTTCTGTGTTCAAGTGAACGCAAATCTCTACGATATCGTCGAGATCTGCTTTCGCATATTTTGCTGCTGCAAGTGCTTTGGTTGCGAAAGCTTCACTGGGGGCTTCAGTTGGTTCGTCGGTTGGTTTAGGTTACGGCTGTTTGAGGAGCGGGGACTTCTGCTGGATGATGCGTTCTGCTGTCTAGTAGTTGCGTGGGACCATTCCAATTTCGCATTCCCCCCACGAGATCGTATTTTTGCGTACGCTCGTGTCAAGGTCGAGGATCCTCATGGTCTCTTGTCCGATGATGACCCCGTAGTTGGCTTTTTCGGAGCATTCCTTGGGTAGGACCAATAATTCGATGGAGAATGTCCTGTTCGTTGAGAGGCAGGGCAACATTGCCCCTTCAAGTTTGAGGACTTCTGTAGAAGAGAAAGTTCCGTTGGCTGTGGCGAAAATCTTGGGGCTGCTGGGAGTGGTTGGAAGATTCAACACTTTCGCCATGTCCCACGAGATTAAGCCCTTGTTGGTGCAGCATTGGTCGAGCAATGCCTTGCATGCGACCCAATTTTTTCTTGTGGTGGAGAAGAGTGATGATAGTGATGGGATGGAGACTCTGGTCCCCATTTTTTGTACCGATTTCCATCAATTTGCCACGAGAGGCGTGTCTGCTGCAGTAGGATTTGTCGTCCGGTTCACAGTCGCTCTCGAAGTGGATCATGGCGGACTTGTTCATCGAAGGTTGACTTTCGGTACTCTTGACCTCTCCATGCTTTTTGCTTGACATTGCTGGGCTGGAGGAGGTGGTACGAGGTGTTGTCTGCCCTCCATTGTTGTTGGAGGTTTGGTTGCGCCAATTGTCGGGGCGTTCCCCCCACAAGTGCGTTCCGTTGTGTTTTTGGCAGGGAGCTGTATCTCTGCGCTCACAGCTGCTGGTACCGTTCAAGGTACTTTGAGTGCTCCGGTCTCGGTTGCCGTTGCGACTACCAGACGGGTTGCTTGCGTCGGACTCCCTTTTGAGGAGGGTCGTGATTTGGCGGCAGAGTTCGAGAATGTCGTCTCTGTCGCGCTCGTCACCGACCTTGTCGTAGAATTTGAGGCTGGCGGTGGTTTTGAGATTTTTGGGGATGATTCGTCCGGCCATCTCTCTGTCCGAGAATTTGTCGGCCTCTTCACCAAAAAGTTCAAGGTCTTCATTGAATTCAAAAAGGCGTTTGACAGCACCCGCTTGGTCGTGGTCTTCCTACTTCAGTTCCCCAAATTCCATCGCATCTCGTTGGTTGTCAATGGCTTCTTTCCTGATGTACTTCAAGTTGACCTTCTGGATCAACTTTTTAACTTTCTTGCATTGGACGAGGGCATCGCTGGCATTGTGGTTGCGCGTGCCTTCGAGGATGTCGCTCCAATATTTTGTGCACCGTCCTTCGAGTGCTCTTCCTCCAATCTGGCAGAGAACTTTCCATCGGCCTCCTTTGAAGAAGTCATAGCGATCACCGAGCTTGAAAAGTTGCTTTCCGATTCAAAAAGCAGTTCAGGTGGATCGCCAGCGCGGAACGTGTAAACCATCTCCTTGATGTCATTGCCTTTGCTGTCCTTGAAGAAGCCTTGATCTTGTGCTCGTTTTGTTTGGCACGCTTGATCTTGAGGAGAGCCTTTGATCGGCTGGTTGTCGACTTGCTCTGGTGGTTCCTTCCGCCGTTCCTGTTCTTGGCGCCGTCATTTTTTCTTCTGGGCTTGCTTGTTCTTCATCATTGCTGCCGTCGTCGTGGAGGTGTCTTGATTCTGTCGTCGAGATACTCTAGTTACTTTGATCAAAATGTCCTATTCTCTTTGGACTGAGAATCTAATTGCGGATGATAACTGTAGTTTAATACAAATTTGAGCTACAGGAAGTGGCAATGATAGTTTTAAAAATATAAAAATACCATATAACCCTCATTATAAGAGCTAACGCATTATAAGAACATTTCGCCGATTCTCAGGACATATCCGTTTTAACCTGTTAAAATACAAACACTATTGCTCTAATTATTTCTCCGTTAGGCTGTTTGCAGCCCTGGGGTCTATTTTTGGGGGTCTATATTTGAGATGGGTTATGATCCCATTTTTCTGAGAATAAAAAATAGACCCGTCGTGATGGCCGCGCAGCCCTAGGATCTGTATTTTTTGATCGTAGGGTCTATTTCTAGGAGACCGTTTCCAAATAAATTAACATGGGACATACACGACTGGGAGCCGAACCCATGAACTTCGGTTTTTGAGATTTACGATTTACCAACTGAGGTAGCCGATCAAACTTTCTGCGAAATTGGAGAAGGGCTGGTGGAGCTCTTCGATGAATCTCCGTGTAGGAACTAGTACCTAAAATATAGACCCCGGCCAACCTTCGAAAAAATAAAAATAGACCCTGGGTCTATATCATGTCGATATAGACCCCGGGTCTATAAAAAAAGTCGGGGGTCTATATTTTTTTAGACCCCAGAGCGTATAGATCCCAGGGCTGCACGCCATTTTTCGCCGATCGGGGGTCTATATTGGGGATCATAACCCAATAAAAAAATAGACCTCAGGGCTGCAGAGGGTCTTGATTCTCCTAGTCCACAGCAATGCACACATGTGTGTTGCTCCCAGTAACTCCGTCTCGACGCAAAGTTACGGGGAATCATGTGAAAACACATATGGCACATCAATCACATCACTGGTGGGCTTACTGTTTCTACGGTTGGGAGTTTGGACTGTTCCAAGAATGGTCGGTGGGCACATCGGCGCCGTGTGTCTATTGTATCGTAGTAGGAAGTAAAAAAAAACAAGAAAATAACAGATACTTTTACCACCTTCAGTGTTGAAAACACTAACACGCCTCGCATTATAGGAACATGTAAGGACTTAAGGGAAATTTGCATGAAAATCAAGAACAGTAAAATTCTAGGATGTGAGTGTTAATAAAGAGATTTAGAGGTACTGGTAGTAATCAATTTGCGGGGCTGTATTAATATTGTGCATACCTTGAAGAGGCATATGCAGTTCCGTTGTGGGATTCATCTCAGCATAATTACTCTCGTTCTTTGTGCGATTCATTTCTCAAATAATTCTTGTAAAGAAAGGTAAAATGTACCTAAAAGAGTACCATGTACTGACATTGAGCGTACATTTGAAAGTACAAAGTTCCTCGAAGTACAAAGTTCCTCGAAAGTACCAAAATGTACTTTCAGAGGAACTTTGTACCTAACTTTGATTTCTCGTAGGAAATATAATGATTCCTATATAGACATGTACTTTCGGAGGTACTTTGTACTGTGTACCTTCCAAAGTACAATTCCTCTGAATCAGCCTTCGGCAATATGTCTCTATCTTGCAAAACTGTTGGGATACTCATTTTATATGGGCTGTTGCGAATTCAAAAAAGACTGCTACCGCGCGACTCCTCCTCACCCTTTGAATCACACTTGGGCAATATTGCCTAAGATTAGGGCACTCGACTCCTGTTCTTCCTATGAATCAACCTTCGTCAATATTTCTCAATCTTGCAAAACTGTTGGGATAGGTACTCAATCTCATCCTTCAACTATTCATTCCACATAGAAACCTATGCCCATCTTGGAACCTGGATCAACTCGAGCTGCCACCTTGCAGAAATCGTCCAGAATGACTTAAAAACTTGAGTTATCTCAAGGGGCCGAGAACTTCAAGGGCATCGAGCGGTCATTTTAATATGAAGCTTCTCTTGATGGGGTCACGAGTACTGGTTTTAGGCCTAAGTAGGCTTAGAATTATCTACCTAGGGAGTATTGTAGCCTGAACCCTAGTATGTTAAATATCTCTAATCCTCATTATGGTACAGTGCGACATTATCATACATACAAATATGTACCCATGTATGTGCACGTAACAACGTATTATATCCTAAAGCGATTTGAGGACAAGAAAGGTCTAGCTTTAATCATAGTGAAAAGGTATAACAGGATGTAATTATTATGTCTATTGCAAGCTACACATATCCCCACCCCCAGTTGCGGTGCACTAGATGCACCGCACACTTTGACCAAATCCTTGAAATCTCTTATGGTGCATCTAGTGCACCATAACTTTTGTACTATTCCTGCATGTGTACAGAGGAAACCAATAACCATTTTTGAGAAAGAGATCATTTCAAATATTAGTTTTAGAACAAAAAATCCCAGTAGTACACCACACTGAGGGAGTTTTTAGGAGTCCCAGCTGTCTGGTACAACTTTCAAAATATTATATATGCCTAACTTTTCCATCTTGATTGGCCAAAAATTAGGCTTATGTATTTCTAGCAAAATAATGATGCCGAGCCCAGATTACCTCTGATTGGCAAATGTGTCTTTTTGAATTTCTACTGAGGCTATGTAGGAATTGTCCTGTTATGGTGCACTAGATGCACCATAAGGATTATGATGGGGAAAGCTAGTTATGGTGCACTAGATGCACCATAAGAAAAGGATGGGGATATTATGTGAAAAAGGTCTAAGTTTACTCTAGAAAAACTCAACAAACTCTATTACCTGTGATTGCAACTTGTTTATTATACTAACTACTTATAATAGTACTGCAGGAGTAAAAAAGGTCTAATCATCATCTAGTATACTTTATGAACACAAAATTCCACCAAGACTAAAAATCCACACAACAAACACACAGAACACTGAGTTACAGTCCCTTAGACCGTGATGGAAAAAGTCACCTAGACATAAAAAACCACCAGGACTGTACCCCTGCCCCATCAGCCATCTCAAAGGCCATCTGATGTACCTCCTGACTCAGAGACTTCAACATAACAAAAGCCCTCTCCAAACCATCCACTACCTTCTGTGCTACTTCCTGACTGTTTACTCTTGCCCTTCTTGCCACCTATCTAATTCCGTTTCTTTGAACACTCCACCCACCATGATTCCTGCCATCCACCTTGTTATGAGCTGGACTTGGAGGAAGCCTTGATTTATCTTATGCTGTACCATTCTTGATAATTTCACTACGAGCAACCTTTCTTGACCATGTCCCAATTGTATACTTACTGAGCTGCCCTTCAACTTTTGCACACCCAAATATAGCTCACAGTCTGCTTGAGACGACTGGGAGACATCCCACACAAAATTAATGGTTGTGAGCTCACAAATATTTGTGTCAATCGGCCCCATCACACAACTTTTTTGCAACTCTTTTGCACACATACTGGCGCTCACAATTTAAATACATATTCGGTTCCCACTTAGGTCTGGTCAAAATGAGATAAAATTAGGTTCGAATATTGTTTTGCGAAAATTCTCAAACCAATATTTAAGTGAGTTTGAGTGCTAAGCAGCACTTAATCACGTGCTGTGAGTGTATAACTGGTTCTCTAGCCTCAAGGGTTTATCTATGTTTTATATGATCTTTTAAAAAAGGCAATACATCCTTTAAAAATATATCAAATTTTGTGCTCCTGCGCGCCATCCAAGCGAAGCTAGCATGGAGTGAGTGCTAACTTATCTAGAGAAACAAGACTTCTTCAAGTTTGCAGGCTCCAATTGCTACTAAAAAATCTTGCAGCGGCTGCTTGTAATATTATATGTAAAAATGAATACAAATTATTCAGTAAAAAAATGCAACGGTGCGGATGTCCGCCATGGATTCGATTGATACAATAATAACTGTTTCACATTATCATTACGCATGCGCTTCGCACCGTACATCATAATATCCTTACCTTTGCATGAGTTCATGCTACATCCATCAATATACCGATTTCCCAAAAGTCCTAAGGTATCATTTGGACATTTGCCCGTTCTTATAATGAGGGTTGTACGGTATGGTACCATAGCTCTTGCGAAACTGCCTACCTAGGATAATACAACATCATGTACGAGCATTTTTGTGGCCATCAAAAACGAGATTTCCCGCAATATTTTTGTGGCTTGGAAAGTTTGCGCTGCATGTGAACTCTCACTGCCCTCTCGACTTGATCATTAAAAGGCAAGTTGAAAGCTCGTCAGTCATCTTCGTTGCAAACAATGATGGTGCGGCGCAACCATCGGCACATGCTCGTGCTACTGCTTACGCTGTCGATACAGAGTCTAACACAACGCAGGGCAGAAGCTTTTACTCCTATCGTCTCCCGGGCACGTTACGACTCGACGTCGCCCGATCGGCAGATTTGCAAAACCGATGTGTGTGGTAATGCATCACAGTTTAATAAGTTGCCTTCCAGTAGTGTCAATCTCGATGTTGACGTGCCGTTCAGTTTGTTTCCCAGAGAATTTTTTCGTGGAGTCATTCGCCCGGCCGTTTTCGCCGTGACATTGTCATTTGCAACCATTTTGTCTCTGCCGGTCGATAATGCAAGAGCTCTTGCTCAAACGGAGGCTTCCGCACCAGCTTCCGAAGTAACATCGATGACCGCAGCAACACCAAAAAAGTCTGCCTACGACGAAACATGGAACCTTGTTAGAAAGTACGCCCTGGACCAGTCCTTCCACGGCCAGAATTGGGACGAAGCTTACGATAAGTACCTGGCTGGGCTCGACCTTTCCTCCACCAACGACGAAGAGCGCATAATGAAAGCAACGAAAAACTTGGTTGCGTCTCTCGGCGATAAATACTCGCGCATACTGGATAGAGAGGCCTACGCTAGGATACAGAAATTCGACTTGATTGGCGTTGGAGCGACTCTCATGCCTGATCCAGTAACCAAAGAAATCATCGTTGGTGCGCCTCCTGTGGCAAAGTCTGCCGCGGACGAAGCTGGTTTGAAAATAGGGGATGTAGTGTTTGCAGTTAATGGGGTAGAAACCGCGGGAAGAACTGCATTTGATATCATTGATCAAATTTCTGATGATCCAAATGCTGGCGTCGTCACGTTTACAATTCGCAGTAAGGGGAACGATGCAGTGAGAGATGTTACAATGAAGCGTGAATTTTTGGAGGTCAAAGATCCAGTGTCTTATCGTGTAACAGAAACAAGATCTGACGGGACGAAAGTGGGCTACGTTCGCATCGCGGAATTTAATTCGATTGTCAAACCAAAGCTTGAAGCTGCATTGCGTGATCTTGAGTCCCAAGGTGTAGATGCTTACGTGCTCGATGTTCGAGGGAATCCAGGGGGGGCATTCCAATCGGCAGTAGAGATTGCGGGATTGTTCATGAGTGATAAACTTGCCACGGATGTTGTGGATGGCAATGGGGTTGATTTGAAGTTCAGGACCTCGAAGGATAAAATTGTTATAGATGAGAAGGATCCTCTAGCAATCTGGGTCGATGGTCGATCTGCCTCAGCAAGTGAGGTATTGGCGGGCGCACTTAGAGACAATTGCCGTGCTGTTGTCATGGGAGATACATCTTTTGGGAAAGGATTGGTGCAGGCTGTGTACGGGCTTGAGAATGGTTATGGGCTTGTTTTGACCGTGGCGAAATATTTGACGCCTGGTGGCACTGACATAAACAAAGTTGGGATTGTGCCCGACGTTTCAAGGGAGGATGCGCTGCCCTCGGCTCCTGGATTCTTGCCTGTGTTAGGGTCAGATACGTCACGTGTTGATTTTAAGGATGTGCTGAGACGGATGGACTCGAAGATGTGTGCTCCTATTTCGTAGAAGTCAACATACAAATAAAGGAACAAAGTTCGGACTAAGATACTAGATATATTATGCAAAGACCATGCCTAATGTATTTCCTTCTAAAAGACTTGATTTATTCCTGATATTTCTTAGAAAGTATATAGGCGATAGCAGCACGATCTCGTAATGAACTTATTCTGAGAGAACTTTTTCGACGAAACACAAATATCCTCCTCCTGACCAGTTCAACAGTATTTCACGCAATCTGTCGATAAGCTTGTACTCCGAAAGTATATTATTTGATAACTCCCGATATCTTTCTACTGTCAAAGCAAACGACTGTTTCTCAGCCAATTGCGCGTAATGTCTAGCTGTTGTTTTCTTTCTGAAAGCCGTAGTCATCAAGATACTACTTAAGGTGAGTCATCAATAACAACTGTTGTCACTGACGTGATGGTGATTGTCGTTTGAAGTCCATCTTGCGATACCTTGGTGTCAATCGTGGTAGTTGGAGACACATTGGCAGCAAGCCCAGAAATGACAGGCTCCGCAATGACAGTTGTAATTGGGACATCCTGGACAGGAACAGCAGGTGGTGCAGAGGTAATGGGAGCTGCCTTCCCGACGGAATCAAGATAGCTAGTAATTCCGCCGCCACCTTGGCGATTGGATCCAGTTGCTACAGTGTCCAGGTATGATTGGATTCCTGCTCCACCAACACGAGCATTGCCACGTCCAAGTGCATCAAGATAACTTCCAATGCCACCTCCCGATGTGGGAGCTGAAGTAGCACCCGAAGCTACGTCTTTGGCATAAGACTCAACTGCAGGCGCAGATGGTGCAGTGGCCGATCCAGAACTTAAAGCATCCAGAAAGCTCTTGACTGCAGGCGCAGATCCGCCAACAGTGTCAAGATAGCTTGTGATTCCTCCTCCGCCCTGGCGATTGGGACCTTTCGGCACAGTGTCAAGATAGCTAGTGATTCCTCCTCCGCCTTGGCGAGCGGAAGCTGAACTTGCAAGATTATCTAGGTAGCTGCCAATAGCCTTCGCTACTGAGCCGGTGGTCTCAGGTGCAGCTGCACCCGTGGACACGGCCTCCATGTAACTTGCGATAGCTGGTGCACATTTTTCTGTAGGCGCAACTGCGTTACACTCTCTATTGATGGTGTCGAGGTAACTTGTGATGCCTGCTCCACCAATTCGGCCAGGGTTGGTCGGAACAGTATCTTGATAAGAAGTAATACCTGCTCCTCCAGAACGTGCGCTTGTTACGGGAACGGTGCTCAAGTATGATGCAATGCCAGATCCAGACGTCGATGCAGTCCCACTGGAAACATCATCAAGATAACTCTTAATCTGTGGCACTGATGGCGCCGAGGAAGAACCAGCAGTAGGACTAGCAAGATTGTCCAAAAAGCCTTTTACGGCTGTGGCCGATCCGACCGAATCAAGATAACCCGTGATTCCTGCTCCTCCTTGACGCTGGGGTCCTCTAGGGACGGTATCCAAATAAGATGTAATGCCAGCTCCACCCACACGCGCACTGCCGCCACCCAATGCATCCAAGTAGCTGCCAATAGCCTTGGCGCCTTCAGCGGTTGTTGAGGCAGGAGCCTCTCCAGTAGTTAATGCTTCCATATAGTTTCCAATCGCTTCGGCACATTTTTCTGTGGGAGAGATGGTGTTGCATGCAGCATTAACAGAGTCGAGATAGCTTGTAATGCCAGCTCCTCCGATACGGGTGGGGTTTGTAGGGACCGTGTCCTGGTAAGAGGTAATGCCCGCTCCACCAACACGTGCACTAGTTACTGGAACAGTAGACAAATAACTCGAAATGCCCGATCCAGCCACTGATCCCGTGGAAACAGCATTGAGAAGATTTTTCACCTCAGGTGCCGATGGAGCAGGAACAGCGCCTGATTGGAGATTGTTCAAGTGGTTCATGACAGCAGGGGCGGATCCTCCACTCGTGGAAGACTGGCTTCTGACGGTATCGAGATAGCTCGTGATTCCCCCTCCACCCTGACGATTAGGTCCTCTGGGCACGGTATCCAAGTAGCTAGTAATTCCAGGCCCTCCGACTCTTTGACTAGCAGCCGAACCAAGAGCATCGAGATAACTTCCAATAGCCTTGGCTCCGGCAAAAGAGGGCTCTGCAGCGCCAGTGGAAACGGCCTCCATGTAGTTTCCAATCGCTTCAGCACATTGATCAGTAGGTACAATGGTGTTGCATGCAGAGTTGACGGAGTCAAGATAGCTGGTAATACCAGCTCCGCCAATTCGGACAGGGTTGGTTGGAACAGTATCTTGATAAGAAGTAATACCTGCTCCTCCAGCGCGTGCACTTGTCACCGGAACCGTGCTGAGGTAAGATGCAATGCCTGATCCAGACGTCGATGCAGCCCCACTAGAGACGCCATCAAGATAATTCTTAATCTGCGGCGCTGATGGAGCCGTGTTAGAACCAGAGGCAGGACTGGCAAGATTGTCCAAAAAGCCTTGTACGGCTGTGGCAGATCCGACCGTATCAAGATAACTTGTGATTCCTGCTCCTCCTTGACGATTGGGTCCTTTGGGCACTGTGTCTAAATAGCTAGTGATTCCTGCTCCACCCACACGCGCACTGCCGCCACCCAATGCATCCAAGTAGCTTCCAATAGCCTTCGCACCCTCCACGGTAGTCGATGCTGAAACCTCTCCGGTCGTCAGAGCCTCCATGTAATTCCCAATAGCCTCAGCACAACCCTCCGTATTCGTCACCAACGCATCGCACTCACGATGGATGGAGTCAAGATAACTCTGCAAACCAGCTCCACCCATTCTTGCTGGTCCGGTCGGCACCGTATCTTGATACGAAGTAATGCCAGCCCCGCCAACACGTGCACTCGTTACCGGAACGGTAGACAAATAGCTCGCAATTCCCGATCCAGACGTGGGAGCGGCCACAGATCCAGATGAAACATCCTCCAAATAAGTCTTGACGGCAGCCGCGGGAGGCGCAGTCGTCGCTCCTCCCGAAAGCGCATCAAGAAAACCCTTGACGGCGGGTGCCGAAGGCTTCGTGGCAGACGAGGACCTAACGGTATCAAGATAAGAAGTGATGCCCGGTCCTCCCGCCCGCGGAGGAGTCCCGCCTCCAACGGTATCGAGATAACTCGCAATGCCCGCCCCGCCTTGTCTCGCAGCGGCGGCACCCGCGAGATTATCGAGGTAATTCCCAATCTTCTCGCTGGCCACCCCGTTCGCGGCAGGACTGGCGACGCCATTCGACACGGCGCCCATGTAGTCCGCGATGGCCTCGGCGCATTGAGTCGTGGGAACGATGGTGTCGCATGCCTTTTGGATGGTGTCGAGATAGGATGTGATGCCGGCGCCGGACGGTCGGGCGGGGGCGACTGGGACGGCGTCGAGGTACGACGAGATGCCGGATCCGGTGGTGGGACGATGGGGTGTTTTGGGTCCTGCGAGGTGGTCTAGGTAGGATGACGAGAGGGCGGTTTTAGAGACTGCTTGGGGGTTTGGGCCGACAAAGGCGGCGGTGTGGCTGGTTGCGGCTAGCAGCGCGATTGCAGTGGGTGCGAACTTCATGATAGAATATGAACCCTGGTAAAGAACGCAAATCGGACGACAATGAGGTCAAGCATATGCAAGGAAATGATGCAGGAAGGAAATGAAATGGAACGAAGATCAATTGAGGGCTTACTGATCCCGATACTCACCTTTTTAACCTTTGTCGGCAACCCTGATATCAATGATGCAAACTTGGTCTTAATCGTTAGCACTACTATACCTAGTTCGCAAAGGAGAAATAACAAAAATATTATGTTACGTTGCGGTGTAACACTTGAAGCGGAAGAGGAGGTCACCCAGTGCACAACCGCGCGAGGTAGTGATTTTGATGACGAATGGTGATGGATTTGGATTTCTGTGGTGATGGTTAACGCCAAGACAGATGTACCTTACCATCTGGTGCACAAACAACTAAAAAATTGTATTATCTTCGTCGCTCAGCAATTAGGTAGATGATATGTGTGTCAGTTCCAAAAGATTCGAGTACGTACGTGAACTTCGGGGAGGCATCGGTACCTGTACATACCTATCAATTACGGTACAATACACAATATTAATATATTATAGGTAAGGCAAACGATACATAACACACTACACAAAAAAAACCAACAACACCCACAAATAATAATTACAAGTAGACGTTGCAAGATTTTTTAGCAGTAGCGGGAGCCCGAAAGAAGGAAAAGGTCTTGTTTCAGTTACCATGCGCGCTGCGCGCACGAGCACGACTTTTGTAGTATGTGCTTTCCAGCATCCTGATTTTTTCAAAATCTTAGTTGTATTGGAAACTGAGCAGCTTGTCTCATTCTTCTTCTTCTCCTTCTGCTTCTTCATTGAGACAGGTTTTTCACTTTTTGCCATAACAGGTACTTTCACTTCAAGATAAAACAAACTTACCTGTAAATAATTAATTTTTCAGGTTGACGTACATGAGTAGTCATAATGTGTTGATCTATGTTTACCTTGAAAATTATATCTTATTTCACAAATGGGCACGCTCGCATGACGCGCACGAAGCGCGTGAGGCGCACATGCCTATTTACAACTGTGCATAGCCCAGCCACTTTATGCTTAAACCTACGACTTCCTCTGTTAATACAAATCGCGTTCTGTTTAGCTCACTACAAAAAAATCTTGCAGCGGCTGCTGGTAATTTAATAATGCAAGCTTCTCCCGCACTGACATAGGCCAAGAATCAGCCTTTTTTGTACCCCTGGGTACAAAACCTAAATAGAGCATGAATCAGCCTTTTTTGTACCCTGGGGTACAAAACCTAAATGGAGCATTCTCAGGACCCCAAGTAGGAGAGTCCACCTCCCGACGGCATGGACTCCCCAACATGGAAGTTCAGAACCCCAAATAAGAGAGCACTCTTTTGGAACATCTTTCAGAAGGGTATAGACAACCATATTGTGTAGAAGTCTACACAATGTTTGTTTGCATCGTTTGGACTGGAGTGCAGTTCCACTGCCTTTCCATCCTCACAATTGTACAAAATAAAGCTCATAAAAATCAAATCTTCGACACCTGTCGAAACTACCTATAATTTTTGCGTGATATTTTTTACGACGATTTTTGGCTCAGGTCACTATCTATAGATAGCCGTGGTGCGACCTTCGCGCACCAAAGCCATCGACATCCAAACCTTCCGACACGAGGTACGCTAACAATTTTTTTATCGCGAGCGGCAAATTTTAATTTTTCGCACCAGCGATACGTTTTTTTTGCACGATCGACGATCTCTCCAAAATCGGCTACGCGATCGATGAATGTCTACGGTTTCGGGATCTACGAGCTCTCCAAAAATTCTCCCGCTATCAGCGTGCATCAGCAATAAATTTCGAGCGATCAACTTCTGCGATCGGGGATTCCTATGAGTCGGATTAATTTCGTGATCGAGAATTCTCGCGAAATAGTTGGAAGCAAGACTTTCAAGAAATAAAAGCCGACGAAGAAAAATTTAAAAATAAAAAATGAAAAAAAATCTTTTTCGAGCTAACCTCAACAGGGCACCCAAGACCTTCTTCAAGACCTTGTTTTATGATACGCCCCTTGGCATGGCAATTAAGAGGATGTTGACCAGCAAATCAAGCCCAGAAGGACTCAAGCCACAGGAGTGTGAACGGAGTTCAGGGAGGTCTACTAAGCCACCCATTTCCTACATTCCCACTGCCATGGACACCCCGAAGGTAATCAACAAAATCAAGGTCTCCAACAAAATGACCTTGTCTGTTACCGTCTTCGACGAGGGAAGTCCTGAACAGTTCCTCAACCATGTCCAGACCTCGATGGAAATAATTTCCCAGAGAGGCTTAGACACGGACTACGGAGAAGCCTGTAAGGCAGATGCAAAGGCTGAGGCAAAACTGACTGCGGCCACTGCGGCCAAAGCCAAGTTCAAAGCAACAGATGAAAATTCCCCCGTCTTCCAGTCGTGGAACAAAGCAACTGCTGCTAAAATCCACACCAGTGAGGCCCTAGTGTCCGCTGGCCAAGCGATCTTCCTGCAGTACTCCACTCAATTGTTGGAGACTGCCCGTCGTCCTTGGACCACCATCGTCGGGGAGCAAATCAACTGCGAACCCTGGACAGATGTGTATGGGACCGAGCATCCCACAAAACGCCCGGCATCTTGGACCTCCTTTCAGGAATGTGTCCAGTTGCACCTGCAGACCGTCTTCAGGACTGATGCAGCGGAGCAAGAACGTTTCTACATCAGCAATGGGCTGAAGAAACCAAACAGGGTACCAATCAGGGACTTTGTGCAGAGGATCCAGCGCCTTAACTGGTATGTGGAACTCTTGCCGTGCCTGTTTTACTCTTCGAAGGCTGCAAAGTCTACGAAAGTATGCGGGCCATTTGATGATGCCGACTTGGCAAGCCACATCCTCAGGATGGTTACTAGGAACTGGCAGGACCAATATGAGCTCAGTGGAGCTTTGGTACCACAGAGTGTCAGGGAACTTCTCGAAGTCCTTGAACGCATCGAGAAGGCCTACCCCACCGAGAAGGTTGGAGAAGGACCCAAGGCTGTAGCCAAGTCTAACGACTCATCTAGGAAGAAGATGGTCTCTTTTAGTGACCGGATTCCGAAGAAATGTCGCACAGAGAAGTACTGTTCTCTCTGCAAGAAACATGGGGGCACACATACCGCCCACAACACTCGGATTGCGGAAGTATGACTCAATGGGACCCCGAAGTCAAGCTTCAAGGGAGAAAACCAAATGGAAACTCTCATGGACTAGAGAGACCTGCTTGAGGAGGAAGTAGCTATGCGCAGCTATCCGCTAAAATTGACAAACTTACGAAGTCCAACAAGAAAATGAAACATGCTATCGGAAAAAAGAAGCGTAAGCATCACGACATGAGTGACAGTGATGATTCAGACTCATCTTGAGATGATGGGTTGGGGAGTACTAAGAAATTGTGTAGTAAAATCGATTGTAATGAAATGATTAACACTTATCTTAGTCCAATTAAAACTTCCCCACGTGCCAACATAACATTTTCTGGTTCAAACAATACATGTTCGAACCTGACAGAAGACCTAGGAAATCTTCCAGTCAACCTTACACTGAGTGAAACAATAACAGAATTGTCAGACCCCGAACTGTCGGGTGACCTTTTCAATAGTGTGAACCCCCCTTTGACAGGTAAAGAAGGGCAGGTCACTACTGTAGTAGCACAAGCACGCTATAAAGCGACTGAAAATCCAGCCCGTAAGAATATCAAACACTCTACAGGGCGTCGTACCAGTAACACAGTCATCAGGATCCTACTAGACAGTGGATCTGATGGTGATCTCCTGTTCCATGCAAAGGGAACGGAGAAACGCTTTCCCTACTTGACTAGGCAGGTGCCAAAGTCTTGGCGCACGTCGAATGGGAGCTTCCTAACCAAAGGAAGGAGCGAAGTCAACTTAAAGTTCTTTGAGTATTCGAACAGTAAGGAGTACACAGTGACTCCTGATGTAGTAGAGTATGATAAGAAAAAGATGGCAAAGCCAGCGTTCGACCTCATTCTTGGATGTCAAACCATGAAAGAGCTCGAATTGTTCTAGATTTTCGAACAAAAGAAATTACCATTGATCACATCATTTTGCCAATGAGAGACATCAATAGTCTGACCTCATCAAACTTGGATAAAGCCTGGGCTGTTAACAACAGCATGGCAAATGAACCGCAAAGTACGCAGGAAGCGACACAGCGGGTAGTTAAAATCCTAGATGCAAATTATAAAAGGCAGACCTCCAATCAATTGTTAGCACCAATTGTACTCACCTAAGTCTCCAAGACCAAAACTTCGTTGCTGGAGTTACTCACAGAATTTGAGGAACTTTTTGACGGAACACTGGGTGATTGGAACACAGAGCCTGTGTCCTTCGAACTTAAGGAGGGCGCAAAGCCATATCATGGCAAGGCATACCCAGTACCAAAATCTCGCAAAGAAACAACTATCAAAGAACTGAATAGATTATGCGAACTGGGAGTGGTAGAGTTTCAGCCCGAATCGGAATGGGCGTCACCATCATTTATCACTGGAAAACAAGACGGAACTGTACGCTTTCTCACTGATTTTAGAGAAGTAAATAAACGACTAGTTCGAAAGCCGTTTCCATTACCCAAAATCAGTACAGTCCTGCAAGAGCTAGAAGGATTTACCTATGCTACAACCCTAGATTTAAACATGGGTTATTATACCATTAGACTGGATCCCGATTCATCCAAAATATGTACCCTCATTTTCCCATGGGGCAAGTATTCCTACCTCCGATTGCCAATGGGCATCGCAGGTTCACCAGACATCTTTCAAGCAAAAATGTCAACACTAATGGGAGCCTTAGAGTTCGTACGAGCTTACCTTGATGATTTGTTATGCATCACAAAGGCAAACCTGGAAGACCACCTTGACAAATTGAAAATGGTGCTTACCAGGCTAGCGAGGCGGGCTTGCGAATCAACGCCCGAAAGTCATCATTCTGCACCTTTGAAACAGAATATCTAGGTTATACCCTCACACGAACAGGGATTAAACCACAGCAAAAAAGGTACAGGCGATTCTCGCGATTTCATCGCCGAAAAATGTCAAAGACCTCCGTAAGTTCCTGGGCATGGTCCAGTACTATAGAGATCTTTGGGCAAGACGCAGCGAAGTGCTTGCCCCACTCACCTCACTGGTAGGAGAGTGCGGTCACACCAAGGTCACCAGAGCCAACAAGACAAAGAAACGTCCATGGTACTGGGACACGGTGCATCAAAAAGCATTCGATGACGTTAAGACTTCAATTGCCAAGGATGTAGTCTTAGCCTATCCCGATTATTCAATGGAATTTGAGATATATACTGATGCCTCATCTAAACAACTTGGATCAGTTATCACCCAGGGTAATAGGCCCCTTGCGTTCTTCAGCAGGAAGCTGTCGACGACGCAACAGAAGTACAGCGTGACCGAACTAGAACTACTGGCCATAGTGGAAACACTCAAGGAGTTCAAAGGCATGTTGTGGGGACAAAGATTAAAAGTCTACACAGACCATAAAAATCTAATCCAAGACGCCCTCGGATTAACCTCTGACCGTGTCTACCGATGGAGATTGCTCCTCAAGGAATTTGGCCCCAAAATTGTTTACATTAAAGGCATACATAACACTGTTGCCGACGCCATCTCTCGCTTAGACATCGGACCAATACCGAGTGAGCACGAGAACTGGATGACGTTCACCAAATGCTGGTGTCATTACACCATGCAAGAAGAGAGTGCGATAGACACCTCTGCATACCAAGAGGAAATGAATCTGGTATTTGCAAACCGCAGCGAAGAAGATGTAATCTACCCGTTAACAGTACGAGATTGCAGAAGCACAAAAGCTTGATGCCAGCTTGAAGACGTTGAAAGACCAGTACTCGACACAATTGGTCGAAAGTACACATCTCCTATGTAAGGACGGAAAAATGGTCATTCCAAAAGATCTTCAACACCGTGCAGTTAGTTGGTACCACCACTATCTACAGCACCCTGGACACACTAGACTCGAAGAAACCCTTTGTGCTGCGATGTACTGGAAAGGTATGCAAAATACCGTCCGAAATATGTCAAAACTGTCATGCATGCCAAGTCAACAAGAGGCATAAGCATAAGTACGGGAAACTCCCTACTAAATTTGCCATCACAAACCCTTGGGATGTACTATGTGTGGACCTTATTGGCCCGTATACAATCAAAGGTAAAGATGGGACAGTAATTGATTTCATGTGTCTGACTATGATTGACCCAGCTTCGAGCTGGTTTGAAATAGTTGAACTACTGGTAATCACTGAGGCGATTATTCCCCTGGATACAAAAGGGCGGAAGGGTAAAAGGACCCATGAGGAACCTAAGTTAGCATACTTTGATAAGTCATCAGCAATGATCAGCAACTTAGTGAACAAGACCTGGTTTAGTAGGTATCCACGTTGTCAATACATAATTTATGACAATGGAAGCGAATTCAAACTTCACTTCAAAGCCCTCTGTGACTCATATGGGATCACGGGTAAGCCTACCAGTGTCAAGAATCCACAAGCCAATGCAATTCTAGAACAAGTGCATCAGGTGATATCATCTATGCTCCGAACAGCTGAAATAGACATGGCCCCTTCAGTAGAGACAAGCAATATAGACAAGTTCGTGACGAATGTCGCTTGGGCCATTCGCTCAACATACCACACAGTACTAAAAGCCTCCCCAGGTGCAGCCATCTTTGGACGGGACATGTTGTTCGACATCCCCTTCCTGGCCGACTGGAATAAAATTGGAGAATATAGGCAACACCAAACAGACCAAAAAAAACACAGAACGAGAAAATAGCTCACGTCGTGATTGGGACTACAAAGTTGGTGATCAAGTACTTCTTAGAAAAGATGGTATACTCCGCAAAGGTGAAAGTAGATATGAAAGTGATCCTTGGACTATCACATCAGTTCATACGAATGGCACCATCAGGATTCAACGCGGAACCAAATCAGAAAGACTGAATATACGAAGAGTTACACCTTTTTTTAACAACCAAACTTAAAACCGTATTAAATGTCAGTTTCAAAACGACAAAAACGGACTCTCCCTCTTCAAACAACACTTACTCGTTACACATGTTTAACAAACTCTTTAGTTCGTTATTCTTACTCTCATGAGAACCCATTTTTTCACCTAAAAACACTTAGGTATTTTGGTTCCTTTTTTACCTGATACTCCATTCGTGGGGGCGAGTGACACAGGCCAAGAATCAGCCTTTATTTTACCCCTGGGTACAAAACCTAAATAGAGCATGAATCAGCCTTTTTTGTACCCTGGGGTACAAAACCTAAATCGAGCATTCTCAGGACCCCAAGTAGGAGAGTCCACCTCCCGACGGCATGGACTCCCCAACATGGAAGTTCAGAACCCCAAATAAGAGAGCACTCTTTTGGAACATCTTTCAGAAGGGTATAGACATACCATATTGTGTAGAAGTCTACACAATGTTCGTTTGCATCATTTGGACTGGAGTGCAGTTCCACTGCCTTTCCATCCTCACAATTGTACAAAATAAAGCTCATAAAAATCAAATCTTCGACACCTGTCGAAACTACCTATAATTTTCACGTAATATTTTTTTTTGACGAATCGGCTCAGGTCACGCACGATCACAGTGAATTGAGGTATAATTGTAAAGGTAATCATGAATCAAGATTGATCGAATACCCATGCATATCAAACATGAAAATAAGTTTTTACAGCTGATTTGCTGCAGTGTGTGTATAATTTGAACCTAAAATATTTAATAGTGAAAAAAAAGTCTCAGAGAGGAGAAGAAGGATAACAAATCTCAAACTATCATAAAATAAATTTTTCAAGAAAAAATCTTGACAGTGCGATATCGCTAAATGTCTATTGAAAAAGACAACCACAAACAGTGGGATATTGCTAAATGTCTAGATACCTTATAAATAGGAATCAGCATGGTTGCTAAAACGTACCAATTCCTCCAGTGTTTGACTTCACAGATGCAATAACCATCGCCTATGAACAAACTGCTAGTTACCATCTATGTAGACAGAGTGTATTGTACAAAAATTACGTCAAGTTTTTTACCTGATGTAATTATATATTTATAGGCCCCTGAACAACCGTAACAGTTGGTAATGCCCATAAGCTCTACTTACATTGTCTTTATATGAAAATTGCCAAAAGTTGAAAAAATATCCATCTTAAAAACTGCCTAACATTGCTGTAGGCCCACTTCTACCTGACAAAAAGTGCAGCAAAAAATATATCACTTAGTCTACATAGTCGAGACATTTAAGGTAACAAACAGACCCTTGACACCATGTTCTACATGATAGAGCCCCACTGTATTGTTTACTGTGCATGGAGGCTTTATCCTTCTTTATGTGTTCCTGCTTTCGTATATGGAGACAGCCATGATACAGTCACTCCATTCCAAAAATGTGTTCTCTTTTGAGGCCACAATAACCCCCCTGTAACAGCAGTATGCTTAACAACTTGCATAACCATCACGTTAGTGAAGAGGGTATAACCTTGGACACATCACAACTCGTGAATACTCCATTTTCAAGAGGAGATTGCTTAATAACACAGTAATCATAATAATGAAACAAATTATAATTACTGCCCCACAAGGAAAACCAACTGAAAGAAATGCCAAATCAACTAATGATTGAAAGTTTCAAGATATCAGGAAGAAAGAGTTTAAGTGACTGCAAAATGAGGAGGCCAAGCTTGTGTGTGCACCAGTACATAGAATATTTAGACAGGACAAGCAATAAATTATAACTGATTGGCAACCATCGAAGCAGTGTGGTCCCCAAGAGATTTATGATACCATATTCTTGTGGTTTGAGCTGGGACCCGTCGTATTTAATGCGAAATTTCGCGAGGAACTTTCTATGTTTGTCTTCGTGCCTGTCGACATTGGCAGATCAAAAACATAGTGGATCAAGCATTCCTTCCATGGCGTTTCTCGCCTTCCTTCGACTCGGTACGCCTCTGAGCTGAAAATAATATTCCATATTCTCATTTGATCTATCGAAAGGTTTATCACGGATTATTCCAAATTTTCAAAATAATCAATCTAGTTCAGTTCAAAATTGTGCCATTCCAAAGTTATACCAGAATCCAAACAGCAATGTCAGCAAAAAATGGGTCACAAGAATAGGGATGCGACGTCGGCTTCCAAGTTGGTAACATTCCAATCAAGAAAATTGATCAGGGATTCATAAACTGGGAGCATTGCATGGAGCTTTGAAGTTGGTAGAAGTGGAGGCATCAGCATTCAGTGGTAACACATCAAGTGGAGCTTCAAAATGGGTTGAAACGGCAGCATCGTGGGGAGCTTCTAAGTCAGTAGAAGCGGAGGGATCAGTAACGCATCAAGTGGAGCATTCAAATTGATAGAACCGGAAGCATTGTGTGGAGCTTTGAAGTCGGTAGAAGTGGCAGCATCGGCATTCAGTGGTAATGCATTGAGTGGAGCTTCAAAATGGGTTGAAACGGCATCATCGAGGAGCAAATTAGAACCATCAGCAATGTGCAGAGGCACATCAAATGGAGAATCCAAATCGGTAGAAGCAGTTTCATCCAAAAGGGTAACATGGTGCATTCACACTTTGGTGGGTGCATTCATATTAGATACGTTGAGTGATAATTGAAATCTGTATCTGCGGGTGCATAGACTGCTGATACTTCGAGCAACACACTACTTTTCCCCAGTAAGTCCACATGTCTATTGAGGACCCTGATATTGGTATAGGGGATTCTGTTTTCATGAAATTGAATAATACCTCATTCCGGGCAACAATATTGGAATGTGGTATGACAAATTCTCATTTAGAATTTTGTGATAAGATTGTCAGAAGAAAACTAAAATCACACAGATGGGTACCAAATGATGACATTACTGTTATCAAGTCAAACAGTTATGCCGGTGAGTCAGATGGTGGACCCACGGCAGTTAATCCTGCAAAGAGATCTCCTGCTGTCCAAGGTCTAGTTAGTCATGGCTCTCGAAAACTTACTCCCAAAACATTGGGAATTTCTCCCATCTACCATTCAAAGGCCATTCAAAATGCATTTACTCAGAACTGTTGGTCTCATCGGAAACAAGGTAACTCTGGAATAGAAGTCCTGCCAGTATGTCCAGTACTAGATTTTGATGTAAAACCAAGCCCAGACTCTATTCTTTCTCTAAGGACTTGTTCTGTTGAAATGCAATACTGTAACTACTCGTACGGAATTCTCCCTGAGTGGCCACAGATTGATTGCCAAGACCAAGTTAATCCCGGGTGCAAAATCTTACTCCCAGAACCTTAGGCATGTCACCCACGATAAATCTGCGTTCATCAGCTCAAAATTGTTAACAAACGCCTGAAACCTCTGGAGAATTAGGCAAATCATCAGGACCTGGATTAGATTCCCATCCTGTACACTGAGCATTCAATGCTTTTTCTAAAGAGATGTATGAGAGCGCGAAACTCCATCTGGCTGTGTGTAATACTATATATTTTATTGTAAGTAGAGTTACGAAAAAAGTGTAGGGAAAGTATCAGGGAAAGTCACAACTGTGTATGTAATAACTTATACGATGTAAGTACTAGTGGCAAAACCCATGAGTAATTTACCGACAGTTGATTTGTGTACGTACAACAGAAGACTATCTGTAAGCACCAATCCTTATGTTGTGTTGTTACTCATGAAATTCATAAGACAGAAACTATAGATTATATATGTCACTACTGTTGTTCATCAGTGGTAACAACTTTTAGAAATATGGTTTTGATTCTTTAAGTTTTGTTATGTTGTTATTGATGCAGTATTAATTATTACAATGAGCACTACAAACTGAAGTTGCACAAATAGTAGTCTAAATGCCAAAAATTGTATGTCATAGATCAATGAAGAACAATCGAAAAACAACCAAATGACACCTTGCACTCCTCATTCCTGTTCCTTTTCATTGTTGGATTGTAGCAATGGGAGGGGAGGTGCCAAATTCAGCCTGGGGGCTGAGATATCCGCTGTGGAGAGGACATAGCAGAAAGATTTTAATTGAAAAAGTCCCTGGTGAAGAAGAATTGTAAAATATCAACCTCCATTTCTTTCTTACCTTTCGCTTGGCACCCCTGTTACTTCTTGTTGTTGTCTTTGCGGAAATGGGAGTGCTGGTGCCAAATTCAGCCTGAGGGCTGAGTTATCCACAGTGGCACGAACAGTGCAAACAATTTAATTGAAAAATCAGTTGTGAAGATGAATGGTAAAAAGTTGAACTCCTTTTTTCTTGCCTTGCACTCGGCGCTCCTGCTCCTTTCTGTTGTTGGCATTGCGGCGATTGGTGTGGAGGTGCCAAATTCAGCCTGGGGGCTGAGATATCCACTATGGCATGGACAGTGCGAAACAATTTAATTGAAAAAAATTAGTAGCAAAGAAGTACGGTAAAAAAGTTGAACTTCTTTTTTCTTACCTTGCGCTTGGTGCTCCTGATCCTTGCTGTTGTTGTATTTGCGGCGATGGGAGCGTCGGTTCCAAATTCAGCCTAGGGGCTGAAATATCCACTATGGCGCGGACAGTCATAACAATTTAATTGAAAAAATTAGTAGCGAAGACGCACGGTAAAAAATAGAAACTCAATGTTTTCTTACTTTGCGCTCAGTGCTCCTATTCCTTGCTGTTGTTGTCTTTTTGACGATGGGAGCGGTGGTGCAAAATTCAGCCTGGTGGCTGAGATATCCACTATGGCGCGGACAGTGCAAAACAATTTAATTGAAAAAATTAGTCGAGAATCACAAAAAGTCAAAACTCCATTTTTTCTCACCTTGCGCATGACGCCCCTCGTTCTTGTTGTTGTTAAAGCAACATCGACCAGAGCGGCAGGGTCAAATTCATTCTGGTGACTGAGATATACACTGTGGCACGGATACAGTGCTCAGAACAATTTAATTGAAAAAATTAGTCACGAAGAAGCATGGCAAAAAACGAACTCCATATTTTCTTACCTTGCGCTTGGCGCCCCTCATCCTTGTTGTTCTTAGCTTAACAGCAATGGTAGCGGCGGGGCCAAATTCATTATGGGGGCTGAGATCTGAGGGTTTGATTTGGACGGTAGAAAGAGTGCATCGTGGATATGATTAGAGATAATTTTTTTGGGAGGGGCAGCAAGAAATGTACGATACTTGTGATGGGATATATGGTGCAATACTTACATCATGTCGGGAAATTACTTTCCCGACAGGCCGTGACTAGGCTTTTTTGAAAGTAGCACAATAGTAAGGTCCTTATGTCAAGACCTTTCATTTCTAAATTACAGCCACACATACATGTTACATAAGTAATTCAGCACCCACCTAGCACCCACACAAATAACAATTGAAGTATATTTATAGGAAATACATGTTACCTAAGTTAAGGGTTGATTAAATTGTTACTAACAGACTTAAGACTAATTAAACTCACAAGGTGTTAAAAATCTGGGATTATTACTTTGGCATACGCAACTCTTCACATACACTGACTTTTCCGACATACAACATATAAGTATACTCACGATACATGTATGCTTTATTATGTCAGACTTGACTACACTTATAAAATAAGCGCGTATTACTGACCTTAAACATCTATCTCACTCCTAAACTCTGATTTACGGGCTCTCAGACACAGACTCTCTTCAGTCCCCTAAGGACGAGGACTCCTACAAAATTATCCCTGAATTGGAACCAATTTATGATTAAGCAGTGGTCATGGACAGTAGAAACTATGCCCATAAAGATGTGGTTTCCAATAATGGAGAACTATCCTCCACAAAATGTTCATACAAAGACATCAGCAGAGAAGGACATCAAGAAAGGTCGCAAGATAACTGTATTTGCTAAAAGAATGTATTTCGGTCAGTTTGATACAGGTGACTGGGAAAATTATACACCAAGTATTGAACGACCATATCTATGCAATAAAATGTCAATTAATCGATCCATACTGGACAAATTTTGATTGGAAGAAAGAGCTGCAATAGAAAGTCCATGAGATATCATCAGAATGACAGAGGCATTGTGTTCCATTACATAGAGCCCAGACAGAGAAGAAAAGACAATCCGTTGCTAGGTTTGAGTCTATACGTGCAAGTATTGTACATGTTGACCAAATAGATGATGGTGACATTAGGTACTGTAGTAATATCCGTGATAAATATATTGCAGATAATTGGTCAGAAAGTGCAGATGACCTATGGGATAGAATTCAACTTCCATTACTCGACAAAGATGTGAAGAGGAAACTTGATAAAAGAATTGTGTCATGGTGTCAAGACCATACAAACAAAAATGAGTCTAAATTCATTCTTGAAACTGTTGCTCGTCATTTGGAGATATTCCAGAAAAAGGAAGAGCCAACCTTATGGGAGGGAAAGCAATTTCTGTGATGAGAAGAGTGTCACTTTGGGGTAAGTTTCTCTCTTACGCACTGGAGAATCTCAGAGTGAAGGAAGCTGGAATGTATTCGAATGGTGTTTCCAAATTGTATGTGCATCGATTAGGTGAGAGAGGTCCTATTCCGATGGATGTGAGAACATGCGTTATCAAATGATTAAAGGGGTTTCAATGGGTATGACATGTTACCAATTATCCAAATTAATGCATCTAGACAGTACAATTGACGACCTATTATCTCAAGTAGTTACGAAAACAAAGCTAGAATGGCAGATTCAGTGGTATACAGCATGTGAAGTCGGTTTGCCAAACAATCTCAAGATTTCTCACAGAGGCAACAATAGAAGCTGCGTTAATATGCTTGCTTGTGATCCAGAATCGAGTATTTTGAATGATAGGAGAAAGAAACATTCATTTTGTTATTGTAATTCTGAGTGCTATGGATTGGATAGGTGTATTGTTCAATGTGAAGATCTTTGTGATTTGTGTACTGATCGTAGATGTTGCATATACAAGGAATTGGGAGAGTCTCAAGAACAAGAAGAAGAGTTGCAGGATCTATTGTCAGAGTCACAGGAGACAAGCAAAAAAAAACTGATTAACTGTTCGTTTTACAAAGAGGAATCAGCTATAATAATGGGGTCGGTTATATGGAGCCCCCTGGGTCCATCAGACGAAACAAACTACTTCGTCAGACGAAGCATTTTTGTCAGTTAGGTGTCAGTTAGATGTCCAACTGACACCATTTTCAAGAAAAGGTATCCACTAGATTTAAAAACAAATTCAAATCGAAAACACATTTTGTCAGACGAAATCACCAAACAGTCTTAGAGAAATAAATAAAATTGCATGCTTACACTAGTAAACATGGTTTCGTAAGACGAAATCAAAAGTCTTAAAGAAACAAAAAAATGCATGCTTACACTAGTAAACATGGTTTTGTAAGACGAAATCAAACGTCTTAGAGAAATAAAAAATTTGCATGCTTACACTAGTAAACATGGTTTCGTAAGACGAAATCATGCATAGGTAATAAGACAAAAGAGGGAATCGATCTTCTGTCCAGAAATAATGCATTGTACACATTTACCACATAGCCTTAGCAATATATAGATAGCAAATGTTAATTTGTAAGTTCTGTTAAAACAAGCTCCTGTCAGATAGGAACCAAAATGGGATACCTTTTATCTTATATTCACATCTGTATTTGAACATACCCTCGATCCGTTTTGTCAGACAAAACACCTAACTAACTTGGTTTCGTCTGACGGACCCAGGGGGCTCCATATAACTGCCCCCATTAATTTTCGTACGTGAACTTCCCCGAGGCATTGGCACCTGTACATACCTATCAATTACGGTACACAATATTAATAGGTAATACATATGTTGGGCCCCAAAAAGGCACCGGCCCCTTGCTGGAACTGGGACCTCATTTTCGCCCCGTGCTTGAACTGGGACGCCGACAGCCCTGTTGTGGCATCGGCCAGAAAAACACGATCGAGTGAAGATTCGGGGCAATTTTTTAGTCAAAGTAGAGAGTTAGGAGTACCCCTTCTCTGACATAAGTAAATAGAGTTATAGCGGCCATCTGGCCCATTCCACATCATTGCTCACATCGCGATTCTTGTGGATCGCGGCCATCATCCAACGCACCGGAGCTCAGGGAAATTACGTCTCATTGGCTCTTATGGCCGAAATTAGCTTTTGTCATGCGAGTCAAGTGTGAGTACCATACTAGATCCCAGATCGTGATCGTTACTAGAAAATAATTTAAATCACGCGCCATTCACGACATTATACACGCTCTCTTCAGAATGGCTGTTTCATTAGAAAAGGCATTAAGGCCGCTTGCAGGACGTTTTACGCGCTCTCATCCTTTCTTCTGAAAAAAGGAAGAGAGCGTGTAAAACGGCATGTAGGCGGCCTACATGCCTTTTTAGATACAACATGCCTCTTCATGTAGGAATTTGTGTTAGAGGGTGCTTTAGTATATTGAATTAAGTGTTTTCTAAGGTTAGAGAAGGTTTTGTTGTCTCATAAGGAAAAAAACATGTCAATACATTAGTGCCACATTGGGACGTCCCAAAATGGCACTGCATCTACAGTCCAAAAAAACAAACAGATTTCAAACTACATACTTATGTACCCTCATCAGTGACAATTCGGGGTGCCCCAAACTGGCACCGGTGCCGGTTTGGGGCGCCCCATGGTGGCTCTGGTGCCACAACAGGGCCAGTGCCAATTCGGGGTTTCGAGACGAAAGTTCAGTTCCAGCACGGGGCGTCCAGTTCCAGCACGGGGTATCCAGTTCCAGCACGGGGCGCCCAGTTCCAGCACGGGACATGTCGAAATCACATTTTTGGTCCCAGTTCCAGCACGGGGCGCCCCGTTGTGGCACGGTGCCACAACGGGGCTGTCGGCGTCCCAGTTCCAGCACGGGGCGAAAATGCGGTCCCAGTTCCAGCACAGGGCCGGTGCCTTTTTGGGGCCCAACACATACGTAACACATTACACGAAAAAGACAACCACAAACAATGGGATATTGCTAAATGTCTAGACACCTTATAAAAAGGAATCAGTGTGGTTGCTAAAACGTACCAATTCCTCCAGTGTTGACTTCACAGATGCAATAACCATCGCCTGTGTACAATCTGTTAGTTACCATCTATGTAGACAGAGTGTATTGTACAAAAATTACGTCAAGTTTTTTACCTGATGTAATTATATATTTACAGGCCCCTGAACAACCGTAGGTAATGACTGTAAGGTGCAAGACCTTAACATTGCCTCTTTACTTACATTGTCTTTATATGAAAATTGCAAAAAGTTTAAAAAATATCCATCTTAAAAACTGCCTAACATTGCTGTAGGCCCACTTCTACCTGACAAAAAGTGCAGCGAAAAATATATCACTTAGTCTACATAGTCAAGACATTTAAGGTAACAAACAGACCCTTGACACCATGTTCTACATGATAGAGCCCCACTGTATTGTTTACTGTGCATGGAGGCTTTATCCTTCTTTATGTGTTCCTGCTTTCGTATATGGAGACAGCCATGATACAGTCACTCCATTCCAAAAATGTGTTCTCTTTTGAGGCCACAATAACCCCCCTGTAACAGCAGTATGCTTAACAACTTGCATAACCATCACGTTAGTGAAGAGGGTATAACCTTGGACAAGTACACCTCATCACAACTCGTGAAGATTAATCTTGTGGAGATTGTACTCCATTTTCAAGAGGAGATTCCTTAATAACACAGTAATCATAATAATGAAACAAATCATAATTACTGCCCCACAAGGAAAACCAACTGAAAGAAATGCCAAATCAACTAATGATTGAAAGTTTCAAGATATCAGGAAGAAAGAGTTTAAGTGACTGCAAAATGAGGAGGCCAAGCTTGTGCGTGCACACTAGTACATAGAATATTTAGACAGGACAAGCAATAAATTATAACTGATTGGCAACCATCAAAGCAGTGTGGCTCAACATTAAGGATTCCCAACGACAGCAAATGCCTTCATCTGAGAATGATGCACAGCACTATATGACTGGCAAGGACAAAGGACAAAATATGCAAACATTCAGGAGACATATATGCAATATCTTGAGGTGACATAAATGGTGGGTTGAAGATGCACATGCTAGGACAGAGGATACAGAATTTTGGGATTGGTGGGTGGAATAAGATCCCATTTTGCATGTAATGGAAGTGGCGATTATGAATGTTTGTTATGGTGCTTTTTTTCCTGCTGCGGTTGGTTGAGATCTTTTGTGAATGTGTGTTTCAAGCTGGAGTGTTTAGTGTTGGAGTGCTGTGGATGATGTTGAGGTAGCTGTTTGTACTGTGTTGGAGGTTGCACCATTTTGTTGTTATTATTTGTCTCCCTTCTTATACTCTCTCAACTCTACCATGATTATCAACAGTATTTGATGTCTATTGTCCAATAACACAACCAGTAATACCATGACCTGAAATATTACCATCTTCTCCCTTGGCAAAGACAGCATTGAAGCCATCTTCCACAGCTTGACAATTTTGGTAGCCAGGTGATATGAGTAGGGTACATTCTCATGGGACACCAAGGCTCTGGACCTATACCCTGCACATTAGCTTCATGCTGATGGCGACTTTCCATTGCGGCATTGATGCCATGGTAAATTATTCTAATTTAGGTAGGTTTTGTTGTTCCAAAGTTTCAGAGATGATGGTATTGAGGATGTTGCTTCTGTTTTGTCGTCTTTGCTTGCCAGTGATCTATGTGTTGGTACCAACTTGAGAAACATGACATTGTGCAAAATGACATGCTGACACAAATAAGTGATGGGAAAGTTACTCTCATGTCCTGTTTCATCAAATTGCTTACAAATTAATAAATCGATTGTTCCACAACTACCTGTTGTCAGAATGGCAGCCGACAAGTTTATGAATAAGTATCACCAATTCATAAAATGGCATGTTTCACATTATGTACGTATGGGCACAATACCCGCTGAAAACGTGTCATTTTCCTTGTAAAATGGCACTGCCGTAATAAAACTTCACTCAGTGGATGTCATGTTATGACAAGCAATGTTCAGATTTGACATCATTGTTATTCAAAGGGATCGGACATGAGTTGTTTCTAGATCAGCAGTGTCATGTTATGTAATAATAATGGCAGCTGTTGACAATGCCATTTTATGAATTCTCACTTCCGGTGGTATAATGACATATCATAGACTGGTAACACATACTAGTAGCAGAACAAGCAGGATCACATTTTCATTTTGGGTGCCATTTTGGATGCCACTTCATGTTGCATGAGAAGTATTATACCTTTTAAAGTAGTCCCTACCTACGTACCTACCTGTCAGGTGTATGTAGATGTGTATGGTTTTGTATTCTGTGCACTCTGCTCTAGCTTGGCCATGTTCCTATTTCAACCAGGAAGCTCATGGAGTGGCATAGTCTGGCATATTTTCCAGGGAGTAGGTGCAGCAAGTCTCCATTTCAACGGATATTGCGAGAAACATGATTTGTACTCCTTTTAAGAGGTTTGCAAGGCGGTCTTTGACATTGGAAGCAAGATAGCAAGGACCAAAACATTGAAGCCAATGTTACTATATCACAGAAAAGTACAGTTGACTTTTCGAGGGAAATTATGCCTTTTTATGCCCAAAATGGCATGATTATGCCTAATTATGCCGGCATAAAACAGTATGCTCAATTATGCCTTGTCTAGGCATAATTATGTCACTTAGGCATAATTATGGTTTTTCAGGCATACTTGTGCTTTTCGAGAAACTTTCACCTAATTTTTGTTGAACACAAGTAGTGTAGAATTTATATGCCTTTTATGTCTTTTATGCCTTTTTATGCTTTATGGGGGGGCATAATTATGAGTAAGCACTGCAAACAAAAAACACCAGTAACCTGCCTGTACACTTGAGTGTACAGGCATGTAACCAGAGCCTCCCCAAATGGTACATTCCAGTAACCCAACTGTACACTTCAGTAACTGTACAGCACACTAATGTAAGGGAGGTTACTGGAGGGTTCCAGTGGGTTACTAGTCATTCCAGACCTCAACCAGTTTTTGCCTTTACTTTGACATACATAAGGAATTGGTATTTTTTGCAGGAAAACAACTTCTCAGTAAGATATAGAATCAATATCAATCTAAATAGTGTTTATAACTGCATGACATAGGCCAAGAATCTGGAGCTTCCAAGTGGAACTCCATAGGTCTCCTTCACATTGTTTGATACAAAGGAAGGACTCAACAGTCATAGGATATGAGTTTCTCAGAAACCATAGCCAATCAAGACTTTCCTTCCTAAGAATCCACCATACATATTGTAGGTGCTTTCTTAGGTTGAATATCCACTGGCAGCTTCCCTTCTCAGGAACCTTCCCATGGGACGGTTCCTTTAAGACAGTTGGATATGGGGCAGTCATGCAACTGCCACCTATCACTGCCAATCTCTTAATGATCATTTATGTCTCATTCGAACATGATGCATGTCTCACTTGTAAAACCTAAATGATAAGCTCACAATTTACCAACAACAACAATCTCTATTACCCTATCTACGCCAATAGGTATTTAGTATTTTTTTCACCCAAACGGCTTAGGTCACTATCTATAGATAGCCGTTTCCGCGACCTTCTCGCGTGAAAGCCAACGAAAAGTTTTTTTTCCCTCCACTCCGTCACTCGTGCTCCGTTGAGCAGGCAGATCCGTCATCAGCTACGTCATACGAGAGTGTGCAAAACGCAACTACGTCGCGTCAGCCACGAGAATTCGCGCACGTCAGCGGTACCCCTAGGAGCTTTTTTAAGGCCCTATTCATCAGTACACGCCTAGGTGACGCACTTAAGAGAATGAGCACCTCAAAGGCAGTCCCTAATGGACTTAAAAGCCAAGAGTGTGAGAGGAACCCGGGACGGAATAAGCCGCCCGTACCATACATACCCGAAAGAGATGTAGTTCAAGATGCTTTGGCAGTAGATACTACAGCCAGCACGATGAAGCTCACCCTACCTGGTAAGGTAGAGCTGAGGGTATCCGTATGGTCAAACGGTACCCCTGAGCAATTCCTGATGCATGTCCAAGCAGCCCTGGATGCCGTGAGGCAGAAGGGCCTTGATACAGCATATGATAAAGTCTGCAAGGACCAGAAGGAATGCATCAAGAAGGCAACCAAGGCCGAAGAAGCTTTTAAAAGTTACTCGGGATCGGATGCGAATCCTCCCAAAGAAAAGGCTTATGAAAAGGCCCTAGAAGCCGCCAAGAAAGCTGACGAGGCTGTTATGTCCGTCATCAATCAAGTGTTCAGCCTCTACTCCAACCTACTCACGGAGGAAGCAAGGCGCCCCTGGAAGAAGATCGTGAGTGAACAAATTGACTGTTCTCCATGGACAGATATCTACGGGGAAGAACATCCCGAGAAGCGTGAGCAGTCTTGGGGGTCATTCATGGAATGCGTCAGCTTCCATTTGTTGACCGTGTTCCGTAATGACGCTGCTGAGACCCAGCGCTTCTACATCAGTAACGGGTTGAAGAAGCCCAACAGGGTTCCGATTCGCCAGTTCATCAGCCGCATCCAGCAGCTGAATGGCTACTTGGACTTATTGCCCTGTCTTTACTACTCCAACCGTGCCACCAAGCTCACCACTGCGGTGAAGCCGTTTGATGATCCGGACCTAGCTAGTCACATATTACGCATGGTCCCAAGGAATTGGCAAGACCAATACGAACTCAGTGGGGCATCGGTACCCCAGAGCGTTCGGAAGCTTCTAGAAGCACTCGAACGCATCGAAAAGGCTTATCCAACCGACAAGGATCGTGATGGGCCTAAAAGCTCTGCGCTATGTTGGGTTTGTCGGGGACACGACATGTCTTCGGAGGCTCTCAAAAGAAAGTCTTTTGTCACGTCATATGACACGAGTGACATGTCGCAAGATGTCACCGAGACATGTCGCGACATTAGGGGTTTACAAGATGGCCCAAAGAAAGTCGCCGTGTCGCGACATTTCGAAGATGGCGACATGTCTTCACCTAGTAGTACTTACTAGTAGTAATTGTTAGTAGCAATACTAGGTGGTAGGTGTCTTAACAACATTAATGAATTGCTTTTACAATAACCAACTTGGAAAGTGATCTGAGCACTAATTTTGCACCACAATTAGCTCATGATGCACTAATTCAATAAAGCTAATTATTATAAAATAAAATACAATATCAAAATTAACATTTCAATGTCATA